>LPNX011051382.1:502346-704084 GCA_001517045.1 Pseudotsuga menziesii | reverse complement strand
GATGAATAATGGAGCAAATCCAAAATCATAGATCAGTGGATTCTCAGCCGATTTGATTGAAATCAGTCAGATCTGAACCAGATTGACTGGATCTGACAATTCCTTGACTGATGGAGATGATCTGGAGATGATCTGGACAGATCTAGAGTTGATCTTCAGCATCCTTTATGGGGAATTTCGCCCTCCCTCTCTCCTCCACACGTTTTGGCTCATCTGGATGAGTTTTGGTGGATGCTTCAGTCAACAGGTTGAGGTGTCAGTCAAACTAGCCCCTCGATTGACATTTGCACTCAGTGAGACTCAGATCTGGCTCAGTTAGACACAGATCAGGCATTGATGGACTCTCCTTCAGCTACAGTGGTCTATCTCCTTGGGATTTGCGCCGCCCTTGGGCTGGATCTCCTGGATTTTGTATAAATAAAGCACAAGCTGCCTCTTCCAAGCGGAGTTAGAACTGGGATTGAGGTGCTGCTGCTATTGTACTGTTGTTATTGTTCATTTGAAATAAAGAGAAGCTTTGGAGGTGTTTCCACCTAATACACACTCTATGACACGGGGAAGTCTCCAACCCGCTTTGTGTGTCCTTGGGGGCAAGTGAGAGCTGGGGACCACTGTCACCACAGTCCACAACTCTCACTTGCCCCCAAGGACACACAAAGCAGGTTGAAGACTTCCCCATGTCATAAAGTGTGTATTAGGCGGCAACATCTTTGGCGCCGTTGCCGGGGACAAGTCTTTTGTCCTTGGTCTTGACATTAATTAAATAATTTTAGATCTAATTCTTTAATTCTTTGATTTAATTTGTTTTTAAAGTGTTAATAAATTTTTTTGAAATAACCTTAAATTTTTTTTTTACCCATATTGGAAGTTTACTTGTTCTCTAAGTGGCGACTCCACTTCAAAAATATATAGTAAGGTATTCTACCTGGAGCCCTTTGGTTTGCTTAGCTCCCTCTTAGATCCTGAAAAGGCTTTTAGAGGAAGTTAAACAAACTTGCTCCCTGTAAAATCTTTACAAGTCTTGGAGAAAAAGCCAATTTCTAGTATGCCTTTGTGGTTTATCTAAGTAAACCAGCCTGAATAATGGATAATTATTATAGACCATGAGATTTCTCTAAAATTGTTGGTTACCCTCATGAAGTTCCAGAGAAAGCTGTTGATAAGTTGCCTTCTTTTCAAGGAGACAATGTTACAAGTGCTAAAGCCCACATCAGAAATTTCAATTTATGTATTGCAAGATGGTGTATGGCACACAACCATGAGGATGTGAAGATGAAACTCTTTGTTTTGTCCTTAGAGGAAGAGGCCAATGATTGGTTTATGGAACATGATGACAACACGTTTAAAGACCTTAAGGGAATCATTGAAACTTTTAATGATAAATGGGGAGATAAGAGGGATCACCATTCCTTGTTAACTGCCTTGAACTCTAGCCATAAGGAAGATAATGAAACAGTGGAAGGATTTAACAGAAGATTTAATGAATTGGTTAAGGGTCTCCCTCAAGATATTAAGCCTCCTAAAAAGGCCATCTTAATTTTCTACATTCAAGCTTTTGAAGGGGAAATGAGATACCAGCTAAGGGATAAAGAGCCTACAAATATTAGGGAGGCACAAGACAAAGCTATTAAAATAGATAAGAATATGCAAGATTCAGGGAAATCAAATGTTCTTGGGTTTTCAAAGGAAGTTAAGAAAGTTCAAAACCAAGAACCTCAAGGTGACTCCATAGATAAGCTCACCCAATTGATTAAACAAATGGAATTGAATCATGCTAATCAGATAGCTGCCATGCAGGCAAACCAGACAACATTGCATGATAAGATAGTTGCCATGGAAAGAGATAAAAGTAATAATCATAAGCCAAATGATAGATGGCAAAAGGGTATCCCTAAAGGACCCCCTTATCAAGAACAAGAAAGACCTCCAGAGCCTATGGAAGCAAACAATTGGTTTGATGATCCAGTAATCCCTTGCTGTAGGGCTTGTGATGATTCACATGAGGAAGGGACTTGTCCCATTTTCTGTCAGATTATAAAGAAAAAGTTAGCAGTTAGAGAAAGGATGGAACAGGTTAATATGGTTGGTCATGAATGTGTGTTTGACAATAATGAGGATTTATTGGATTTAGTAGAAAATAGTAAGGACATGGTTTGCATGACTAGAAATATGGACAAAGTAGAAGAAACATGTGACCATAACCTTACCCCTAAATTTAATGAGTTTTCAAGTGATGACTTAGGGGGTTGGACAGATGATATAGAGTTTCCATTTCCTATAACAGAGATTGTGGATGTACCAGCCCAGAAAGATAAGCCACCTAAGGCTTTAGAAAGTCTTCCTCCAGTCAGTAAAGTGCTAGTTCAGTTTCAGTTTGTTTCAGCTTCAAAGTCAGTTAAGGTAGGTCAGAATGAATCAGTTGTGTTTCAGGATGTGAATAATGTACATAGTGTAAAGGATCAGTTTGTTAGCTTCCCAGAGTTTGTAAAAGATAGAATCAGTAATAAAGAAGTTGACAGAGTATGGCATGAGCCATTTTGTGGTAGTGTTGATTTTTGGAAAATATTCAAAGACGCGAGGCACTATCAAAGTCACAAGAAACAGGAAAGGGTCAAACGAGCCACAAATCAGGTTTTTCTTCAAAAAGATAAATGCTTAGTGTCCTAAGGGACACTCTCTGTAATGTATCTCTAACTCTTTTCCTTGCAGCTTTGTATTATTGCATTCTTTGAAATTATTTATGCATATATGTATGATCATTGTGTAGTCATTTCATTTATTCATTATTGATTATTTATTGATTTCTACATGAGGACTTATGTTGGTTATTGGTGAGAATTTGTGGTTTGCAGAGTCTGGAGTTCTCATGTGCTCTCCGATGATCGAACACATGTCCCCAAGTTGGAGCCAGATGTTGCCCACCTATTTCGACTAGGTGGCAACTCCATGTACATGAAGATGTACATAGTTGTACAAATTGTACCTTGGAAAAATCTAAGGACTTTTCACTTCTGCAGGGCAATTGACCCTTTGTAAAACGAAATGTTCGCTCCCCTGCGTGGGAAAATTAATGTAATTATGTGCTAGTGTGGGTCATATGATATGGATGCCACACCATGGAACTGGTTGTTAGGGAAGTCCCCTCATCGAGTGTTTTTTCCCTTTCCAATTGATCTTGTTGTGTAAACGAGTTTAATCGGTTTGGTTTTTCACTCAAAATCCTCCAAAGTGGTGACGGGCGTTCTACCAGTCAAGTCCATGAGGTGGCTAAGGCTTCAAAAATGATTCATGACCATACTAGACATTTGTATAGAGTCTTGCAGAGTTTCGTTGTGTTGTTGTATTTTATTAATTTTTTCTAGTTAATTAATCTCACCCCTTGGTGGTTAATTAACTAAGTTTTGATGTAATAATGTAATTGCTCAAGCACTGGCACTTTGTAATAGGGGCTATGAATGCAAGGTAAATTGCTATGAAACCCCCTAAGCCACTGCTTCGAGTCCCATATCATTCTGATAAGGGGTTAAGGAGATAGACCATTTTTGGCTAAGCAAGGTCTATTTTTCCTAGGGAATTAATTAATTTCCCTAAGTCAAAAATTTAAATTATTTGATTTTGAAGGAAAAAATCAAATAAGGCCATGGTAATTAAGTTTGGGGGATGGCTAAGCATAGCCAAAATTTGATTTAAATAAACCCTCCATCGTCAAAATAAATGTCTGAAGATATCCTAAGTGGGGCGTCCCTTTTGTCTTAATAAAATAAAAAGATTAAAAAATTAAAGATCAAAAGTTAAAAATTAAAAAATAAAACATAAAAAATAAAAATATAAGATTAAAACTTAAAAATAAAAGATAGTAATTAAAAAATAAAAGAATAAAAAAATAGAAATTTTAAAATAAAATATAAAATATAAAATATCAAAAAATAAAATATTAATAGAAAATCAAAAAATAAAATATTAAAGATAAATATAAGATTAAAACTTAAAAATAAAAAATAAAAGATTAAAGATTAAAGATTATATAAAAGATTAAAAAATTAAAGATAAAATTAAAGATAAAAATTAAAATTTGAGTCAAAGAGGGCCCCCACTTGGTCAAAAACCCTAGATCTAAGGGTGGAGAATGATTAAGACATGGATCATGCACTCAAGCCATAGATTAAAAAGCAATCTAAGGGTGTAGATTGGTTGAGAGTGGTAAAAAGTCAAATACCTAGATCTAATGGTGGAGATCTAACCTAGATCTAGTGGTGGAGATCTAATCTAGATCTAGATCTAATCTAGATCTAGATCTAATCTTGGCCATTGATCTTCAAGGGGTTGGGGTCTTCCTCAACTATATAATGAGGGTCTCACTCCCTCATTTCACATGATATCTCATGCTATTGTTATGCTGCCGGAATCTTTTCCCACTCTCTTCCCATGTTTTCTCAAGCATTTGGCCCAAGCCTTTTGCTCTTTTGTATTAAGCCTTGCCCTACTTGGGCCATAATAGAAGAATACTTTGGAGGAAATTTGTGCCGTCACTCTACATCTCATGCATTATTGTGGTGAGGTAACTTGTATTGTATTTTTTATTTGCATTTGTACTAACTTAGATAGCTCTCCACAAAGTATTTTGTGGAGAGACTTGTAGGTAGAAGTATTTCTATCTTCATTTGTGAGTAGATTGATAAGATCCTACAAAGTATTTTGTAGGATTTATTTTTGTACTCACCTCTTTGCTTACATTTGCAGCTCTCTCAAGTTTATTTACAGGTTTTCCAAGCCAAGAAAGGCTCCTCCAAGTGTTCATTTTTCGAGATTTTCAATTCGGTCATTTTCTGTTTTCCTTCATAAAACTGGGTTTTATTCACTGTACAGTGAATATAACCCTTGTTTTAGGGCCCCCATCCATATTATATTAGTATAGGCTTTTATTTCTACTGTTTAAACATCATTTAGGTGGCTGAAAACTGAGTTTTCAGCTCTCTAAAATTCATATTTCTGTCATATTTTCGCTCAGATTTTTTACTGTAAATTAGTAATTTTTTGGGACTAACTATTTCTAACAAATTCTTTGAGTTTTCTGTAATTTCCAGCAAGTAAAACTTGCTGGTTTGTGACAGGTTTTACACAGGTGAAGGGGAGGTGCTGCCCAAATAAGCCTAGAAATACCTCAACCTTCAACCGGTTCCAAAAGGGGTTCAAACCCTCAACTCTTTCCTTTCTTTTTCTGATATTTGTAAACCCCAACGAGAAGTTCTCTTGGGGTATTCTGCAAAAGTTAATAAGCACTTGTAATATATGTATAAATAGATTAAGAAGTAGAGTAGATTTCATTTTATGCAAATTTTCTGTTTACCCACCTATCTTTGTGACAGACCACCATCTCTATCACAAAGATTGAAGTGAGGTTAGTTTACTGCTTTATTCAGTTGTATTTTCCTTTCTAGTTTATTTCATTCACCCACCTATCTCTGTTACAGACCACCATCTCTGTAACAGAGATTGTTGTGAGGTTAGCTTAAGCATTCAGTTTTATTTTTCTATTTACCCACCTATCTTTGTGACAAACCACCATCTCTGTCACAAAGATTGCTATGAGGTTAGTATAATCAGTTTCCTTTCTACCCACCTATCTTTGTGACAGACCACCATCTCTGTCACAGAGATTGCTGTGCGGTTAAGCATTGCTCTAGCTAGTTACAGTTTCTTTCAAGTTCAGTATTTTTTTTATTTTTCTGTTAAAAGAAGCAATCATACAACTCACCCATCCTGTGTATCCTCTATCCACTTGTCATCTCCCTTTAGGGACTTCAAGTTGGATATGAAAAGCAGGAGAAGTGGGGGCTTAGGTAATTAAAGCAACATTTTTATTTTCCTGCTACAATCTTCACATTTTTTTATTTTCAGTCCAAGATCAAGTACTAGCACCTCCCATAAGGGATACCGCTTGGTTGATCTTGTTGACAGCTTAAAATTTACCTTGCATATTAACCACCAAGACTTAAAATTAATCCCTAAAATTTACCAACAAAAGCTTCTTTATTTCCTGCTCCTCTACTCGGTTATCACCCTTCGGGGTATTCACGAGATACGACAAGGGATAGAAAAGTCCTAGTTTAATAGGCATCCATCTTGTTATTTTTTAAGTTAATTAAAAACAGTGACCTCGGAGGCGACTTGGGGTAGTAGACCATGGGGGGTCTCTAGGCGCTTTGACGTCCTCCTTGTTGAGCACCAGGCCATTGGGGTTTGACCTGTGAGCTACGGGTGGGCTTTGCTCCCACTTTGTTGAGCGCAACAACACTCCCTCTTTGACTTGAGAAGTACTAGATTGGGGTAGTCACACCACCAATTCTAAAACTAACTTCAAAAAGAAAAACTCTAATAAAATTTATTAAAATAAACCAAGAAGCATTGCAAAACGTCCTACAAACACAGGTCACTGTTATTTATCTTTGCCTTGCTGTTCAAGGTTTTTACTGCAAGCTTTTCACTTTTTAGTTACAAGTATTTCTTTTCAGTTCTGCAATTATATATGTGGTGAATGCTTAACTTTTGTTAAAACTGTAACTATTTTACTGGATTTGTTTATACTGATAAATTTAGATCAACTGTACATTGCTGAGATATCTTGATTCATTATTGTATCATTTGTTTGTTTATTCATCTCATTGTTAGACAACTTAATCTGTGGATAATCATTCTTATTCTTTTGTAAGTTTGTAACTTGTAATCTTTTGACTCCTTTTAATCTAGGCACTGGTCTTGTAATTTTGTAACCTTAAAAGGATCCCTTTAATTAATTTGTAATTAATTAATAAATCTGGAACTTAGTATTCCGTAGGGACTACCCCCCTTGGCTCTGTTGGGATCTAGCCTAAACGGAGGAGTTGTGGACTGTGGTGACAGTGGTCCCCAGCTCTAACTTGCCCCCAAGGACACACAAAGCGGGTTGGAGACTTTCCCGTATCATAAAGTGTGTATTAGGCGGCAACAGGAGGCAAGACGGTGTTGTGTCATTGTATGTGTGGATGATCATTGCCATTTTTTACTAAGGTAACATGTATCTGTGTTCATAATTTGCTGATTGCTTGTGGATTCATTGCTAAGATTGATAATAAGCTTATTATAATCTTGATAGGAACGGTGCTTTTCAATAAGTTTATTGGCCACCTCTTTCCTTTGATGCATGTTTAGAGATCTAGATTCAGCATGTTCTATAAGCTTATATGCATGTTATTCTGAATCTCTATGTATGTACTAATTGGATCTCACAAGTATTTCGTCAAGTTTTTTTATTTCAGCTGAGCTGCAGGTTCCTAGATTGGAGAGGATGTTGATGTAGTTTGCTTCTTCACTCTCTCCAAAACCTTCCAAAGGCATACTCCCTCGACATTCCACCTGAAAGCTCCACGGTGGATCTTCAAGGCTACCAGCATTTCTCTCCTCCTCTTCCTCCTTCAAAATCAATTCTTTTACCCGGTTACTTTGTTCACAGCTTTGATATTGTTTAGATCTATCATCTTAAAGTAAATTTAACATAGATCTACCTTCCCAAAGCCCATAATCTAGATCTTGTTCTTAAAACATTTCATAAGCATTCTAGATCTAGCTTTAGGGAAATCGTCCTTTTTGCATGGAATTTTAAAGAGAATTTGTAGCTTGCATGCATTAGATTTTTGTTTTCTGTTATAAAAGATGAATCTAGCAATCAGTGCACATCATATTGGCTGCCTAAAAGGCAAGCCAAGATCCCAAGGAAAGCTTGCTTTCCTTGGTTCCCTTGGTTAAAAGTAAGCTGACCCAAAGGTACTTTCAGAGTGCTTTTGGGCATATTTCAGTCTAATAAGCTTGCTGGTTTTTAGCAGGTATAACAAAAAAGAGGAGCTGCTGCTAGAAAGTGACTTTTGGGCCTTCTGAATCCCCCCAGGGGTCTCCCTTTTTGACTGAAATCTTTAATTTTTGCACTTTGTAAGCTCTTGGTTTCATTCTGTATAAGAATCAAGAGGCATCATATCAGTTTGCTGATATTGTAACTGCTGGTAATAAAAATAATTTTGAATAGGCTCTTTCGAGCCCATTCCCCATCCCCCCTAGGGGGATTTGCGTCCGTGTCATTTTTTGCTTTTCGTTCATCTTTTTTCAATCTAGCATAGTACTAATCTGCAGGGTAGTATACTTTGATTTAAAATCATTTCCATATTTCATTTCTATTGGTTTCAAAGTAACTTTAATACTTACCCCACGAGCCTCCTTTTGAGCCGAAAGGTGAAGAAATGTTTGTGGTAGTCTAATTAGAAAATTGTGGTTTGCATATCTTTTTATGTTTCATTTGCTATCATCATCTGTCTCAGTAACCATAATAAAATCAACCCCTCCTTGATTCCCCGATTGAGGTCCACTTGGACTGAAAGAGGTTCCTGGAGGGTTTTATTTTTTAACAAAAACATCCATCTCAAAATTTACAAAAATTGACAAGACTTCGGTGTGTATGCTCTGCACTTGGCTGCGGTTCATCCGATCAATCAAGCTGTATCAAAAGCACTTGAGTGACTAGTATAATTAGGATTCACTCTCCCAAATTGACAAACCATCAAGTGAAAATCCAACACCTAGATCAAACCATTACAGTGGCAAAATACCCAAAGGAAGCGGGAACTTCTGAAAAGTGACCTCGGGGCGCCGACCTCTGTCATACCCTAACGGGTGCGTTATGAACAATAGCCCCAGGGACTCCATTCAGCCCACATATTCCTTGCGGGTAGCTGTGAAGGTTTAGTTTTGGACATACTCTAAGTACTCTCGGGTATATCTGGAGTCCACCCCTTCGCCTAATTTCAATCAACTCATATTTCACATTAACTTAAAACGTACCAAGAGGCAATTGCAAAACATTCACTCCAATCACATGCAAGTACATTGATTTTCTTTTGACTCCATTTTAAGGCACTGGTTATTTTCTTGCTATATATATATATATATATTGTGTCTCAGCATTGTGCTTTCATGCGCTCATTTTGTATCTTGTCATCTATGGTTGTTTATGGTTAAATTTCAAACTCCTAAGTAATTCATTCAGTTTAACATCACCATACTAAGTAATTAGCCTTAGTAACTTAATAGGGTCTACCCCCCTTGGCTTCGTTAAGAGTTGAGCCTAAACGGAGGAATCAAGAACAAGGTGACAGCCTTGACTCGAGACTTGCCCCCAAAGACACACCGAGTGGCTTGAAGATTTCTGCCACGTGACCCAGGTGTGTGAAAGGCGGCAACAAGATCATACCTGAAAATACTTGCGGTTGCCTTGAATGTCGATGATCCTTCCACTTGGTTACAATTTTGAGCAAGATTTGGTATGAAACGGAAGAAAAACGCTTAGTGAAGGTAGTGCGCCCTCTCTTCTCCACCTGCAAATCAAACTACCGAAGTGAGATTTGTTCACGGATGAAAAATATAAGCTACGTACATCATCTATAGAAAGAAATTAAATGCACAAAGTAACAATTGAAAACCTCGTGAAGATGAAGCAATTTGCTCAGAAGACAATGCAAGACGCCTTAGCAATCTCCTCCAACCAATTCGCTACCCTACAACAGATCAAGACAACCTCCACAGAAAAATAATTGTTTGCATGCACGATCCATTGAAATGTCTAAACAAGAGGCATAACAATCACATCCAAGTACATTCACAAAGCTTCCATGAGTTTCTGCAAAAGTTTTCTTGTATTCAATATTCTTAGAGCCAAAAGTCCCTTTACAAGTGAGAGAGCATCTCAATATATAGATCTCTCAAGTACATAAACCCTAGATCCAAAATATCAAGGGTCACGAGCAAAAGATAGAAACAATCTAATCAATGGCTAAGATTAGTCGAATACATCATACACGGATCAACTCAATAATAGAAGGGGGGCGCACCACTAGAATTATCCAATGAGGGGGCACACCACATAAAAAAATGACAAATAACCACAAGGTAACACATGGTGGGGCTAGGAGGTTATAACATCCTTCACTAGCATTTCCCCATGGCACAATAACAAGGTGTGGTAGCAAACAATATCAAGGAGTGATAAAAATCGCTAGGACGTCTCCCTCAAAAATACATCAAAACGCCCTCAATCTGAAAAAATCAAGGAAGTGTGTACCCCATGTAGAGTGAAGCTGATGACAGATGATGAAGGTGACCCAAACACACCCAAACCCTATGCCTCAGACCAATTCCATGCCATCTTCTTTCCTCATTTTCCCAAATCGATTTCCTTATTAACCATTTTTATCATCAAAATGTTGCCTTGGGAACATAAAACTGCCAATATCTCACCGAGGACCAAAAACTGAAGCCAATTGACTGCACGGATAGGTCTAGCACCATAGCAATATGTTACAATCGACTGGTTGCACCCCATGATTCCCTCTGGCACCCTTGGAGAACTCACCATCATCTGCACTGTGTTTTATTTTTAATTTCTCAGGGCTAAACTGCTACAAAATACCTGAAAGACTCATATCTCTCTTGTAACTACCCAAAACTGAAAACCGGCTGCACCAATGGACTCAAAATGTCCAAATCAACTACGAATGAGTACTCATACTCCATATGTCCATCACAAAGGTACGTCAGACGCCCCACCCATGCCAGAACCATAATAATAATAAAGCCTATAAATGTTGATAATCATAAAAAATAATACAAGCCATCATAGTAAACCACATCTGAACCATGAATCTGTCGAATGCACATTGATAGACCATAAATAATTATAATCTGCAACCATCAGTCTAAAACTCATCCTGGACCCTGCTCCTGGCTTGGTCAATGCTGGGTTGACCGTGTCAAGACTGATCAAATGATGACCCAAGTGCTAAACTCTGATACTGCAAGGTGCAAATGGACATGCATGCTCAATCATCTATGCTAACAGTGAGACTCAAGTACAAATAGCTTATGTTGGCGAGTATAAGCACAATACATATATATAAATAATCTAAATCTAAATGATTGGTTCCTTTAAACAAGAACCTCCAGTGTATACTCATTTATAGCTTTAGCCATTTTGCTAGTCAAGGGTGAAAGTGAATGAAACCAAGTAAGGCCAAGGGAATGACTTGACACTCGACACTCTAAGCATCTAGGCTAAAGGACAAGGGAATCCACACAACACATAAGTTGGACTAGGTGAACAGTCGGGAATGGCAGTGTCTCATAAATGAGTGGAATGATGTGAAGGCTCAACTAGACTCTAGACAAGTAACCGTTTTGGCAATTTATTTGCACAGCAATATACATTAGTTAACCTCTAGGTCTATCACTGTAACAAGCATCACATAAACCAACACCGAGACACAATATAGACATGGAGACCTATTCAAACATAGAGGTGAAGGTGGGGGAAATCCTAGACGTCACTAGTCAAGTTACAAGTCAAGGTTAATCAACAATAAGGGAAGGCAACGGATGGACAGAGACAGTGAAGATGGTGCCAAGACTAGCAAGTTGTGTCCCTAAAGGGAAATGACCAAATCCATACTACAAGTAGAGCAAGGCCAATGATTATACAGAGGAATCTCTTGGACATAACAGCTAAATCATTTAAACTTTAGATTCCAAGTAAAACCAAAATAAAGTATCGCCAGCATACAACCATTACAACTGAGTCTCACTGCTAAAATAAACAATAGAGTAACATCAAAGTTCATCTGCACAAAACCATAATATCACCTAGGTCATATACCTGCACTGAATCTGAAACAACAAATCTGATGATCACTGAAACAACTTTTGTTGCTTCATATCATGGGCATTGTAATAATCTCTGCTCTGGGTCATGAAAAATGGCCAACTCAGTCATTGAATCTGGAGTCATGAGGCTAAGTCATGGCATAGAACTGGTCAATTTGGATGCTCTGGATCTACTAAAAGTGCGAGATCATCAACTGGTGACTCATCATCTGTTGATCACATAGTAAAGGACTAGCTCAAAGAACTGCTCAGGAACAAAAGTAGCCCAACTACTATATATGTGACAACATCTACCTTCAACCCTTATCCCTCAATTGAGAGAAACTATTGGGTGCTCAACAAGAGAGCACAAGGGTCTCTCCTAGCTCCACAAATCAGTCCCAAGAACTAGTTGAGTGCTCAACAGGAGAACATAAAGTGCCACAAGGCCCCCAACGACCTCTACCCCTCTAGCTCCACACACTAATTCTCTTTTCTCAATCTTGCAATAATAGATTGAAATGTCTATTATTCTAGCCAACTCGAATCTTCTCCCTTTCTTGTCACCCAAAGTCGGACCAACTGGCAGGGGGAGTGAATATGGGGCGAAGATTGGGGCAAGGTTTATTTAAATGATAAGAGGAATTAACAATTATTAACAATGCAAACCAACACGATATTGCAAGGGTGGAGTAGCCAACTCACTTGCAAGGTGTGGGCAAAATGAGATTGAAATAAAATAGAATGTTAGCCGGCACGATTTTGCAAGGATGGCATAGCCAAATCACTTGTGTATATAAGGGTTAAAATCGTATTTGAAACACTCAACAAACTAAAACTAAAATGCAGAAATTAGTATGTAAAGAAAAATAAACTTTGTCCTTTCCTCTTCAAGAAGTGAAGCAATGGGCATCGAATCCTGGAATCCCACTCTTCAATCAAATAACCTGCAACTTATAAGATTTTCACTACATAACTACAAAAAGGTGAGAGTCAAATAATGAGCAAAGAAATTATAAACTTCAAACTAGAACATAAATGAACTTATTTTGCTACAAGAATTAAAACTCACAATTTATGGAATGAAAATACCATAAATCTTACCAAAGCAAATGAGTATGCTTCCTTGGTGTTACCTACTAAGTCATGCTTAGTTGGTTTTATCGAGCCAACAAAGTTGAACAAGCACACTTGTTCATTCTTCATGGTCCAGAAGTCCACCAAGCTTTTTCTAGGAAATTTTTTTAATTTTTTTTGTAAATACATGTTCATACCATCTTGGGGAAATTGTAAAAAATGTGCTAGCATGGTCAATTTTATAAAAGACTCGGCTTCTTAGACTTAGACATCAAGCCGACTAGCCCAGAGTGTTTTTCCCTTGGTAATTATTTGTTGTTGAACAAACGACTAATAATTTCTGAATTTTTCACTCACACCTCCAAAGTTGGGGTAGTTGTCTTAGTGGTTAGGCCTTAGGGGGTTATTAGAGCCTTTGTGTCAATGTTTATAAACATGTTAGGCATTCGAATTGAGTCGTATGAACATGTGCTAGGTCCCCCTAGGTTTTTGTTCAATTTCAAGAAAATTAATTTTTCCCGCAAAATTAGGCCATTTTTAATGGTTTAATTAAAATTTTTGAAAGAGGCATAAAAGATGGGTCCGAAGTCCGTTTTTGACATGACAATGCTTGTTTTCACACTCAAAGCATCCTCTTTACCCCAAAGGCCACCTTTCCTTGGTTTCGGGCGATTAAAACATCCCTAAGGCATTATTTCTCTAAAAATGCATTAAAACATCATTTTAATGTTAATCATGCGACAAATTGGCACTAAAGGACAAGTTTGAAAAAGTCAAATTTTATTTGTTTAATTCATGGGGTGACATGGAAAATGGGTCCCCCACGTCATGCAACCCTTTCTAAATGATTAAAAATTCAAAACTTTGGTTAAATTTTGAAGTGGCGAATGGTTTAGTTTGAGTGATGACGCTAACCACATGGGAGATGCGCCAACCTTTTGTGAGGGATGGAATTAAGTTGGTTTTAGCCCCCTTCATCCATGAATAAAACTTCAACTTAGGATATAAAGTTGAGAGGTAGCGAATGAAGTTGGTAGAAGGTTGACTCTTGAACTCGCACGTGGGAGATGACGCCAGCCCTCACAAACTTGACACATGCTTGATTGGATTGGCGTTTGTGTGATGGCGAATAGGTAGAGTGAGGTCGCCTACCTGATGGGATGTGGCGCCTCCTCTATGATGTCACTACACTCAAACTCAAGCTTGTCCCTTAAATCACTCATGGAACTCAACATGCACTCGACTTTCTCTGGCAGTTGTGGATGCACCCGCTCTGGGCCTCTCCGCCTATAAATAAAGCCCCTACCTCTCTCACAAACTAGTTGGATTTGGAGCAAAGAATGCATACTAGTGTAATTTGTTATGTTGTTGCTATTGTTCTTATAATAAAGAGAAGCTTTGGAGGCTAATAGTGTTGTGCTACTGTGTGTGGGCTAAAATTGTCATGTTCCTATGAGGTAACCTATTTCTTTTTTCCATTCTCTTGTTTTTTTCTCATGGTATAGATCTTGCCTATGAGGATTCGTCTGAATCAGTAGGAATAGGAATTGTAAGTAAGCTTACTTTCATTTCAATTTTCTCGTGTATGTTTATTTTTCCGAGTTATTCATTCAGATGTGGTTATAGCATGGATTACTGAGTTTTTGAGCCATCCAGAGCCTTTGTTCAGAAGCAGTTTCAAATTGTTTCCTTGTCAGGACCGAGATCTCCTTGTCCATTGAGATGATTCCGGTGATGATCTAGTTCATTCGAGCAAAGTAGCAGATATGGTACACGCAATTACAGATGAGCATATCAGATAGAGACAAGTATATGGTGAGATCAGGTATATGGCTCCTTGTTTGGATTTTGCTCTTTGATGTGTTAAACACCTAAGCTTGTTATGTTAGGATGATCATGGTGACCTGTGCTTATATTACATTTGTACTAATGCTTAAACCTGTGTTGCGAATGATTAAAGATTCTAATGTTGAAGACTATTGCTTATGCCATGCTTTATACAACTTATAAACCATAGTGCTTCACTGGTTCCATGTATCACTTGTCCCCATCCATCCAGTTCATCCATATTTGATTTTCCTCCCATGACTTATGATTGACTGAGACCTGTGAGATTGAATATCACTTTCCCTACTTTGACCTCTATGCATGATGGATCCCATGTTGCTTTGTGTCTCAGCTCTGAGTTGTGCAACAAAACTTGCCGAAGCCTTGATCCTTCAAGGCCAGGAGAACCCGCTGGTGTTGGTTCCTGAGCTTAGGTGAGTTGGGTTTTGAATCCTTGACCTCTCTAGTCGGTTGCCCTCGATGTTTGGTCCTAACTGTGGATATTCCCCCCTAATTGCCCGAAGAGTGTCAGCTAAAACTTGAAGCAATATGTCTACCATTATTACATGCATTATGTGTTATATGCTATATACTGAGAAATGCAAGCCCTCAAATAAAAATGCAAACTGTCTTTAGGCACAACTCAAAAAGGGCTATGAAATGAAATTGTGAAAGGCCAAAATAAAGCAGTGGATAAATAAATGCTAAATCTAAAAAATGCTCGGCATTTTATTGAAATGTAATGATTAATTTCTCACAGAGGCTACGGGTTTTGATGTGAGATGAAGTAAGGGACAACTAATTATAAGTGTCCCCTAGGATCTCTTCACTACAGTTTCTTGTGTACTCAATACAAGGGTCCTAGAAAAGATCATCACAGAGATTGATTGTTAGCTTGGATGTGAGCTGTAGACATGTTGTTAAAGTTGAATGGACTCTTTTCAAATCAACTCACCCACTTGTGAGATACCACCATTCCCTATTGTTTATCTGTCATGCATATGTCAATGTGGTTGTGTGTACTTATCATCATTCGGAGAGATCATATGGTCAAAATCAACTATAAGTCATTTCCCTGTAACCTTAACCTTGTTTTCCATCTTCACCCAACATTAGCAAATTGTTTAAACTTTGTAAGTATGGCATATACAAGAGACTTCCAGAGGATTCAATGATTACTCAAAGACACAGGTATATCTTATTGATTATTATTATTTATTGTCACCATGATTCTGAATGACATAATTTAAGTTGGGTTTTAATATACATCTTGGAGCAGTTCTTAACTTGGATACCTGCAGTTTCAGTTCAATTCAGCATCTCACTTTCACTTTGGGTTCTTTGACCTAGTCAACCTAGTTGACCAAGTCAAACACGGTTCCCAAGGCAGTGGCTAAAATTTTGACAGTGCTTATATTTACTCCAAACATGCCCAGGACCAATACTGGCGTTTCAGTTTTCAGAGTTTGGCCTCAGATTGCATGATCAGTAATTATTATCACTTTATTATTAGTCAAATTATATTTTTATTGCAGTGATTTTGGCTCTCCTAGAGCACCACAGTGTTCCAGGCGGTATGAGTACTCACTTGTACCATTCTTCTATGTCTCCAGATACTCATGTGCAGTCAATTTGCCCCAGTTCTAATATGAAGGAAGATATGATGATTTTTATGATTTTCAGAGATTGTACCATCAAAAAATGAACTAGGAAACCACTGGGAAAATCGATTTGGCTTATGTGGTCAAGGAAATGGTAGGAAAATCTATCCAGATGATGTATTGTGGCTCTCCGGACACTTCGTCACCAGTTTTAGTCATCACTTTGTTCGACATTATTATTTTGGCTCGTCCAGGGAGGACGTCCCCCAAGGGGCGCCCCTCACCTTGGCCGTATGATGTATCACATTGTTATATCTTATGATTTGATATTATAATGGGGCCTAGGGAGAATTAAGCCCCTAGTGACCCCCTTTGATGTATTGTCCTGTGTTTTTAAACCCATCCAGACCGGAACCAGAACCGGCCAACCCCTTCAACAGTTTGGACCGGGCCTAAAGCCGAACCGGAGACCGGTTCAGTAATGAACCGGTCAACCCGAGTCTTGAATCAATCGGTTCATGACCGAACCGGTCTTCGCCAGTCGGTCCCATAACTAGCCGACCATCCAACTGGGAAAAAAAGGACAAGTCCATGGAATTAAAAAAACCACTAAAAATTTGATTTTTTAATAAAATAAAAATAAAAACTAACTAATACCTAACCCTAAATACATGCTAACACTATAAAACAGACCGCCCTCCCTCCCATTTCACTCATCGATTACAAGTTTACAACGTGGTGACTGTTTGAGTTGTAAGTTTGTCTTTTGCAGCCGTCAGTGAATCTTTGCTCAGTCATCAGCATCATTTGGAATTTGGAGTCGGGAGTAACCGGTCTTTGTCATCAGCATCTTTGCAGCCGCTAGCGTGGAGACGAGAGTTTGTTGAGTGCTCAAGCTCAGACTGTTTGTTCGTTGATTGCAGCCACCAACGTGGAGGAGTTTGTTGATTGCTCAGTCAACTTTGGAACGTGTTCAAGCCTGTTGCCTCGAATTTTCCTTCTAGGGCCAAGGTATGCAAATGCTACACTGCTACAATGACCAGTCTACTAATTCATATTACATATGGTTTAAAAACACAGATGCTAAGTTAAAAATTGAAATTAAAATCAGATTTTTTTTTCTCAAAAAAATCTTGAAATCTTAAATTGCAATTTTTTCTAGAATCTAAATTGCATTGTGTATTTTCAATTTTTTTTCCTTTTGCACCTGCAGAAACGAATTTTCTTGCATTTTAACAATGGCTCCAAGAGCAAAAGACGCTGCATGGTCCCATGTTGAGACTATTGATGGTGAAGTCTTTTGCAAATATTGCAACAAACATATAAGTAGGGGGGGAATCCAAAGGGTGAAGCAACACTTAGTTGGAATAAGAGACCAAGTTCTCCCATGTGAGGCGCCAAATGAAGTAATTGGAGGGATAAGAGCTGATTTGTTAAATCAGTTTAAAAATTTTGAAGAAGATAAGGCCAGGCAGAAAGAGATAGAAGCTGAGATAGGGAGGAAGAGAGAGCTTGCCAATGCCATTATGAGGAGATCTAAATTAAATGAGTTTGAAGGCTCTTCCTCTGCCCCTTCTTCTATTGGTGATATTCAGCGTAAAACAAAGAAGACCCTTCAACACTATTTTTCAACACCTTCCCCTTCCTTTGCAAGTGTCATTGCCTCTCAATCTCAAGTTCAACCGACCCAAATTCAGTCCACCTTAGATGAGCATTGGAAAAAGCAATGCAAAGAAGTTGCTTATGAGTACATTGCTAGATGGTGGTACGATTCAGATATCCCCTTTAATGTTGCCTGCTTACTTTATTATTAACCCATGTGGGATTCCATTTTTGTTGTTGGTAAGGGCTTCAAAGGCCCCTAGTATGCATGACTTGAGGAGATCACTTTTGAAGAAGGAGGTTATGTCCATAAATGAATACTTGCAGGGTTTTAGGGAGTCATGGGCCACTATAGGATGTACCATCATGTCAAATGGATGGAGTGATACAAGGAACCGTACAATAATCAATTTCCTTGTCTCTTGCCCTCAAGGAACCTGTTATCACAGATCTTGTAGTTGCCCCAAGAGATGAATCCTATAAAGGATGGCAGAGGGGACAGGGAACCAAAGTTGTGACCTACGAAAACCCTAACCCCCAAAAGATGGATGGTTGTCACATCAGTTAGGGATTCCTTCGCTTTATGCCACTGAATGCCCAAGTGACAATGGGGGAGACTCGATCTTATCCTGAAAGGACATATCTACAGCTAATCACCAGATCAATCCCAAAAAGTGAATACGTAAGGTCAGAGCTAGAAACCCTAGATTTAAGGGATAAGCCACAATTTAAGGAATATTCGAGTACGGATGTTTAAGGAATGTGGAAATGTTACTCTAATCAATTTAGACCAATGACTTGAGAAGTTCAAACAGATCTAAGGTTGGTGTGTTTTTTCAGATAATCAAACCCTAGACCCTGGGAGGATTTAATCAGAAATATGGGAAATGCCCAGGACGAGGTTGATTTAATGAAATTAAGGCTTCAACACACCTAATTGGGTAGAAGGATTGGAAAATAAAAATACCAAACTGAAAACCGGAACCAAAACAGAGGAAATTGACCAACAAGCCAAACATGGGCGTTTTTCTCCCACACTGAAACCAGTGCCTTGAGATGAGCAGAGGAGTCCAACCTTGACATTTTTTAGGGAAAGGGGGTTTTTTGATATGCCACACAAAACCCAGATCGTCAAATTTGTCAGATCTCGGTGCAAATTGGTCCGGTGATTTTCCTACTACTAAATGAGGGTTTTTTCAATGCAGGAAATGATGGGCAATGCATGAAGAAAGTAAAAGAGAGAAATTATCTGTGAAACATACCTGGTTCTTGTAGATGACCTCAGAGATGATGAAGAATGTCATCCTTTTGATCAAATGAGAGTTTCAAAGTAAGATCTTTTAATGGTTCTGCTTCTGTCAATGACGCTAGCGCCCCTCTCAAACTATCCAACCAAAGAAATCAATCAGCAAGACAACCGAATGGGATCTACAACATAAAGAAAGTACGAGAAATGAAAAATCATGAAGAAAGAATCACTCCCTGATACACAAAACCCAAGAGCCTGCACAGAGTGAGACTCCCCACCAGTGCGCCTTCCTCAAGTGCTCCTTCATCAAGTGTGCCTCCTTCAACCTACAGATGGATAGGTGCACGAAAATATACAAGATCTATCCCGACATAAACTCAGTATAAAAGAATAGCAATACCAATCAACAAACCATCAACACATCAGAAGAACTCAGAGTGTAATCCCAGAAAAAAATCTCTTTATTCAAATTTCGGTGCTAGAGCTCATGAACACAATGGGGGGGGTCACCTCTCTTAAATAGATTGGGAGAGAAGCAAACCCTAACTCACTTTTACATCCAACGGTTGAGATTAAAACATCATCAACGGTGGAGATCAACAATACATAGATCAACACATGGATCAAGTGACTAAGTCAAAGAGGGGCGCACTTTACTCAAGGGCGCCTATCCTAGGTGAAAGTCACAATATTACATAAGATGTGACATGATAATACATAGGAGGGGGTCACTAGGGGCTTATTTCACCCTATGCCCCTTTACAACTTCAAATCATATGATATAACAATACAATACATCATTAGTTAAGTAGAGGGGGCGCCCATTGGGGGGATTTCCTCACTGGCTGAGACACATCATCTCTCAAAATTCCAAGCCATGTCCTTGATCCAAGAGGCCAAATCGATTTTTTCAGTGATTTTTCTAATTCATTTTTGCTGGTACAATCTCTAGAAAATGATAATCCACCATAACTCTGTCGAGGGTGCAAACTAGGGCAAACCGACTGCTCTGGATGATCTGGAGACATAGAAGAATGGTATAAGTGACTAGTCATACCCCCTGGAACACTACTCTACTTTAGGAGAACCCATCATACTGCCATCTAGAATAAAATTTGATCATTTGGCCAATAATTAAGTGATAATAATCACTTATCAAGAGAACCGAGGCCAAACTCTCAAAACTGAAACTGCAGTATTAGTCCTGGGCATGTCTGGAACAAATATAGATCATGTTGTTTCTTGAGTCACTGCCTTGGGAACCGTGATTGACTTGGTCAACTGGGTTTACCAGGTCAAAGTACCCAAACTGAAGGTGAGGAACTGTATCAATATGATCCTGTAAGCATCCAGGGTAAGAAATGATCCAATAATGTATATCAGAACCAAGCTTAAATCAATTATTCATAATCATGGTGACAAATAATAATAATAGTAAGATGTACCTGTGCTTTTGAAGAATCTTGGAGCTTTATGGAAGTCTGCTTATACATGCCATACTTACAAAGGGTAAACAATGTGCTACAGATGGATGAGGATGGAGGAACAAGGTTAAAGAAAAAGGGAATGACTTTTAACTGACTTCGACTCAGTGATCTATCTGAATGATAAATAATACACTCTACCAAGGTGACATATGTATGACAGATAGCAATAGGGGATGGAGGTGTCTCACAAATGAATAAAGTACTTGGTTATGCTTCCCTTAGACTCTAACAAGTTTTCCTTTGCACTTTATTTGCAATATAGGTCAACCTTCAAAGGAAAGTGCCCTGGAAGCCTTTTGGGCTCCAGTACTGACAAAGACCCAACGTTTGCAAGCTAGTCTCACCTTGATGCCCTATGGGGGCACATGAGTCGAACACTATACAAGGAGTGAGTGCTCATCCTTTGACCATTAACCTTTTCAATACACTTTGCATTTCACAAGATAGTAGCCAGCCTACAAGGGCAGGTGCCCTGAAAAGCCTTATGGGCTCCAGTAAATGACTAAGGCCTAGACCCGCTGCCAATGAGCAGTCCATAGCCCCGATGAGTTTGCCTTTCCCTGCCGCCCCTGTGGAGAGCAGATTGAGCACTCATTCATTATAAATTTTGCATCTGTCGCAAACCCTTGGCCACTGACTACCTTTTAAACATTTATAACTTTTGCATCCTTTAGATATAGCTTTTATGTGTTCTGATGCTTTAGTGTTTAGCAACACTGTTATGGTGGAGCACTTGTTTTGAGTACTAAAGGAGACCTACCCTGTGAACCCAACCATACTGGCCAAGCCACATACTTCATAGCCAGAGACACATAGCAACATGGAGTCTATCATACATAGGGGTCACAATGGGGAAACGATCTTCAATCTCACAAGTCTCGATCAATCAAAGTCATGGGACAAAATCAAAGGTGGATGAACTGGATGGATGGGGATAAGTGACATGGAACCAACCTAGCACCAAGGTTTACAATTTGTACAAGCATGGCATGAGCAACAGTCTTCACATCCAATTCCTTGATTAGTCATAACACAAGTTGAAGCAACAATAGATATAAGCATAGGTCACCATAATCATCCTAACATGATAAGAATAGGTATCTGACATACATCATAGGGCAAAATCAAACCAAGGAAGTGTATACCTGATCTCACCAAATATACCTGTCTCCAACTGATAAGCCCCTCTATAAATGCGTGTACCAACTCTGATTTGTTGCTCTGCTACAATGAACTAGATCATCACCAAAAGCATCTCAATGCACCCCTGAATCTCAGTCCTGGCAAGGAAAATCCGATGAACAAGGCTCTAAAATAACTGAAGTTGTAAAGATCCATGCTAATACCCCATGTGAAAAATAGCCCGGAACAGAAAAAGAGACAAGTCTGTATGTTGCATTATGGAAGCCTAGCTGCAAATGTATATATGATAACAGAACCATGTTTCTGAAATCAGTTGATGCATCTGATAGGGTGAAAGATGAAAACCTGCTATTTCAGCTGTTGGATGAAATTATTACAGAGGTGGGGGTGACAAATGTTGTTTAGGTCATCACAGATAATGCCTCCAAGTATGTCCTTGTCGGTAAGATGTTAGAGAGAAAACACAAAACCATATTTTGGACCCCATGTGTTGCACACTGCATAGACCTCATGCTTGAGGATATAAGCAAACATGATTGGGTCAAGGATGTTATAGAGCAGGCCAAGAGCATTACAAAATATATCTACAACCATTCATGGGTCTTGAATCTAATGAGGAAAAACAGTGGGAACAGGGAACTTGTTAGGCCTGCCATCACGAGATTTACAACTCACTTCTTGACACCGCAATCTCTCATTTCCCAAGAGGAGAACTTGCAAAAGATGTTTCATGTGATGAATGGATTTCATCTAAGTGGGCTCGTAGGCAAGATGCAAAAGAAACCAAAAAGAAAGTTAATGATGGTGCATTTTGGAAAAAAGCAGCAGAGGTTGTGAAAATTGTTGAGCCCCTTGTGAAGGTGTTGCGATTGGTGGATGGGGAAAGATTGGCCATGGGTTACATTTATGAGGCTATGGATCAAGCAAAGGAGCAAATAAAGGCAGCATACAAAGATAGAGTGGCCAAGTATGGCCCTATTTGGGAGATCACTGACAACAAACGGAACAATCAACTCCATTGCCCTATACATGCAGTCGGGTATTTCTTGAACCCAAGGTATCATTACAAAGTTCAGTTAGGCGATGATGTAATAGGTGAGGTCAAAGATGGTTTGTATGAGTGCCTAGAGCGCATGGTCCCTGATGAGAGTGGGCAGATGGAGATACATAGACAGATCAGCTCTTTCAATCGAGCCACGAGCACCTTTGGAAAAACCCTAGCAAAGAAGGCAAGAGATGAGGACCAACCAGGTAAACAATTTCAAATTTCCAACAATGAAAAGTTTGATTAAGTTCAAGTTCAATTGTTTTAGTTTAAGCTTTAATTTTAAATCTTTAAGTTCAAATGTTTAAGCTTTAGCCTTTAAGTTGTTTAAGTTCAATTTGCAATATAATTTGTTAAACTAGCTTTGTCTCTGCAGCCAGCTGGTGGGAATCATTTGGTAGCCAATATTCTCAATTGCAAATGTTTGCAATTCGAATCCTTAGTCAACCTTGCAGTGCTTCCAGGTGTGAGCACAATTGGTCTGTCTTTGAGCGGATTCACACGAAGAAGAGAAACCGTTTGGAACAAAAAAGGTTAAATGATCTCGTCCTCGTGCAGTACAACCTTCGGTTAAGACGCAACCAGTTGCTAAACAAAAGACCTAATACAGATCCCATTGTGTTGGAGGATATTGATCCAAACTCAGAATGGGTAGTGGAGATTCAGTCGACAGAGTTTGAATCTGATTTGATATTGAAGTTGAAGATGAGATGAGGTGGGATACTTTAGATGCAGATCCACTAGTACCAACTCCATGGGATACAGGTGCTGATCCAGACATTGCAGGCAATGGTGGTACTAGTACTAGTGGCATTAGAAGACCTATCCGTGCATCCCGTGCTTCTACTAGGGTCGTAGATGTCCCTGAGGGGGGGGCCTCAAAGGAGTCTAAGCCAAATGTTGATGTTGAGCATTGCATTTCCAGCAGTGGTGCTGAGTTTGATGATTGATTAGCCATGACTCATGACTCACCATTGATCATGTGTTTTGGATTGTAGAGGCTATTTTGATGATAGAGCCTCATTGATATTGTATTTTGTTTCAGACTCTGATATATGTGCTATGAGAGTTTGCTTTGTACTACGATACTATCTTCTATCATCTATGTAGTGCAGTTGGTGCCATTTTGTGACCCATACATGGTTTAACTTTATTGCATATTATGTCTCTAATCATCTAATGGCTTGAAATCATATTTTGGAATGTTAAATATAATTTTTATCATTAAAATTGTAATTTTTTTGTATTATTTAATAACCCGGTTCATTAAAACCAAATCGCTCCGGTTCATTACCGATTTCGGTTTTGGTCCGCGTTGACCCTCGACCAATTCGACTCCCGATTCCGAGTTTTAAAACCTTGGTATTATCATGTTATATCTTATGTTATCTTATGATTTGACTTAGAGAAGGCATCATTGGGCAAAAAGTGCACCCCCCTTGATCTAATCAACTTGATCCATGTATTGATCCATGAAAATTTGATCTCCACCGTTGATGATGTTATAATCTCAACCGTCGAATGTAAAAGTAAGTTAGGGTTTGTGTCTCTCAAAAACTATATAAAGACGAGACCCCCTCCCATTGTAAACTATGAGCTCTGGCATTGGAACTTCTGAATAAAGAGATATTTCTGGGATTCAATACTTGTGTTTTTGTGGATAACTGAATGTGATGATGATTGAAATTGTCTTTCTCTTGCATCGAGTATATTTTGGCATAGTTTCTTGTACATGTTGAATCCAATTCGTTCTACAAGCGTAGGAGGCGATTTAAAGAGAAGGCGCATTGGTGGGGGTACTTGCCCTGATGTCTTACTTCGGATTGATTCCGATAGGGAGTGATTACTTCTTTATGACTCTTCATCTTTTTGTTAGTTGCTTCTATTTTTGCAGATCCCGATATTTCTTGTTTCACTTATTGGTTTTTCCTTTGTGTTGCAGGAAAGGAGGAGGCTTGGGTTATTGAGCAAAGCAATACAATCAAGAGCTCACCTAGATTTCCCATTTGATCTATGAAGGGGGAAATCATCATCATCCAAGATGGCATCTAAAATTCCAAGTAAGTTTCTCAGCTTCTTTCTCTGTATTTTATTTTTCATGGATTGCCCATCACCCATCTTTACTGAAAACCCCATTGTAGAAAGTAGGAAAAATCACCGGGGCATTTTTTACTTTGAAAATCAAAATTTCGATCTGGGTTTTGACGACGATCATCCCAAACCCCTCTCTCTCCTAGACGTCACACTTGGACTTCATTTTCCCATTTTAAAGTGGCAATGATCCTTAGGAAGAGCACCCACCTTGTCTTGTCAGTGATTTTTAGAGTTCTTTGTGTTCCTAGTTTTGTTTGGATTTTGGACACTGTCATACCTATCATCCAAGCATATGATCAAGTGTGCTAGAAGCCCTAACTCACTAATCAAACCCTATCCTGGACGTTGCCCTAATTTTTATCTAAACCCCCCTAGGGTTGAGGTTTTATCATCTGAGTTAACACACAAATCCTAGATTTGTTAACTAATTCCATAAGTCACTAAGTCATCTAACTTTAGTAACATTTCCAACACTCGTAACCATCTTTCACTCAAGTGTTCTTTAAATTGTGGCTTCATCCTTAAATCTAGGGTTTACAGCTTTCACCTTACGTATTCTCTGTTTGGGTTTGATCTGGTGATTTAGCTTTAGGTTTGTCATTCTAGGATTGGTCAGGGTATCCCATTGTCACTTGGGCTTTAGTGGCATAAAGCGAAGGATATCTCAACCGACGTGACAACCTTTCCATAAATTGGGGGTTGGGGTATCCGTAGGTCACGACTTTGGTTGCCTTCCCCCTCTGCCAGTCCTAAATAGGATCAATCCAAGGGGCAACTACAAGATTTGTGATAACAAGAACCAAGTGGCATTTCCCAACAAGCGTTGTAACCGATCTTAATAAAGTATTTGAGTAGGCTCTTCAGAGCCCGCTCCCCATCCCCCCAGGAAGGATCTGTGTCGATGTTAATTTTCGTGATTTTTCTCGTTTTTAGTTTAGTTTTTGTTTTGCAGATTAGTTTACTTTGATCAACGTTTTTGCAATATATTTTTATCTGATTCAAAGTAATACAGATACTAACCCCACAACTTCCCGAGATACCCGAAAGGGAAAGAGATGCATGGTAGTACTAATTAGAAAACTCTCAATTATTCTTTTGTTGTGTTGTTTACTTTTCGTGCAATTTACACCCCTTGTTCTTCCGATTAGGGATAAGATATTCTTGGGGACTTAATAAACAGCAAACACACTACAATTTAAAATCCTTAAAATTTACCAAGGCTCCATTGTGTATGCTCTACACCGTTGCGGTTCGGCCGACCAGTTGGATGCATCAAAAGCAACGAGGGTGGCTAGTTTAAGATAGATTCACATTTAAAATAACCTCCCAATGCAAAAATCCAACGCCTCGGATTAATCCGTTGAGGGGAAAGTCCACAGAGGAAGCAGGAACAACTAGATAGTGACCTCAGGATACCGTCAAGCTACACCTTTGTTGGTGTAGTGTTGGACACATCCCAGAGACTTTGATCCAGCCCACATATTCTTCGCGTGGAACCACATCAGATAAGGGTTTTGGAGTCCCCTTCCCCTTAATTTAATTCACTCATCTCCACATCCTAAAGTAAAATTACCAAGAGCACTTGCAAAACAAATCTCTCAGCACTATTAGCAACCTTTTTTTGTGGTGACTTCATTTAAGGCACTAGTCTGTTTTATTACATAATTTAATCCAAGTGTCAATTTATTCTGCTATCTGAATATTAAATTGATATGTTGTTGTGCTTTATTTCACTATTATTTTGAATCTACCTGCAAGCTTGTTGGTACAGTTTTTTTATAAACTCCTAAATATATCACTCATCCACAAATTAAGCCTTAATAGCCTTAGAAAAATAATAGGGTCTACCCCCCTTGGCTTCGATTAGGAGTTGGCCTAAATGGAGGAGTCAAGAACAAGGTGACATCCTTGACTCGAGACTTGCCCCCAAGGACACACCGAGTGGTTTGAATATTTTTTCCCCTCAGGTGTGTGAAAGGCGACAACACTTGGCCTCCCTAACTTGTAAAGCTCCTCAAGCATGGAAGCAAATCATCAATGGGAACAATGGACACAAGATTCTTCCAAAGATTTTGATTAACAAACCCAAATGACCGAAAATTACAATGGCCCAAGCAAGAGCAAGGGAAAGAGAGCAAGAGAAAAAGAATGAGAGCAAGAGCATGAAAGAGTGTCACCAAAATGAGGAGGAATGACCTCCTCAAATAGGCAAAACAAGAGAGAGACCCCTCTTGCATGCCCAACAATTGGCATTGGTTGAGAGAGGGGCACATGAAGGGGGTCGCACCTCCTAAGGTAAGAAATAAAAAACTAGAGGGGGGAAACCCCCCTCTTAATCCTTTGTTGATGTTGCTACGTCAAATGAGGGGGACCCATGGAGGTGGGACCCCTCGTTTCCTTATTTTCATGATTTTTTTAGTTTCCATGGTTGAGAGGGCGCCCCCCCTTTGGCGACATCTTCATTCTTGTGAAACACTTGCATGGGGGGGATTTTTTCCTCTAAAGTCACCTTAGGAACATAACATAACACTTGGAACCTTAATTTTCCCCTTTTAAGTGACTTTAGGCACTTTTCCAAAATTTGGCTTGCTAATTAATTATCAATTTTACTAATTTCCTTTACTGATTTTGGAAAACATGACCAAAACCTTAGCAAGGCCTGTCCGAATGACTTCAAATTTTGCCCAAGGGTGTCGGGGGACTCATGCCATTGATTTTGACTACCCATACCCCAATCCGTGGGCATTAGACGCCATTTACCCCTCTTTTTATTACAACATTTTTATGCTGAAGGACATTTTTTAATCACCAAAAATTAAAAAATCCTAGGTAAAACTTAACTCTGGATAGTGTCTAGCATGGTTACATAGAACATTCCTGGGCCTTAGTCACCCTGTGGACTCGATCATTAGAACGCCTTTCACCACTTTGGAGGTAGTTTTTAATGAAAAACTCAGATAATTAAAATCACTACAAAGGAATTTTAATTATCCAAGTGAAAAAACACTCGATGAAAGGACTTCTCTAATGATAAAGTCTTGGGTAACTAAGTTATACAAAAACTAGACCTTCATGCTGACATATCATTACAATATCCCCCGCAGGGGTGCAAAAATTTGAATTTCATGGAGAAAAGATGAGAAGAAGAGTTGCCTCACTTGAAAAAACTTTATTAGGTATTTCTTTCATCTCCAAGGTACATGGTAAATGGTTGCCCACCTAGTTGGTTAGGTTGTCAATAGATACCTCTCACCACTTACCAACGAATGATGAGTCAATCGCCTCTAGGGCGCACTTGGATTGAAGGCTATAAGCTACACATTAGGACTGCTTTTACCTTCAGAGTTGTAGTGGCCTGCATAAACTAATGAATGGGTGGTTCAATTGCTTCAAAAACCCCAGGGTCAACTACCAAGGCTTGGAGATGAAGTGCTAGGGTTTGATCTTTTGTCAAAAATGGACCTGCAAAATACTTCAAACAGATCTGAACCAAGGATGTACCAGCCACTAGGAAGTGACGTCACCTCTCCTAAGGATGATGTCACCCTAGTTTAGGGTTTATTTGAGCTGCAAAACAACATTTTATGGAGTTTTTCACTTTTTATAAATTTTTCATCAATATAAATAACTCGAAAAATTATAACAGCGGTAACTACTACAGAATTTTGCAACGCTAAACAAGTACAATGACAAAAGATAAATATTTTATTGAATTTTTCAAAACTACTAAATTTTTAAGATTTTTTTCTTTTTTTATGTTTTATTTTTTGTATTTTTTCCAATATATAATACAAGGAATTTTGTAAAAAATGAATTGGTGAAGATAAAGGAATTAGACCTAGGTGTTATTCCTCCAGGCACCAAGAAATCAGGGTTAATGCTTCTGCTAAGAATTGGCAATTCAATATTTGTATGAATTAGGACAAGGCTAAGAAACCCTAGGTTGTGTTAGCCTTTGACTTTATTAGGGCAAACAATATGCCAAGGCCCAAACAAGAGAGATTCTTCAAGAGGGGTGTCTCACCCAACAAGACTAAACTATCATGCATAAAACCCTAAATTGCTCCTACCTTGGATGCCTCTAACAGTGCAAGACAAGAGATTCAAGATCTTACCACAATTGAGAGAGAAAAAAGAAGAGAAAAATCCTCAAAAATCCTTTCACCTTGGAGTAGTCGTGAAATATTGTAAAGAAACCTTCAAACATCAAAATTTGTCCTTTAGAAACCCTAGAATTGCCAAGAGAGGAGGTGTGCACCCTTTAATATCTCATGCACACAAGAAGAAATAAAATTCAGTCATTTTGATCCCATGATCTTGATTACAAATGAGAGGACGATGCCATCTAGGGCCACCTACCTAATCATGTTTTTAAAATAACTTTTAATGTTTTTTTAGGGTTTGTCACCCACAATACAAGGACTAAACCTCATAAAATATAAAATAATGATAAAAAATGATGATAGGTTTCAACATGATGAAGAGTTGAGATGAAGAGTTGAGCTTGGAAGGAGGACGTCATCCCCCATCTAACCCCAACATGTGCCTTTTGCCCTCAACACCCTCCTTAGGTTGGTACAACCTTAAGAAGCTTTCTTTCAAGGTGGACGACTTTCTCTTCAAGACCAAGATGACCAAGAGGGGGGATGATACAGCAAGACAAGGTCCAAGGGGGTATCAATGAGGTGTGCTAAGGCGAGTGTGACAACCCTTACAATTGCAATCACCTCTACAAAGCATAAAATCATAAGAGTGGCTAGGAGACCCTAAGCCATGTGTCCTAATGGATTCATTCTAAGGTGCACCAGACACCCACCTAAGGCATAAATGCCCGACATGATGAGGGGTTACCACCCATCAACGAGTAGTCAGCAAAGCCACAAGGCCACCACTTCTTGAAATGACGACCAAGAGGACCTACCATGACCAAACCAAGTGTCTTGAGCCCCGCTAGACCAACACTTTCACATAAACAAGCCCCAACTTGGCCTTCCACAATAGCAAAAGGACCCCCCTCTTTGGCACGCTAGTAGGGTGCGCTACAGAGAATATGGGGCGTAACACCGTGCTCGAGATCAAGGGTTTTTTATGCTTCAACATAGACCTCACGCTCTATTCTACTTCACTTTACTCACTTTATTTTGACTTTTATAGGAGACATTTTCGTACTCCTGCTTTGTAATGACATCATTTTACTCAACAGTCCCATTGACCTACTTTTGTGGTCATTAATTAAACATTAAAAAAATTATACTATCTTATCTAATCACATGCTTAATTGGATTATGATTTAGGCAGACCCAGATGGAGAGTCACAAACCATACCTCTACACATCCTTTAGAGGAAGGTGACCTTTAGAATTGAGCAGTTGTGGTAACACTACGAACTAGATGAGGTGACCTAGGAGATGGAGGATGCCATGAAGGTAGAGTACCCATTTTTATTTGAGCCATGAGGGCTACAATAAGGTTGGTGTTATTCCAAGGGGAAGGGGAATGCAATAACCCAGTTTGACACCCTTGTTGTGGACATGGGTTAATGTGTAAATAGCATATAAATGTTTATTTTGTCACAATGTCAAGTCAACGGTACTTTATGATGTCGACGCTTATGCATATAAAACAAGTTATGGTGACTTGTAAAGTTGTAGATGCCTATTACAAGTCCAAGTCAAGACCCCACCAATAAATGTGAATAGCATGTAGGCTATTTTGAATTTTCCAAAGTTGAACCTAAAATGATGAGGCATGAATGATGCAATCATTCAAATGATAAAATAATATAAAAGTGAACATATGGAATGGCTACCATGGGATAACATAGAAGTGGTTATGACTTGACAAGTGGCAAAGAGGAGTAAGGTGAGAGAGAGAAAGATAGGAAAAGTGTCACTCACCCAATTATTCTGTGATTCAATAGGTGGCTCAAGCATATAAGCCTTGAAAACATTTTGATACCTCGTATTCATGCACACTTGCCTCCACCTATACAAGCATATTTTGGATACTTTGAGACGTTATTCTCCTTACCTTCATATGATTGATTTTCCTCCCACTATTTTGTTGTTCCTTAATACATGAGAAAATGTTGGTATTCCCACCAGTGGGTTGTATCTTTTTCTTGATCATTGTGTGATGGATGGAGGATGAACACCCATGTTGAGCCATGTGTATGAAGACCCAATCGTGACAAGAAAATTTTGTGAAATTTGTAATTACTTGTTGAGTTGACTCTCCTACTTCCATGAGAGATATATTAGTGATGGACCGAGACGAAACAGGTTGCATTGGAGGTTTAACGGTGTCCTTATCCTATTGAGTAGGCTAATAAGGATATGGGTTAATGTTAAAGGTGAAGATTGGCGAGGGATGCCTTGATCTAGGGTGTAGGATAGCAAAGTCGTTCAGCTAATGGTTGTAACATTGTTCTCTGTGGATGTCTAGAGTTGTTTATGCTCTCTTGTGCCTAATGTGCAAGCGAGCGGGTTGAAGTGTGTCTTGGTGGAGAGATACCTATGAGATTGAATTTGAGAGAGAGTTGCCCTTGCCCATGATATTTCATAGCTCCAACTCAAGCACGGTATTCATAGTGAACCCCTATGGTTAGGTGGAAAATCAATTCTTGGCAAACATTACATATGTTCGGCTTAATTACAAATAAGTGTTTCTTCTTGGTTTTATATTGTATTTCATTGAATGGTTATATGCTTCTCGTGACATGTTTATGTGTTGGGATTTAGATACATATATGGTGTAAATCTTGTACACTGGGACTGTAAATTGAGTTTTCATCCAAGTATTTTAGTGTCCAGTGAAGCAGATGGGCATGTCGCAAACTAGTTTCAAAGCTTCCAATAGCTTGAGTGCAAAAAATGCTAATTTAGTTTATGGAAAATTTACAATTGGGTTGTGCCATGACGGGTTTGGTGCCCCACTGTATCAAGGTGACAGCCAAGCATACCACAGTGTTACTAATCTGTTCCAATTGGGAGAAACTTAAACTTTTATATCAGAACTGACTGTACAAATTTTAGCCAGGATTGGCATTTTTAGGGATGATGTAGCTTCTTTTGAGATAGGAGCCAAAGCAAACATGCTAGTTGTCTTTGCTTTGTGCAGGGAGAGGAAATCTGTGTGATCACACTTTATCTCCATGATGTCTTAATATTGACACCCTTTATTATTTAGACATGAGCTCATAAAATATGTGCCTAAATATTTAATTATTGTCTCGAATTTGCCTCTACCAAGTACACATGTCTTTCATACATCATCTGGAAGGATGCCCTTAAAACTTACCCCCACTCCACTCAATCCATCTCCCCTTCCCCAAAACCTGGGTCCTACCCCATGAACTGATGTTATGATGGGGACTACAAGCGAATCCACACCCAACTTCGGCATGCCTTCACTCATGGTCACCCCTCCTACCCCAATCTTAAAAGCTTCCTATCGTCGCCACCTCCAGGCTCCACCACAAGAAACATCTCTTCATCTCTCATAGGAGACAAGAGATAAGTACTTCCCTTCTCCACTTTCCCAAAACAAATTGTTGTACCATCTTTCCCAGCCACTCCCATCTCCCAGTTGATCTTGATCCAAAACCCATGTTCTCCCACACCTCCTCCCTTTATGATATCTTGGGGCAAACCTTTATTCGAGTCACCCTCTCCCCCCCCCCTCTTGCTACTTATTTACTTCCCAGGATATTCAGGAGGTTATCTGGACAAAGTTCCAACAAAGCAGCGGATGAGGAAGGGTTCTAGATTCAACTCTTCAAGCATGGACACCACACACTGGACTATCACCTAGCCGATTTGTTTAACCATGTTGTCTGTACTGGCTTCCTAGAACCTTGGTCACATCATATTATTCACCTGGTCCACAAAGCAGGCCCTAGTGCAAACCCCAATAACTACACAACGATCATGGTTGGCCACACTTTATCAAAATTGTATGCTATAGTTCTCCATAGGAAGCTTTCTACGAAGCTTGAGCAAAAACATCTCAGAGCTAAAGGACCAGCCTAGATCCATCAAAACTTCAGATACCATTCGTCGAGAGGGATCAAATCTCGAGAGGTGCAAAACTTTTTTATTGTCTATCTCTTGTTGGATAGGTTTGTACCTCGAGGGATTTGATCCCTCTTGCCGCATGGTAGATCTTGAGTTTAGATGGACCTAGGTTGGTTGCAATCCAGGGCAATTACATTTAAATTTGTAGATGATCATCATTATGTATGTAAAATTCACAAATCTAATATCAGATAGTGGAGTCACTGAAAGCAATGCAACATACAATAAAACCCTTTATCAAAAAAAAGAATCATGCTGGGGGAAGATGTTGTCATGTTATGTCATGTTACATCAATGCAATCGAATTGCTTTGGATTATTAGTGACTCCACTCTCTGATATTAGGTTTAAGTTATAGTAAATTACACTGTATGTTTCATTGATATCAGTGATTCAAAGAGAATAATCATTGATATTAATGCACATTGGACCAGTTTAAGCTACAATGATTTTATTGTTTGTTACATTGATATCAATGATTCAAAGAGAGGAATCATCGATATCAATGCATATTGGATTGGTCTAAGTTACAGTGAATTTTATTGTTTGTTGCATTGAAATCAGTGGTTCAAAGAGAGGAATCACTAATATCAATGCAACAAATAGTAAAATAATCCTAGTACCCTGAAAATCCAAAGCAATTTAATTTCACTTGAATTTTTAGTGACTCCACTCTCTCTTATTAGGTTTAAGTTATAGTGAATTTTATTGTTTGTTGCATTGATATTAGTGATTCAAAGAGAGGAATCATTGATATCATACTGTATTTTTATTGTGTTTATATATATGTCGTCTTAAATATTTTAAATTTTTACTATTTGTTGCATTGATATTAGTGATTCAAAGAGAGGAATCACTAATATCAATGCAACAAATGGTAAAATAATCCAAGTACCCTAAAAATCCAAAGCAATTTTATTACACTTGGATTAGTAATGACTCCACTCTCTGATATTATGTTTAAGTTATAGTGAATTTTATTGTTCATTGCATTGATATCAGTGATTCAAAGAGAGGAATCATTGCTATCATACTATATTTTTATTGTGTTTATATAAATCTCGACATAGATATTTTTAGATTTTATTTGCTTGTTGCACTGATAACAGTGATTCAAAGAGAGGAATCATTGATGTCAATGCAACTAACAATAAAATAATCCAATTAGCCCAAAAATCCAAAGCAATTTGATTTCACTTGGATTATCAGTGACTTCACTCTCTAATATTATGTTTAAGTTATAGTGAATTCTATTATTTATTGCATTAATATCAATGATTCAAAGAGAGGAATCACGGATATCATACTATATTTTTATTATGTTTATATACATGTAGGCTTAAATATTTTTTACTGTTTGTTGCACTGATATCAGTGATTCAAAGCAAAGTTACCAGTACCAAACCAATGGTTGAACCGACTGACCCCAAAAACCCGAACCAAACCAAAACTAGAAAAAAACAGGTCACAAAACCGATCCACTAAAAATACATAAAATATTTAAATTTTGAAATTATATATACTCATGTGCATCCATGTGAATCCAAACAATTATACACAAATTTGCAAAATTTCTCATATATATAACAAGTAAGAGTGTATACAACCAAAATAGCACTAAGAGCACCCCATATCTGAATCAAAATACATGAACAAAAAGGCTCTAAATGGCCTATAGATTCCAAAAATAACTTTAGACTAGATAGTAAAGACTACACAATCTAATCATATGATAGAATCATCTGAATCCTCATGCTCAAACTATTTATTGCATTAATATCAGTGATTCAAAGAAAGGAATCACAGATATCATACTATATTTTTATTGTGTTTATATACATGTCGGCTTAAATAATTTTAAATTTATACTGTTTGTTGCACTGATATCAATGATTCAAAGCAAAGTTACCAGTACCGAACCGAAGCTTGAACCAAATGACCCCAAAAACCAAAACTAGAAAAAAAAACAGGTCACAAAACCGATCCACTAAAAATACATAAAATATTTAAATTTTGAAATTATATATAGTCGTGTGCATCCATGTGAATCCAAACAATTAAACACAAATTTGCAAAAATTTTCATATATATAACAAGAGTGTATGTTACCGACTAGGCTGCACCTAGTTGGACTTTCAGTGAGCCGCCAATGATGAACAAGATACTTGTTCATATTCAAAGTTCAGAAATCCTTTCAGGCCTTCATGGACATTTTATTTTTTGTAACACATGTTCATACCCCCTTGGGGAAAATTGTAAAAAATGTCCTAGCATTTAATTTTTTATAAAAGGCTCAGCTTCCCGGACTTGAGCATCAAGCCGACTAGCCCAGAGTGTTTTTCCCCTTGATTATTATTGGTTGTTGAACAAACAACTAATAATTTCTGAGTTTTTCAATCACACCTCCAAAGCTGGGGTAGTCATCTTGTTGTTTCGGCCTAGGGAGGTTATTAGAGCCTTCGTGTCGGTGTTTTTCACCATGCTAGGCATTCGAATTTTGTTGTATGGACATGTACTAGGCCCCCCTAGAGTTTCGTCAATTTCCGCAAAAAATAATTTTTTCTGTTTTTTAAGCCATTTTTTAATGGTTTAATTAAAAAACTTCAGATTGTAATAAAAGTCGGATACGGAGTCCGTTTCTGACGTGGGGACACTCGTTTTCACACCCGGAGTATCCACTTTACCCAATGGACCACTTTCTACATCAGTCGAGCAGCCGAAACACCTCGTGAGGCATTATTTGGGCTAAAAATGCATCAAAATGGCATTTTAATGCTATGTTTGGACAAATTGGCACTATAGTCAAAGGTTGAAAAGTCAATTCATTATTAAAATATTTGTGTATGGGTGACTTGGCTTACTGGTCCCCTTGGTTACGTTCCTCTCATGAGGTGGGCGTCACTTTGTTGGGTTGAATTAAGGAGTAACGAATATTTCAAATGTCAAGCCATCACTCCCATAATTAGCGTCAAGGATGGCCCACGCTTGAGGTTTGGCGTGTAGTGTATTCGGTTAGGAAATGATGTGGCAAGAGGGACCCATCTCATATCACCTCCTTCTTCATTTCCACGTCATTTAAAGCTTGGAGATTATCACGAGAGCTAGCAAGTGACCAAGTATATTGCGTTAATTCATTATGGAACAACTCATGCATGAGTGGAGGTTGTGCTAGTTAAGGGAGTGGGCCCCTCTATGTGTCCATGTCACCTAGATTTGGGGTGATCTATAGTTTTATCATACATCAAAGATCTAAGTCCAAGCGAATATTTGATGGGTTGAGCTCACGTCACTCACATGGCCGTACATGCACGTGAGGTGAATCTCGTATACCAAACAATTAACTAAAAATAAGATCACTATCCTCCAGCCTTAGCGACATATCATGTTACGGTGGCCCACGATTCTTGATTGAAGATTGAAACCAATAGCATGACGTTATTTAAAACCGGCTCACGTGAAGTGGTAGTCCACACTTGAGATGTCGTTTGGTTGGTAGATTGGCGACTACTTAAGGTGGAGAGGTGGCACTTCCTCTATGCAGTCACTACAGTTAAACTAAGGATATCCCCACCGATTCTTCTGATTGATGCAGTTTAACTCAGCTTCACTTAGTTGAACTCTTACTTCTTCTGCCAATGTTGGTGGTGCCCCCCTGGGCTTGTATTTGCTATAAATAAAGCTTTGCTCTCTCATTCAAACTAGTTGGAATGTATTGGGAAGAGCCTTGCTGAATGTAATCATTGTTTATCTGAGAAATAAAAGAGACTTTGGAGGTCTACTTGTGTGGTGCTTTGTGAGTGGATGTATTATCATTGTGCTTTGTTGAGATAATCTTTGTTGGATCCATTTTGCTTCCAATTTCCAGATCTAGCTTGCTTGAAGGACTGGTATCAGTTTTGCAAGGTGAATGAAGTTGTTTGTTTACTACTTCATTTTATTTAGTATGAATGTTTAGAGATGCAAAATTGAATATTTTCATTTGTTTATGGACATTTTCATATTTTGATCTCTAAGTGTGTATGCTGTTGGATTTGATCTTGTTTTCTTGAGTTGTGTGAAGTGCAAGTCATCTTAGCTGGAGATAGAGAGGATCTTGTTTGATCTTTCTCATTCTGACATTTTGTGTTTACAGATAAAGTCCCTCGGTGCCCCACAATCAAAGCCTCAAGGATCATCTTGTTCTCTAAACTTCCCCTCTCTCCTTCTCAAATTTGTTTAAAAATTTATTTTTGTCCTTCATTTGAAAAGCAATTGCAGATCTAAGGTTTAAAGTTCATTCTCATACATAGATCGTAATTACTTTTCATGATTAGATCTAGCTAAAGTTGAAAAAGAATAGTTTTCTAGTATAGATCTACATTACCGAGTTCTTCTTGCTTCAAGTCATCTACATTTTACAAAATTTAAAGTCTTGATTAGTAAGATTGACTGCCAAGTTTAAGTTGCAGATCTAGCATCTAAGTGCTCTAATTTGTTTGTTTTCCTTACGAAACAAACAAAGACCCTGAAAAATTAGCTTTCTAGCTCATTTTTTCAGTTGTTTTTACTTATTTCATTTCAGCTTTTTACTTAGAATTTTTTCGACAGACTTTGGTAGTTGTCCCAAAGCACTCTTAAAGTGTTTTGGGGCATATTCTATTAATGTTTGTTGGATGTTTTTGCAGGCTTACGATAAAAGAGGAGGAAACTCTAGCGAATTTTCGCAAAATCAAGCAAAAAGAAGACCAGCGGAGCTCCCCCTTGCATAAAAATAATTTTTCCAATAAGTTGTAAGCCTTTGGATCCCAATTTCAGGACCAAAGTGCACTTTCTTCCACCTCATTGTAAAAGCAAAATAAAGTTTGAGTAGGCTCATTAGAGCCCGGTCCCCATCCCCCCTGGGGGGATTTGTTATCAGTGTCATTTTTTTGTCTTCTTTATATGTTGTTAGCGTAGTTGTTTTTCTTTATCAATTTCATGCTTTATTTAAGTGTTGCACGAGTAATCTAAATACTTACCCACTGCGCTATACCGAAGTACCATAAGGGAAAAGATTTGAGCAGTGTAGTAATTAAAAAAGCTTCAATTTTGTTATGCACTGCTAAGTCAAAATAAACCCCCTCGCTTTCCCGAGTACAGGTTCGTGGATAAGGGCTTGCTCAAGTACTGAATCTGGAAAGAGACTCTTGGGTTTTATCTTTTTCTAAATCAGAAAACCTGTTCTAAAACTTTTAAAAATAAACCAAGACTCCTTCCCCGTATGCTCTACACTGCTGCAGCTTGTCTGATCAGTTGGCTGGATCAGAAAGGGATACGAGTTACTAGATCTAATTCTCGAGAACTCGAGAGGTTGCAAAGGGTAATCACTACAGAGTCAGAGGGCTACTCCAAGCAGGTTCATCCTCGCCCCGTTGGACACTTGGTATTACCACTTTAGCACTCAGTTCGAAAAGACTTGACTTGTTGGGCCAAACCCACAATTTACCCATTCCTTAATCAATTCATTTCGTAATATAAAATTTACCAACCGAGACACTGCAATACTTTCATTGAGACTACACTAGCAACCCACATTTGTAAGCACCCCTTTCATCTTGGCACTGGTCTTTTCTGTTCTTTTTTGCGTAAGTCAATCTCGCAATGTGTCATTGAATATTGTGCATCTAATTTGAGAGGTGTTGTTAAGGTTAATCTTGTTTGCAGTAATTGGTATTTTTTAAATTTCATCCATTCCATATTAAAGCTCCTAGAACTAATTATTTCTCTCGTAGAGTAAAAACCCTACTATTTTACTTTTCTTTAGGGTCCACCCCCCTTGGCTTCGCTAGGAGTTGGCCTAGACGAAGGAGCTGAGTATCAGGTGACAGCACTTGGCTCGAGCTTGCCCCCAAGGTTGCACCCAGTGGATTGAAGATTTTTGCCACGTTGCCCAAGGTGCGAATTAGGCGGCAACATTTTGGCGCCGTTGCCGGAGATAAATCTTTCTATTCCCGGAATATGACTTTTGAGTTTTCATTCTTGTTTTCGCTTTGTTTGATGAATGTTGTAGTTTAATCAACTTACTCAAATCATCTGGCGACTCCACTACCTTTAATTTTACCAAGGCGTTCTGCAAGAAGAAAATCTGAAGGCTTGCTTTAGTTCATTCCTGAGCCTGAAAAGGTTTACCATAGGAGGAAAAGCAAGCTAGCTTCTCGTAAGATCGTTGACGATCTTTCATCTGAGTCAATCTTAGATATTCACCTTTTATTTGTTGATACTTCTCAATCAAATAATTCACATAGTACCATGGGTACTTTGTTTAAACCTCTGGATTATTCTACCATAATTGGGCAACCTCATAACATCCCAGATAAAGCCATTGAGAAGGTTCCATCTTTTTATGGAAACGATGCTATAACTGCTAAGTCTCATTTGTTGGAATTTTCATAATGCTACAATACATGGTGTCACAACGTCAACCATGAAGATGTGAAGATGAGGTTGTTTGCCTTATCTCTTGAAGCTGACGCCTTTGAATGGTTCACCTCTCTAGATGATGACGGTGTCAAGACCTTCAAGGAATTTGAAACTGCTTTCAATAAAAGATGGGGGGATAAGAAAGAGAAAAGGCACCTTTTAGCTGCCTTAACAAACACCAAAAGAAGGAAAATGAAACCATAGAAGAGTTCAATAAAAAGTTCAGTGATATGGTAGGCAGATGCCTGGCTGATATTAAACCATCAATACCTCAATTCTCATATATTACACAGAAGCATTTGAGGGAGAAATGAGGTACCAACTTAGAGACAAAGAACCTGGTGACCTGAAGAAAGCCATGGAAATAGCTGAGAAGATAGACAGAAACATGCAATCTGCAGGAAAGTCTAACATCCCAGGATTTGTTAGAGGCACCACTTCATCTTCTAAAACTCAGGATACCAGAGGAAAAACAGTAGAACCTGAAGGAAAAGATGAAGGCAAGGAATCAATGAAAGAAGTAGCTGACATGTTGAAACAAATGATGATAAACTGTACCTCTCAGATTAGTGCTATGCAAAATAGGATAAACAACATGGAAAAAGCACAGGTTTCTCAAAATCATAAAAACTTCCAACCTAGACAAAACCAGGAGTGGAAAAAAAAGTATCCTCCTTATGAGCAGAGACCTCCAAATCAACTTGAAACAAACAACATAGTGATTGATGAGGTTCCTCCCTATTGTCGGCCTTATGATGAACTTCATGAAGAATCTACTTGTCCAAAATTCTGCTACATTATGGAACAAGAACAAATGGAAATGAATAACTTTGTAGGACATGCTAGAGGTCATGACTACATACACAATGTAGGGCAAGTTCATCATATTTCAAAAGAAAAATGGAAGCAAGCCAAGGACTATAGTTAGGAAAAGGATAATGCTACTAAGATTTTTGGTGAAAAGCCTTCACCTGAACAGATTATGGAGAGGTACAAAGGGGTGGTTTATCAAAAGAAGAAAAACATGATCCCAACCAAGTCAAGTCAGCATATGCCAAAGGTAAAAACTCCTCCCCCTCCAGATCTAAACATTGATTTGCGTAATTGGTTGTCAAGTGCTAAGATTTATGTCCCTGTGATTGATATCCTCAAAATTCCAAGTCAAAGAGATATTTTCATGAAAACCTTAAGCAGAACCTAAGGAAAATATAGTTGAAAAATCTAAAGAAACTGAGTAACTTTAATGAAGATGTCCCCATCATCTTGCATAGTAGGGATCCTAATAAAGAAGATCACCCTGCCTTCTACATTTCTTTGATTGCAAAGAACAAATTGTTGCACAATTGCATGCTTGATTCAGGTGCGTCATCAAACATCATGACTAGAAAAGTCATGGAACAAATGGGCTTAACTATCTCAAGGCCTTACCAGAATGTATGTGCCATGGCTTCAAGGGAAATCGATGTTGTGGGTATAATTCTAAATTTTCCAGTCAAACTAGCAGCATACCCTGACATAGGTGTAACCATGGACATAGTGGTCATAGATGTTCCTGACAGACGAGGAATGTTGTTGTCAAGAAAGTGGGCTGCCTCTCTAGGAGGATCTATTCAAATGGACTAGACTTATGCCATGATTCCTACTTCAGAAGACGCACATGTCAAATTATATGGAGAAAAGGAAAGAAAGTATCATGTAGAAGATCCAGATAAGCCAGATAATGAGTATATTTGTGAGAAGACAATCTTGGGAACCATGCAATCTATGCTAACTATCTTACACCCATTAGAGAAAAACCTAATGACAAGGAATTTGATCAGCTATGGAGAATGAGTTTTGATGGAGCTTGTTCCAAGGTTGGGAAAGGGGCAGGCATTGTTATGACTTCACCATCAAATAAAAAATTCAATTTTGCATACAAACTTGAGTTTGATGCATCTAATAATGTAGCAAAGTATGAAGCACTATTGCTAGGACTTGAAATTGCTAAAGATATGGGTATTCATGTGCTCAATATTAAAGTCGATTCAGATTTGATTATTTCTCAAGTCAAAGGAACATTTGCATGTAAAAGTGAAAGACTTAAGAAATATAGGAATGCTGTGTGGGACACTTGGAAGTATTTTCAGGCATTGAACATTGTGGCCATCCCACGTTCTGAAAACCATGAAGCAGACAAATTTGCTGTGGCAGCATCAACTTTGGAATTTTCTGAAGAATTGGTCGAAGGAGATGGAAAATTTCAAATAAACTTCAGACCTTCAATACCGGATAACGTAAATAATTGGCAGGTGTTTAAAGATGATAGTCAGATTGTAAACTTCATCAACAACATGCATGAGTTTTCCGACTATCGGATAAATTTTCAGGATGAGAAAGATGTGGATATCAAAGAAGAAGATCAACCTATGAACCGCATCCCAAAGAATGCTATTGAATGGGAAAGTACCTTTGATAGGCAGGACAAATATAAGAAAAAGGAAACGATAAAACCTACGAATTTCATAGAAATAAACATTGGTACTGATAAGGAACCAAGAAACATAAAAATTGGAAAAGGTACTCTAAAAAAGAAAGAAAGGACCTAATTGATCTTGTAAAAGAATACAGAGATGTATTTGCTTTTACTTATGACAAGCTAAAAGCTTATCGGGATGATGTATTCCAACATACAATCCCATTAAGACCTGAAGCTAAGCTAAACCCTTTCGACAAAAACTTAGAAGGATAAATCCTAAGTTAGCACCCATGGTCCCAAAGGAGTTACAAAAGATGGTGGCTGCAGGCATTATTGCCCCAACAAGGCATTCATCATGGTGTTCTAACTTGGTCGTAGTCAGAAAAAAGAATGGACAGCTGAGAATATGTATAGATTTTCGAAACTTAAATATCTCATGCATGAAAGACAATTACCCCTTACCGGATATGGAAACCTTGCTTCAAAGAGTAACGGGGTCTGGGATAATGTCTATGCTGGAAGATTTCTCAGGTTACAATCAAGTGCTTGTTAAGAAGGAAGACCAACACAAGACTACGTTTACTTCACCTTGGGGAACATTTGAGTACTTAAGGATGCCCTTTGGTCTGTTGAATGCGGGTGCTACTTTCCAAAGAGCCATGGATTATGCCTTCAAGGAGCTAATTGGAAAAATTATAGAAATCTATCAAGATGACCTTACAGTTTTTTCCAAGGAACGATCAGATCACGTAACCCATCTCAGGAAGGTTTTTGAAAGGTGTAGAATGTATGGCATATCTCTAAATCCCGCCAAGTCAGTACTAGTGGTCGATGAGGGTAAATTATTGGGACACATCATTTCCAAAGATGGGGTCAAAATTGACCCGGAGAGGGTTGAGGCCATAAAAAGAGTCATTTTGCCTACCAACAAGAAATCCCTACAATCTTTTAATAGCCAAATAAACTTCATAAGAAGATTTATAACAAACTTAGCCGAGCTGATGATGCAGAAGTTGCTTAAAAAGGATGTTAAGTTTGAATGGGACCAGGAAGGAAAAGAAGCTTTTGCATCCATAAAAGATTGCATCTCTAGGTCTCCCGTTCTGATAAGTCCTGATTACTCCAAAGACTTCCAAATTTTCTCATTTGCATCAGAAGACACAATTGTGGGAGTTTTGTTGCAAAAGAACAAAGAGGGTCAGGAACAACCTATTGCATTCATGAGTAGATCCTTACAGAATTCCGAACTCAAGTACACTACCATGGAGAAACAAGCCTATGCCCTTGTCAAATCTTTGAAACACTTCAGAACTTATATAGGTTACTCCAAAGTGGTTGGTAATGTCCCTCATTCAGCAGTGAAGGATATCTTGTCTCAACAAGATTGCCTTGGTATAAGAGGAAAGTGGGTATCAAAGATCCAGGAATATGACTTGGAGATCAAACCCACTAAATTAATCAAAGGGCAGGGACTTGTCAAGATGATGATAGAGGGAAAAGAACAAGCCTTAGGTATGGTCTGTCAGAACAGTTCACCAGCATCATCCATTTCAACTGGAATTCAACATCTTCAACAACAACAGCGGTTTGCTGACATTATATTCTGCCTCCTCAACCTAACATGTCCCGATCATCTAATTGGCCACAAGAGAAGATCTCTAAGATTGCATGCCACTAAGTACTGCCTCACACAAGAAGGATTGGGTTGGAAAAACCCAGATGGTCTCATACTTAGGTGTGTGGATGAAGAAGAATCTCGAAGACTCTTGAAGGAGTCTCATTCAGGATTTTGTGGTGGCCACTTTGCAGCCAAAACCACAACTCACAAGATCCTTAGAGGCAGATACTATTGGCCCACTTTATTTACTGATGTGCACAAGTCTGTTAGGAATTTGCCAGAAATGTCAACTTTTCACAGGAAAACAAAAACTTGTTGCATTACCCCTAAAGCCGGTAGTAATCCAAGCCCCTTTTCAGCAATGGGGCCTTGATTTCATTGGGAAATTTAAAGACAATTCAAGAAATTGTTATACTTGGATTTTAACAGCGACAGATTATTTTACCAAGTGGGTAGAGGCCATACCTACTAAAGCAGCAACCGAGAAAGTGGTTATGGACTTCCTGGAAGACAAAATCATCACTAGATTTGGGGTGCCTGCTAAGATAACCACAGATAATGCCAAAGCCTTCAGTTCAGTAGCAATGTCTTCATTTTGATTTAAATATGGCATTATCCTATCCCATTCCTCAAATTACTATCCCCAGGGAAATGGTCTTGCTGAGTCAAGCAATAAAAACTTGATGACCATCGTAAAAAGATTGTTGGTGACAACAAGAAGTCATGGGATAGTAAAATCAAGTTTGCACTTTGGGCAGATAGAATTACTAAGAAAAGCGCAACGGGAAGATCTCCTTTCGAGTTGGTTTATGGCATGAATGTGACTTTGCCTATTCATCTTCAGTTACCAGTGTATCAGACTTTGCAATGATACACTTTGCAAGATTCAGGTTCAGATCAGGATAACTTTCAGAGTAGAATAAATGAACTGATAGAGTTGGATGAGGTCAGAAGAAGGGCTGTTAATCAGAGTATTAAAAATCAAGATAAGGTTAAAAGAAATTTTAACAAATCATCCAAACTAAGGGTTTTTCAGAAAGGAGACACAGTGTTACTTTGGGACAAACGAAGAGAAAAGCTGGGCAAGCACGGAAAATTTGACAGTTTATGGATGGGCCCTTGCATCATTCATGATGTGGTGGGTGACAACTCTTTTTATTTCAGTGACATGGATGGGGAAAAGCAGAGTCTTCCTGTCAACGGACAGATTCTGAAACTGTTTTTTCAATGAAAATATTTGATGCCCATGGGGGCATCTTTTGTATCATCACTCTCTAAACCTATCTTCGCATTTGATTTCTTAGCTCAGTTCATTTTCTGTATATTACTTTGTACATTATTTTCTGTATATTAGTTGTAAAAAAAATCATTTTTGTATCATATACTGCTGCTTATTTTGTTTCATTTGGTTATCTATATACATGTGACTGACTTATCCTAATTTTTGTGCAGGAACCAGAGATTCTAGGTTTCTCATATGATCGATTTCCACGAGGTTCAGATCAATCACACGTCCCACAGTTGGAGCAAGATGTTACCGACTAGGCTGCACCTAGTTGGACTTTCAGTGAGCCGCCAATGATGAACAAGATACTTGTTCATATTCAAAGTTCAGAACTCCTTTCAGGCCTTCATGGCCGTTTTATTTTTTGTAACACATGTTCATACCCCCTTGGGGAAAATTGTAAAAAATATCCTAGCATTTAATTTTTTTAAGAGGCTCGGCTTCCCGGACTTGAGCATCAAGCCGACTAGCCCAGAGTGTTTTTTCCCTTGGTTATTATTGGTTGTTGAAGAAACGACTAATAATTTCTGAGCTTTTCACTCACACCTCCAAAGCTGGGGTAGTCATCTTGTTGTTTCGGCCTAGGGAGGTTATTAGAGCCTTTGTGCCGGTGTTTTTCACCATGCTAGGCATTCGAATTGAGTCGTATGGACATGTACTAGGTCCCCCTCGAGTTTCGTCAATTTCCGCAAAAAATCATTTTTTCCATTTTTTAAGCCATTTTTTAATGGTTTAATTAAAAAACTTCAGATTGTAATAAAAGTCAAATACGAAGTCCGTTTCTGACGTGGGGACACTCGTTTTCACACCCGGAGTATCCACTTTACCCAATGGACCACTTTCTACATCAATCGGGCAGCCGGAACACCCTGTGAGGCATTATTTGGGCTAAAAATGCATCAAAATGGCATTTTAATGCTATGTTTGGACAAATTGGCACTATAGTCAAAGGTTGAAAAGTCAATTCATTATTAAAATATTTGTGGACAGGTGACTTGGCTTAGTGGTCCCCTTGGTTACGTTTCCTCTCATGAGGTGGGTGTCACTTTGTTGGGTTGAATTAAGGAGTAACGAATATTTCAAATGTCAAGCCATCGCTCCCATAATTAGCGTGAAGGATGGCCCACGCTTGAGGTTTGGCGTGTAGTGTGTTTGGTTAGGAAATGATGTGGCAGGAGGGACCCATCTCATATCACCTCCTTCATTTCCACGTCATTTAAAGCTTGGAGATTATCACGAGCTAGCAAGTGACCAAGTATATTGCGTTTATTCATTATGGAACAACTCATGCATGAGTGGAGGCTGCGCTAGTCAAGGGAGTGGACCCCTCTATGTGTCCACGTCACTTAGATTCGGGGTGATCTATAGTTTTATCATACATCAAAGATCTAAGTCCAAGCAATTATTTGATGGGTTGAGCTCACGTCGCTCACATGGCCGTACATGCGCGTGAGGTGAATCTTGTATACCAAACAATTATCTAAAAATAAGATCGCTATCCTCCAGCCTTGGCGACATATCATGTTACGGTGGCCCACAATTCTTGATTGAAGATTGAAACCAATAGCATGACGTTATTTAAAACCAGCTCACGTGAAGTGGTAATCCACACTTGAGATGTCGTTTGGTTGGTAGATTGGCGACTGGTTAAGGTGGAGAGGTGGCACTTCCTTTATGCGGTCACTACAGTTAAACTAAGGATATCCCCACCAATTCTTCTAATTGATGCAGTTTAACTCAGCTTCACTTAGTTGAACTCTTACTTCTTCTGCCAGTGTTGGCGGTGCCCCCTTGGGCTTGTATTTGCTATAAATAAAGCTTTGCTCTCTCATTCAAGCTAGTTGGAATGTATTGGGAAGAGCCTTGCTGAATGTAATCATTGTTTATCTGAGAAATAAAAGAGACTTTGGAGGTCTATTTGTGTGGTGCCTTGTGAGTGGATGTATTATCATTGTGCTTTGTTGAGATAATCTATGTTGGATCCATTTTGCTTCCAATTCCAGATCTAGCTTGCTTGAAGGACTGGTATCAGTTTTGCAAGGTGAATGAAGTTGTTTGTTTACTACTTCATTTTATTTAGTATGAATGTTTAGAGATGCGAAATTGAATATTTTCATTTGTTTATGGACATTTTCATATTTTGATCTCTAAGTGTGTATGCCGCTGGATTTGATCTTGTTTGTTGAGTTGTGTGAAGCATAGAAGAAAACATCGGCATCGGCAAAAAATCGGCAAGGGTCCAGAAAACATCTTCTCGACAACATCGGCGAAAAAAATCGACAAAAATCGGCAAACCGCAGCAAATATTTAAAAACACAAAATATATTCATTTTTTTCATAATTTTAAGCATATAAAGCAACAATGACATCAAATAAATACATTGACACATAAATATAGAAAAAACACTGATAGATATCATGTAGGCATGCCAAATATAATATGAGACATAAAAGTCGATACTGAAAGTCTGAATATAGTTGTCCAATAGTATTCAAAAGTGGGAAATCAATGGTCCAATACATATATGATATTACAAAATGACATCACAAAACTAGTACCTAACTATCTGTCTCTGAAATATCAATCAATGCCCTCTTCCCCTTTTACGGGAAAAGATAATGGGTTGTTTGCCAGGCCTGCCCCTGACAGTAGAAGGTCCTGGCCCTGTACTACTAGGTGCCAATGAGGGACTAGGTGCCAATGAGGGACTCAGTGCCAATAAGGGAGTAGATGCATCGACCATTGTAGAAGGTGGTGCTGATGAAGCCACATCACCCTCCATGAAGTCCTTTGGGTCAAAGCGGTCCACCTACTCCTCCTGTTCCTCCTCTTGCTCCTCCTCATCCTCCTACCCCTGCTGCTGCTCCTCATCTAACCATGCAAGTGCCTCCTCCATGATAGGTAACTCAACCTCCACCCTCCACTTGGACAATACATCAATATTGTCCAAGCAAATGGCATCCACATCGGGTGATTTCTCCACCTGTTTCATCCACAGTCGAAGATTGTAGTGGACATACACCAAGTCATTCAAGCGTGGGAAATCCAACCTGTAAGAGGGTGATAAAAAGATTTAATGAGTCTTGACTCTTGAGTCTGGATGCCAAAGGAAACCAATATGAAACAGGGTCTTAAATTACAATGAATTTAATTGCTTTGATAAAGTTCTTAGTACTTGCCTGGTGCGTTTCTTTGAGTGTGTTTTATCAAAGACACTCCAATTACGCTCACATCCAGAAGAGCTACAGGTTTGGCTGAGGACTCAGATGGCAAATTTTTTTAAATTTGGTGCCCTTGCACCATATGTCCTCCACCAAACACCACCAATAAACAAGAAAGAAAGAGAATCGGATTAAATAATTCAAATTTCAAATAAAATGATAAATCATAAAACACAATTAAAATTTAAGAATTTGAAGTTCAAAATACAAATAAATTCTAATTTGCAATCACTTACTTGGAGTCAAATTGTTCCTTGCACGGACAGCATCGGCGTAGCCAAATAGTCCAGTAGCCTCCCGATACATCTCCATCTCATGAGTAATACTCTCCCGAGTCTCAAACTTAGGTACCATCATATTCATACATTCAATAAGCCCTTCCAAAACCTCTTCAGCAAAATCAAACTTACACTTGTATGAAAAGGCAGGGTTGAGGAAAAGTGCAACTGCATGAATAGGTCGATGGAGCATCCCAGTCCATCGTGTATTAATCAACTCCCATAGCATCATGTGTCTATTGTGTCCAGGGGTACCCTTCCCAACATAATAAGACCGAATAGACTCTTTGGCCCTATCCATGGGCTCGTACAAATAGCCCATAGCGGGCTTGTCACTGTCAACTAATCTCAAAACCTTTACCAAAAGTTCACTGATTGAGCACACTTCCTCCACTCCTTCCCAAAAGGAGTCAGTGTAAACCAATCTAGCGATGGCTTTCCCATCCTCTCTCTTGCTATATGTGCAATCTCGCCACTCATCACAAACAAACATTTGTTCAACTCAAACTGAACTCGAAGCAAAGACTGAAGAGAAATGAAGTTGGTGGCAAATCGTGTGATTCCAGGGCGCAACAATTCCCTGTTTCTCGTGCATCTCCTCGTGAGGCTAAGAACCCAAGCATGGTTATATATGAATTTGGTGATACTCCTAGCCTAATCAACAACCTCCTTGATGAAGGGAATTTTCCCCACATCCTCCAGCATCAAATCAATACAATGTGCAACGCATGGACTCCAAAATAGTGAGGGGTGCCTCTCCATAAGCAATCTACCAACAGCCACATAATTGGCTGCATTATCTGTTATGATCTGCACCACATTGTCCACACCAATCTCCTGAAGGACCCCATCCAACAACTCACATAACAATGCTGCTTCTTTTACCTGTGTCCATGCATCAACGAATTTGATAAACATGGTACCTTCAGGGCACTGTACCAAGAAATTGAGAAGGGTCCTACCCTTCGCATCTGACCAACCATCAGACATCAATGTGCATCCAGAAATCTCCCATCACTGTTTGAATTCCTCCAATCTAGTATTGATGTCTTTCTTCTCTGCTTGAAGAATTGGGCTTCGAATCTCCTCATATGTAGGGCACTTGTACCCTAGGCCAACAATAGCAATGGCATCACACATAGGCTGAAAAAAGGATTGTTTCTTGTTATTGTAAGAGGCAAGTCACTCCAAAAAAACATCCTCCCCATAATCCTATCTGCTTCTTCCTTCTCCCTTTTTTTAACCATGGACTTGATGCTATTCCGTGGAACAAAGAAAGATGAGGCAGCAGCCCTCACGAAAGCTGAACCCATGGTCGTGGAGCCCCCAACACTACTCTCAGTGGGATCCGGATGATCATAATCATGTCCCTGAAGTCCTAGCCACTCCACCTGCAGCAAGTTCAGCTCTATTTGTAGCTGACTCTTCCCTTTTTCTATCTTTCGAGTGAATTGCATCATGGGCCATTCTCATAATCTCGGGGGTAACTGCACTACAAAGCCCCACATCATGGCCAAGGAGTTTTGCCAAATGGTACTTCAACCTGCTAATGCCTCCTGTCATATGTTGTCCACACAATTTGCAATTCAATCGTTGTCGGTTTGTTCCATCTTCAGGGTCAGCATATTGCCAAAATGGGTACAATGCCTTTGGCATTTTGTCAAACCTATGGCTGCAAAAAAAACAAAAAAAAAGACATTATGAATTTATGATTAATTAAAATTTAAAAATTTTAATTAAATTTTAAAATTTAATTATAAATTTTAAAATTTATGATTTATGAATTTAAATTTTAAACCCAAATAAAGACATTATATAAATAATAATAGTATATACTATATACTGTATAGTAATATACAGTATATAGTATATACTGTATATTATATAGTATATATACTATATATATTATATCTAGTATATATACTATATACTATACAGTATATACTATATATTATATACAATATATAATATAATAATATATAGTATATACTGTATAGTATACTATATAATATACAGTATATAGTATATATACTATATAATATACAGTATATACTATATACTGTATATTATATAGTATATAATATATAATATAAATAGTATATAGTTATACTATATACTGTATAATATAGTATATACTATATACTATATTATACAGTATATAGTATAACTATATACTATATAGTAATAGGTATATAATATATATTATATATTACACTCAGCAAGAGTGCCGAGTCTCGACTCCCGAGCACTGTACAGAATCGCGGATCTGGAGCTGCAGGGCCGCGGGCAGTGTCCACTATCCAGTGGAGTCGGATGGAGTTTGGCCAGACCTTGGACAACGGCGATTTCAAAAAAAAAAGTTAAACTTAAAACTTGAAACTGAAAGAGCCTGCCACTGCAATTTATTAAATTTACAACTCATACTCACTGGTGACTGAGTCAGTCGGATGCTTGAATCCTTGATATTTGCTGTGTGCAATGGCCCCTCCTCCAATCGCTCCTGCAACGCTGCTAAAGTGAATCGGAACTCGAAAATACAAACCCGAAAATGTTTTAATGACCCCAAAAATAGTCGTAGGTCAGCTGCCGATTTTTTAGGTCGTGGCGCGATATTTTGGCAAAAATCGACGATTTTTTATAAACCTCGCGCGACGCAATTTTTTTTCAACATCGCGATTTTTTCGCTAGAAAACATCACCGTCCCAAAAATCTCGCGATTTTTCGAGACATCGACGATTTCTTCTTCTATGGTGTGAAGTGCAGGTCATCTTAGCTAGAGATAGAGAGGATCTTGTTTGATCTTTCTCATTCTGACACTTTGTGTTTACAGATAAAGTCCCTCGATGCCCCACAATCAAAGCCTCAAGGATCATCTTGTTCTCTAAACTTCCCCTCTCTCCTTCTCAAATTTGTTTAAAAAATTACTTTTGTCCTTCATTTGAAAAGCAGTTGCAGATCTAAGGTTTAAAGTTCATTCTCATACATAGATCGTAATTACTTTTCATGATTAGATCTAGCTAAAGTTGAAAAAGAATAATTTTCTAGTATAGATTTAGATTACCGAGTTCTTCTTGCTTCAAGTCATCTGCATTTTACAAAATTTAAAGTCTTGATTAGTAAGATTGACTGCCAAGTTTAAGTTGCAGATCTAGCATCTAAGTGCTCTAATTTGTTTGTTTTCCTTACGAAACAAACAAAGACCCTGAAAAAATAGCTTTCTAGCTCATTTTTTCAGTTGCTTTTACTTATTTCATTTCAGACTTTTACTTAGAATTTTTTCGGCAGACTTTGGTAGTTGTCCCAAAGCACTCTTAAAGTGTTTTGGGGCATATTCTATTAATGTTTGTTGGCTGTTTTTTGCAGGTTTACGATAAAAGAAGAGGAAACTCTGGCGAATTTTTGCAAAATCAAGCAAAAAGAAGACCAACGGAGCTCCCCCTTGCATAAAAATAATTTTTCCAATAAGTTGTAAGCCTTTGGATCCCAATTTGAGGACCAAAGTGCACTTTCTTCCGCCTCATTGTAAAAGCAAAATAAAGTTTGAGTAGGCTCATTAGAGCCCGGTCCTCATCCCCCCTTGGGGGAATTGTGTCGGTGTCATTTTTCTGTCTTCTTTATATGTTGTTAGTGTAGTTGTTTTTCTTTATCAATTTCATGCTTTATTTAAGTGTTGCAAGAGTAATCTGAATACTTACCCACTGCGCTATACCGAAGTACCATAAGGGAAAAGATTTGAGCAGTGTAGTAATTAAAAAAGCTTCAATTTTGTTATGCACTGCTAAGTTAAAATAAACCCCCTCGCTTTCTCGAGTACAGGTTTGTGGATAAGGGCTTGCCCGAGTACTGAATCTGGAAAGAGACTCTTGGGTTTTATCTTTTTCTAAATCAGAAAACTTGTTCTAAGACTTTTAAAAATAAACCAAGACTCCTTCCCCGTATGCTCTACACCGCTGCAGCTTGTCTGATCAGTTGGCTAGATCAGAAAGGGATACGAGTTACTAGATCTAATAGAAAAATCCACACAAGTGATTTTCTCGAGAACTCGGGAGGTTGCAAAGGGTAATCACTACAGAGTCAGGGGCTACTCCAAGCAGGTTCATCCTCGCCCCGTTGGACATTTGGTATTACCACTTTAGCACTCAGTTCGAAGAGACTTGACTTGTTGGGCCAAACCCACAATTTACCCATTCCTTAATCAATTCATTTAATAATCTAAAATTTACCAACCGAGACACTGCAATACTTTCACTGAGACTACACTAGCAACCCACATTTGCAAGCACTCCTTTCATCTTGGCACTGGTCTTTTCTGTTCTTTTTTGCATAATTCAATCTCGCAATGTGTCATTGAATATTGTGTATCTAATTGGAGAGGTGTTGTTAAGGTTAATCTTGTTTGCAGTAATTGGTATTTTTTAAATTTCATCCATTCCATATTAAAGCTCCTAGAACTAATTATTTCTCTCGTAGAGTAAAAACCCTAGATTTTACTTTTCATTAGGATCCATCCCCCTTGGCTTCGCTAGGAGTTGGCCTAGACGGAGGAGCTGAGTATCAAGTGACAACACTTTGCTCGAGCTTGCCCCCAAGGTCGCACCCAGTGGCTTGAAGATTTATGCCACATTGCCCGAGGTGCGAATTAGGCGGCAACAGTGTATACAACCAAAATAGCACTAAGAGCACCCCATATCTGAATCAAAATACATCAACAAAAAGGCTCTAAATGGCCTATAGAGTCCAAAAATAACTCTAGACTAGATAGTAAAGACTACACAATCTAATCAAAAGATAGAATCATCCGAATCCTCATGCTCAAACTTAGGCTAAAAGGCCTCAGACTCAGAGTCTAAGTCATCATCTACATCCTCAACATGACTAGACTCAAGATGGGGTGGGGTTGCTTGTCTAGCTTTTTTAAGGGTTATTTTGAATCTCCCCCCCTTAGCTAACTCTTTTTTTAATTTAAAAAAACATCTTCAAATCCGCCAATGTACGATTCCATACAGAACCGACGGTTTTGTGCAAAACCGACCAATTTTGGCAAAAAAGGCCTATTTCACATGGAACCGGTCCTTTACGGGTTGATTCTTTGATTCGGACTAGTCATGGGTGAAAACCAATCAGGTCGGTCGATTTTACCCGTTACGTGTTATAATTTTAATGGTTATACAAGAATTTTAAACATTTAGCATCATTTCATCATAACCATAGCATTAGGATCACTGAAAGAAAGACAAGCACAACAACACAAAAGAACACAGAGATTTATCGTGGGAAACCACAAGGGAGAAAACCCAGCAACTTCTTTAGTATAGACTATGTCACTAAGTGCAATGCCAACCAAGATAGTAAGAACCTCAAAGACAATAGCAACTATCTCTCCTCTCGAGCGAGCCTCTTCTTTCTCTCTCTTGCGCACTTGCTTGAGTGAGAAGTGTGTCCAAATGAAAGGAATGCCCTCTCTATTTATACTCATCAAGTGAGTGCCCTTCTTACTTAACTAGGTCGATTTGTTGCTCTAAAAAGGGCCAACTTACCTAGGGAGACACAAATAAACATTTATATAATATTCTTGTCGGTACTATTGACCCAACTTACAACGGAAGGGTTACATTGATTCTTTCAAGTACATTTACATGACCAAGTACATCAATAACATCTCTTGAATGAGAAACAATAATAATACAATAATAGTACAACAAGAATATCTTTCAAAGTTACATTCTTCAACACTCCCTCTTAACAAGGAAGATATTCTTCCATCACAGTCGTCATCCCTGGACATCATCACTAGTTCTTCTCACTCGATACTGAACATCATCACTGGACATCATCATTGGATCTCGTCACTAGACATCATCATTGGATCTCATCACTGCTACTGCAACTTGGTTTTTGGGCCGTTGACTTGTGACATCTCTCGCATCTATACATCAATAGTAACTGACCAAATGCTTCTTGGTAACTGACCAAGCTCCTCCATTCTCCCAGAGAATGGCTATCATCCCTAGGTTGACCTCATTGGAATCTTCCCTTGGTGATACGACTAGTCATACTGGGATCCACCCTCAAAGATACAACCAACCACACTGGGATCTACCTTTGATGATGCCACCAACCATGTTGGGATCTACCCTTGGTGATACAACCAATCATACTGGGATCCACCCTCGGTGATGCCACCAACCATGTTGGGATCTACCCTCGGTGATACGACCAAACTCTCATTACAATGACCAATCCTTTTTCATATTGGATATACCTGTGCTGTAACCAATCCTTTTTCATATTGGGCACACACTTGTGCAGTGACCATCCCTTTTTCATGTTGGGTGCACCTTTGCGGTGACCAGTCCTTTTTCATATTGGGCGTAGACTCGTGCAGTGACCAGACCTCTTTCATGTTGGGTGCACCTTTGCGGTGACCAATCCTTTTTCAAACTGGGCACATACTCGTGCAGTGACCAGCCGTCTTTCATGTTGGGTGCACCTTAGCGATGACCAGTCCTTTTTCATACTAGGTGCATACTCGTGCAGTGACCAACCCTCTTTCATGTTGGGTGCACCTTTGCGATGACCAGTCCTTTTTCATACTGGGCGCATACTATTGCAGTGACCAACCCTTTTTCATGTTGGATGCACCTTTGTACATCTTCCACAAAGCCAGCCCTTTTTCATGTTGGATGTGAGGACCACTGGGACTCATCACTCCCTCTTGGGATGGACACCGATCTACACAACTCCAAGCTTGTCCCTAAAGTACTCAAACTTCACTCTCGCAGAGGCTTGGTCAAGACATCGACTATCTGCTTGTCCGTCGCAACATACTTCAGCTTCACTGCTCCTCTCTGCACCATATCCCGGATATAGTGATATCTGATCTCGATGTGCTTCGACTTGTCGTGGAATACTGGGTTCTCATACAACTTCACACAACTCTGGTTGTCACAGTACACACAATTTGTCTCTAACTCAACATCAAACAATCCCGCAAGTAGCTTCCAAAGCCACACTACATCACAACTTGTTGAACAAGCTGCAATATACTCTGCCTCGACTGTACTCAGTGCTACACTCGTCTACTTCTTGCTGAACCAAGAAATCATGCCAGACCCCAAGTTGAAGCAGCACCCTGAAGTGCTCTTCCTATCTATAGCACTACTAGCCCAATCGGAGTCACATATCCCTGCAGGAAGATCCTTTGATCTCTCGCATCTCTGAGGCCATACTCAATCGTACCCTTCAAGTATCTCAACACATGCTTTGTCGCAACCATGTGAACACGTATCAGCTCCACCATGTACTAGCTCAAAGTATTCACCGCAAAACATATATCCAGCCTCATGTTCGTCAAGTACATCAATGAACTAATCATCTGCCTGTAGACTATGGCATCAACTGTCTCTAAAGTAGGATCACAAAACAACTTCAAGTTCAATGCCATCAATGTAGCTATAGCCTTGCAATCCAACATCTCGAACCTCTTCAAGATCTCAATCGCATATTTTCCTTGGCTAAGGAAAATCTCCTCTGGATTTTTCCACACCTCTAATCCCAAGAATCATGTCAAGATTCTCGAACTCTGAGATCTATTGTAGTCACTCCCTCTAAAGCGAAGCACCATCCTCCCTCTGCATCTTGTCATCATCGAGACATTCTGCACTTGAGTGACTGGTAGTCTCCTCTACTGTTGATCTTCTGTGCATCCATCTATGTCATCTCTCAAGGTCACTGGATACCAAGATCATCCATCTCGGACTTTGTTGCAAGTTCCTCTTGCACCCATCTAGAGCTCTTTGTCTGTAATGAACCTAAATCAGATTTAAGGCTCACTAACTCTCTTACACAATTTTTCAAACAATTAGCTAACGGGAAGGGTAATTTGCAAGCTGAGATGAGTGAATAGGATAGGGTTTAGGTAAGATCAACAAGGCAAGAGAAGGATACTGAATGTTCAGGTTCCTAAGCACATGGTGTTGGGCCCTTTTAGGTTTCGAACATCAGCCCGACAGAAGTCTACTACCAGGATTCTGGGAGTCCCAACCTGTGCCAACTAAAACCTTTACAAACAGTCTCCAAGCAACCAGTGGCTATGAGAGGGCTTAAGGAGACTTCTGGAACTCTATTATGAATGTATATATCATTATTTGTAGGTTTATGCATATCAGAAACAACTTAAAAGAATTTTGAAGGTCGAATTAGTAAAATTAGTTTTTAGGACAACTCAAAGGGTTTGTCGTCTAACCTTCCCAAACAGGTGAAGGGGGCTACAAATTCTCTGTTTCAGACATTAGGTCTTCAGATAGGTGTGTCAAGGATGCATCAGAACAAAAATAACATGAATTCATTACTGTGAGGACGACTTATGCATTAAACAGTGAAACTAGTCAAAACTAGGTGCAAATCTAGACAAGGTTGAGTAAAACCATGTAAAACTCATTCAGAATAATTCCGATTGCTATGAAAATTACAGAGCATATTGTTAACATCAAATAACAACGGATGTCAAAATCACTCTCAGAAATAGTTTATATAGCATTCTTTAACCAGATGCATTAATACAAGAAATTTAGAAGCCACAATCAATGAGACACCTGAAATACTGGAGATTCGAAACCTCAAATGCCTTCAAGAACTAGAAACTTCGGGATCTGATAGATACACCTGCAATACTGTCATTAATGGCTGAAAGCCACTAATTCCCGCTCATAACTGCAACTCCATTGCTCATACGAGAAAAGAATCTTGTTGTCGCCTTTCACGCACCTGGGGGGGTTAGGTTGTCATGGTAGAAATCTTCAAGCCACTAAGTGCGTCCTTGGGGGCAAGTCTCGAGTCAAGTACTGGCACTTGATCTTGACTCCTCTATTTAGGCAAACTCCTAACGAAGCCAAGGGGGGTAGACCCTAATTGGTTGCTAAGGCTGATTAGGCTTTAGTGGTAGTGGTTTAGATGAATGAGTAAGTTGTTTAGGAGTTTTTATGAAAGTGACGCAAGAGATTGCAATAGTGATTAAGACAACAGCATGAAATACAAATTAATCCATCCACATAAGATTCACTTTAAGCAAAATGATTGTATGATGTAGACCAGTGATGAAAATGGAGTCGGAAATGGAATGTTGTTGGAGTGATGAATGTATTGCAATTGTTCTTGGTCGATTTTAAGTTTATGAATTAATGAATGGATTATGAGGGAGGGAGATTTCTGATATACCACGAAGGTACAAGGAATATGTCCAGACTCACTAAGTGTGGTAGCACACGAGAAAATGTGGGTTGAATGGAGTCATGGGGGGATGTCCAACACTACACCAACAAGGATGTAGCCAGACGGGGCCCCGTGGTCACTTTTCAGTTGTTCCCACTTCCTTTGTACAATTTGCCCACACAAAGTAAAACGCAACGCTGGATTTTCGTTGTTGGGAGGTTAATTGAAAGTGTGAAAGCTAAGTAGACTAGTCACTCAATCCCTTTTTGGATATGATCAACTGGTCGGGCAAAGCCGCAGAGATCCAAAGCATAACGGGGACTGAGTCTTGTTGGTTTTAAGTGTTTTTTAGCAATGTTTTCTTGGTTAGAAAAGAAAACCCAAGAATCTCTTTTCAGGTTCAATACTCGGGCAAGCCCTTGTCCGTGAACCGTACTCGGGAAAGCAAGGGGGTTTATTTTAAATGTAAGAGTGCAAAAAAGGAAGGTTTTCTAATTAATACACTGCGAATCTTTTCCCTTGCAGTAATTCAATATAGCTCGGTGGGTTAGTATTTGTATTACTTTGCAATAAAATTGAAATTGGAAATGACAAAGTATATAGATCTGTAAAGCAAAACTACACTAGCAAAAGAAAAACCATGAAAAAACTGCACCGAAGCGCAAATCCCCCTAGGGGGGAATGGGGAGTGGGCTCTGAAGGAGCCTACTCAAAATATTTTATTACGGTATTTACAATGATTGTGGTGGATGCCAATGGTCCTTACAGATTTAGATCCAAAGGCTTACAGGTTTTAGAAAAAGACAAGATCAAGAATGGTGCTCCGGAAGGTATTTGAACAACTTAGATCCTTGATTTTCTAGCAACACTTCTCCTTGTCCCGGCAATAAAAGTGAAAAACCAGCCACCTGTAATGCACTAAATGTGCTAAATATAACGTTAAAAGCATAAAATAGTTTAGTCCTTAATGATCGAAAAATATGCACAAGTACTTAACAATACTAGATCTATTCTAAGAATGATGCTTTACAATTCTAGATCTAGAAACATGCTTAAAAGGATCATCCTTTAAATATTCTTTGAAAGAGAAACTAAACTACTTATGCATGTAAGTAACCGTAACCAAAGGAGAAAGTTTGATTTAAAATTGAGGGAGAGAGAGAGAGAGAGAAGGAAAGAGCTCAAGCTTGGGAATGATTGGGCTATGTGTAAATTTTCCTTTAATATTCAAACTAGGGCTAAATAGTGTATTCAAAATCTCTATTGATAACCACACATGAATATCTTTTACAATATGCAGCAGAATATAAAACTGAGAAATAAATCACAATATTGACATTATATTTTGGGTATGGAACCACCGGAAAAATCCAAGATGGTAAAACCAGTGCAACAGTCAGATATAGATTTTATTATGAGAAAATATGGAACTTCTACAATCACTGAAAATTCACCCAAACCTGGCGAATGCAGTACCCGGCAGAATCACTGGGAAAATCCCAGCTAAACCTCAACACCCTCCTGTGTGAGTGTACGGCCCAGCTGTACGAAGCTCGTTGATCCTGCTGCTCGCTACTCCGTCTTCCCAACTAAATCCTCTGTCTGACTTTCTCTCCTTGTCTGTATCCTGTCTCTATCGGAATATAAGTGTGTGTGTCCTCTCCACCAAGTGATCTCTCTTTTATAACTTTAGGTAAAGCGAAAACCCTAATTTCACTTTCACTTAAAGTCAATAAACAATTAGATCACTTTAGCTATCTTCCAAAGTAAACTTAGGAAAACTAATTAAATATAATTGGCTTCCTAATTTAAGTCTTCTGCATGCAAGAACACATGTTTGCAGGAAGACCTTCCTTGTTGCTGCTAGTTTAACACTCCCTCTCAACGAGGAAGGGATTCGGTAGCAACCCCAACTTATCCCTGATCTTCGGAAAACTCTGTCTGCAAAGTGCCTTGGTAAAAATGTCTACCATCTGCTCATCTGTCTGTATGTACTCCAAACGAATGATTCCTCTTTGAACACAATCTCTCAAGAAGTGGTACCTGATGTCTTTGTGTTTGATCCGGTCATGGAACATTGGATTCTCAGATAGCCTGATGCCACTCTGATTGTCACAATGAACTACTATAGCCTCTAGCTCACACTCAAACAACCCTGAAAGTAACTTCCTTAGCCACATACCCTCACAAGCAGCCATGCTGGTTGCCATGTACTCAGCCTCTGTTGAGCTCAATGCAACTGAATTTTGCTTCCTACTAAACCAAGAGACAACTCTTGATCCAATGCTGAAACAACAACCTGAAGTACTCTTCCGGTCCTCTACACATCCTGCCCAGTCCGCATCCGTGAATCCTGCTAACTGTAAACTCCCCCTGTGCTCATAAACCAATCCATACTCCCCTGTACCTCTGATGTAGCGAAGTATGTGTTTCACAGCCGTCCAATGCACTCTCCGAGGGTCCACCATGAACTGACTCAAGGAGTTGACTACAAAGTTGATGTCTGGCCTAGTGTTAACCAGATACATAAGCGATCCGATAAACTGACGATGCAAGGTAGGATCAAATTTGTCTGACCCTGATGCATCAATCTTCCTCCAGTTGGAAACTAAAGGTATGGCCATAGGCTTGCAGTCCTCCATCCTGAATCTCTTCAAGATCTCTACTGCATACTTCCCTTGTCCAATGAATCTCTCTGCCAAACCTCCAAGCCCAGAAAGTAATGCATCAACCCAAGGTCTTTCATCTCAAACTCCACCGCAAGGTTGGACTTGCAATCTCCAATCAGCCTCTCATCTCTTGTCAAAAAGAGATCATCCACATATAAGACCAGTATGAGAGGCACCTCACCTGTCAAGAAGTACAGGTTGTGGTCAGCCTCACTCCGTTGAAATCCCATCTCCCGTAGATAGTTGTCTATCCTCGAGTACCATGCTCGAGGTGCCTCCTTAAGCCCGTAAAGAGCTCTATGAAGTCTGCATACATGCGACTCCCCGTTCTCCACATCAAACCCCTTTGGTTGCTCAATATATACCTCCTCTTCTATCACTCCATTGAGGACAACAGTCTTGACGTCCATCTAATGGACTCGCCAACCCATCTCAGCTGCTAGTGAGATAATGGTCCCAATGGAAGAATACCTGGAAATAGGGGCGAAGGTCTCCTCATAGTCAATGCCCTCCTTCTATGAAAACCACTTTGCCACGAAGCGTGCCTTGTACTTCTCCACACTTTCGTCTGCTGCATGCTTCACCTTGTAGATCCATCTGGATCCCACCACCTTTTTCCCTTGTGGCCTCGGCACAACCTCCCATACCTGGTTTTTCATAATGGAGTCATACTCCTCAACCATAACCTCCTGCCACACATCATGTTGTGCAGCCTCCCCGAAGCTGGAAGGTTCAGAGTTAATCAACTCTGTCTGTCATCAGTGCCATGTAACTAAGCCTCTATGGTGGTACACTCCGTCTAAAAGATCTATGTGGAGGATCTACCTGCCTGGAATCCTGCACTGTGGACCTAAACTACTTAGGCCTTTGCCTAATGTCAACCTGCTGCGATTGTTGGATATCCGTCTCCTGCTGCAAGTCATCCTCCAAGTCAATGACTGAAGGATCCTGTCCACCTGACTCCCTCTGGCTACCAGAACCTATGCCCTATGTCTGTACCTGTACCTATACATCTAGATCCTCCAACTTAATCCCTGTGTCCTATGCTGGTTGCTGCTCTACTGGTAAGTCCACAGATCGGAGGCAAGGCACAGATCGGAGGCAAGGCCCTATCCTCATCAAACTGGACATCCCTGCTCACAATGATCCTCTTGCGAGTAGGAATGTAAACTCTATATGCCTTCTAAGTCTCGCTATAACCAACAAGTAACCCCTTCTCTCCAGAAGGGTCCAGCTTCTTCCTATTGTCAGCATAAACATGACAATAGCAGACACTGTCGAATATGTGAATGTGACTCACATCTGGCCTAGTTCCTGTGAAGACCTCCTCTGGTGTCTTCCTCCCCAAAGCTGTGTGTGGACACCTGTTCTGAATGTACACGACAGTCCTGTATGCCTTGGCCCAAAGGAATAGCGGAAATCCCTGATCAAATAACATGGCCTTGGCTGCTCCAACCATAGTCATGTTCTTCCACTCTGCAACTCCATTCTGCTGTGGGATATAAGGCACAGTGTGCTCCTTCTTGATCCCCTCTACCGAACAATACTCCATGAACTCATTGGAGGTGTACTCACCCTCGTTGTTTGTTCTCAACACCCGAATCTTCTTTACTGTTTGGTTCTCCACAAGAGTCTTGAACTCTCGAAACCTCTCAAAGACCTCTAACTTGGCCTTCAGGAAATAGATCCAGGTTTTCTTGGAATAGTCATCAATGAAAGTTACACAGTAACTGTAACCACTGAACGAATGGACACTCATATGTCTGCATACATCAGAATGCACCAAGTCCAAGGGCTCCTTAGACTTGTGCTCACTCTGTGGGAAAGGTTTCCTGACGTTCTTCCCCAAAGCACAACCCTTGCAGTGGTTATGCTTCTCCTCTTGTACCTGAGGAACTCCAATGACAGCCTATCTCAAGTGCCTCAGTGCTCCATGGCGTAAGTGTGCCATCCTCCTATGCCACAACTCACCCTAACTGTTGCTGCTGCTGCTGGCTAGAGCCTTTGCAGGCTCAAAGTGTAATCTATACACTTTCCCGCTCCTTCTACCAATCACCCAATCCAAGCACCTATCTGACCCCTTGGGCCTGATATACACTCTATGGTCACGAAACTTCACCTGATATCCCTTGTCCTCCGAAGTGGAGACTGATATAAGGTTCTTTGTCAGTCCTGGAACATATAACACATCAGCAAAACTAAGGGGTTTGCCAGACTCCCTCTCAAATGAAACAGTGCCAACTCCCTGCGCCTAATACCGCGCATCATCACCCAGTTCAACGTGGATCCCTGTTCCACCCTCCTGCAAGTCTCTGAAGAATCTCTTCTGTCAAGTCATGTTACTAGATGCTCCACTATCGATGTACCATATACTGCTCCTTGTGGTGCTTGCCATGCAAGCTATCAAGCGAAACTCCTCATCGAAGTTCCTGCTGAACTCATCCACCTCTGTAGATCCAACCATCTAAGTGTTACTCTTCTTCTTCCTATCTGGGCACTGGGAGGCAAAGTGTCCCTGCTTGTGGCAGATAAAACACTTGACCTTTGACATGTCAAGGTTCTTCTTACCATCCTTCTTTCTCTTTGCATTACCCTTGCTCTTACCTATCAGGGCTAGAGCCTCATCCACAATCTGTGGGGCATTACTGGATGAGCCTGATCCTTGACCCATGCAGGTCTCCTCCTGCACAAAGTCATCCCATAGTCTTTGCCAATCGGGGAGCTTCTCCCTAGCCACAACACCCTTGACAAAGGTGTTCCATGGCTTAGAGAAGCCATTGAGGGCTATCCAAACTAGCTCCTCATACTTAGTCTTGGAGCCAACAGCTCCAAGCTCATCCCCGATCTGTGTGAGCCTTGTGAGATAAGGCACCACTCCTTCTCCCTTGGCCATCTTGGTGTTGCGCATCCTCTCTTGCAGCACCATCTTCTGGTTCTCGTTCTTGCTCTGGTACAGATTTTCCAAAGTCTTCACATCTCTAATGCGGTCTTCTTCCCGGAAAGGTGAGGGACTATGTGGTCCTTCACCCCATCCAAGATGATCAACATGGCTTTGCAATCAACCTTCCATGCTACTAACTCTGTCAAATCTGTGGGTGCAACCTTCATGGAGTCAATGTGATCCTCTACATCACTGACATACAGGATCCTTGTGATCCTTTCTTTCCATGTGGGAAAGTTCTGAGCACCCTGGAGTCTATCCTCAACTCTCAACTGCACGGCCATAGTGAAGTGTTACCTATCAAACCCTAGATCTGGAAGTCTAGGTTTGTGTCTTCAATAGATCTACCCCTGATCTATCACTGTTGCTGCAAATATCTCAACTTTAGCTCACCAGAGCTCTGATACCCTATAAATTTTCCTTTAATATTCAAACTAGGGCTAAACAGTGTATTCAAAATCTCTACTGATAACCACACATGAATATCTTTTACAGTATGCAGTGAAATATAAAACTGAGAAGTAAATCACAACATCACATCACAATATTGACCCTATTATTTTGGGTATGGAAACCCCCGAAAAATATGGAACTTTTATAATCACTGCAAATTCATCCAATCCTGGCAAATGCAGTACCCAACAAAATCACTGGGAAAATCCCAGCTAAACCTCAACACCCTCCTGTGTGAGTGTACGACCCAGCTGTACGAAGCTCGGTGATCCTGCTGCTCGCTCCTCCGTCTTCCCAGTTAAATCCTCTGTTTGACTTTCTCTCCCTGTCTGTATCCTGTCTCTGTCAGAATACAAGTGTGTGTCCTCTCCACTGATTGATCTCTCTTTTATAACTTTAGGTAAAGCGAAAACCCTAATTTCACTTTCACTTAAAGTCAATAAACAATTAGATCACTTTAGTTATTTTCCAAAGTAAACTTAGGAAAAATAATTAAATACAATTGGCTTCCTAATTTAAGTCTTCTGCATGCAAGAACGCATGCATGCAGGAAGACCTTCCTTGTTGCTGCTATTTTAACACTATGGAGTCCGTTGGTGGAGAGCAGAGGGACTATGCCTATTCAACAATGAGTTCTTGGAGAGTTAGAGAAGCAAGCAAGACCTCACACAAACCCAAGAGATACACCTGTAAAACACCTTCACACTTGCCAAAAGACTTGTCAAATCCAATAAAAACTCATGCTAAAGACAAGAAAAGCATACACATAAGCAAATCAACATGCAAATTCTAAATCTTGAACATAAATTAATTAAGAGAGCAAAGAAACTACTTCACTTACTCCTACCGATTAGTACTAATCCTTCAATCAGGCTAGGTTTGACAAGGAATAGTAAATGCATAAAAGAAATTCTACATATTACCTCAGCGACAACATGAGACAATGATCATCCAACACTTGAGCCATGCACCACATGAGACCTCCAAATCCTTTTATTATTCCAAAAATAATACAATACAATACAACTAGTGCAGACCTTCGGTCCTCTGACCATGAGAAAATGAGGAAAGGATGCCCGCTTAAATAGCCAAATAAGAGAGGGGGGAATGGATCTACAAGTGCCAATGAAGCGGAGTTCACGTTGAGTTCAAGTGAACTTAACTCGAGTGTATGAGATAAAAGTGGATCTTGATTGAGCTTGAGTGCTAGATATACGATGCCACATCTCTCACAAAAGATGTGCCCTCCCTTGTGCCTGCCACCTCTCAAACCAAAGCATTTGATTTCAAAGCTACTCGGCTTCACTCCTTCAATCACGTGCCACATCTAAAAAATGGAGTTCGAGTTGAAATATGCGCTACTTTATTCATGGGATGTGCCACCCCAAACTCGTGATCCAATCCTCAAATGCCATATCAACACACCAAACATTACCGTGAGCCATCCACACGTGAGAAAAAGGGCAAGTTAATTAGTTTGCTAATTCATGAAGGTTGGCGTCATCATTCAAAACATATGATTCATAACTCTAAATTTTAACCAAAGTTTAATGCTTTAACATTTTAATAAAGTTGTTAATTCATATGGGACCCCTTTGCCATGTCATCCCACCTTTTAAACAAGTCATTTTTTACTTTTCAAACTTTGATTTTTGTGCCAATTTATCGCATGATTAGCATTAAAATGTCGTTTGGACACACCTTTAGAGAAATAATGCCTTACAGGATGTTTTAGCAACCCGAAACATAGGAAGAGTGGCCTCTAGAGTAAAGAGGATGCTCTGAGTGTGAAAACGAGTATCCCCACGCCAAAAACAGACTCTGGACCCATCTTTTATTACATTTTAAAGTTTTCAATTAAACTATTAAAAAATGGCCCAATTTTGCGGGGAAAAATAATTTCCTCGAAATTGAACAAAAACCTAGGGGGACCTAGCACATGTCCATACGACTCAATTCGAATGCCTAGCATGTTTATAAACACTGGCACAGAGGCTCTAATAACCTCAGAAGGCCTAACCACCAAGATGGCTACCCCAACTTTGGAGCTGTGAGTGAAAAACTAAGAAATTATTAGTCGTTTGTTCAACAACAAATAATTACCGAGGGATAAAACAATCTGGGCTAGTTGGCTTGATGTCTAAGTCTAGGAAGCCGAGTCTTTTATAAAATTGACCATGCTAGAACATTTTTTACAATTTCCCCAAGGGGGTATGAACATGTCTTACAAAAAAAATTGAAAAGACTCTCAAAAAAAGCCTAGCGGAGCTCTAGACTCTGAAGAATGAACAAGTACACTTGTTCTACTTTGTCGGCTCACTTGAAAAATCCACCAAGTACAACTTAGGTGGTAACAAAGCTCAGCTAGTCTTCAAGATTAGGATGGGAGACTCCAAATCTACAAGGGAATTCGAATAGACTTGAGGATGACTTTCAAGACCTGCAAAGAAACTCCATTAATGGCTGCACCAACTTCATTAAACTCCATTAATGGCTGCACCAACTTCATTAACAAAGATAGAACGAGAATGCTAAGGGGCACATCACCCAAAGCTCAGTTGAGGCACATCACTCAACCATTGAGTAGCAGAGCTCTCAAGACAAAATTCAAATGACCAAAACTTGTGAATGATGCGCTCAACCTCATTTTTATAAACTTTGATTGCTTCTAGAATTTCGTTCATGGAAATTTGAATTCCGGATGAGTTGGTTGATTTTTGGACATCACTTTTGGCATAATGGCCCACTTTCCTTCTTGAATGCGCCCTCACTTGCTAATATTAGCTTCTGTAGCTTTTCTTGATGTTTCTAATCCTTCTTGGGTTTCACAAATCAAGAAACTTCCTTTCTTTTTTGTTTTTCCTCGAGTTTCCTATCTTTTTTACAGTTGTCAGTTTTTTCTTGCTTTCTGTTTTTCTTCTTTTTGTCAGTTTCCTATTTTTTTACTCACACCTTGATTTGGGTTGATTTCTTCCAGTTTCCAACTTTGGTAAGGCAAGTCTTGAGGCCCACCTTATCTCCTATGCATCCTCCTATGAATTTACAACTCATAAAATTTATTAATAATTATTTAATCACACTATGATCTTCATCACTTCTAATTTAATGAAATAAGCTAACTTTGGCCCATAATGTAACTCTTTAGTAATTTATTTAATTTTCTCCACTAGGACCCATGGAGTTGAGTGGGTTAGGTTTGACCAGGGAACTATGCAAAATGAGGACATTACAGTCCTCCCTCCCCAAATTTGCATGCCCTCACGCAAATGAAACGTTGCATGATGAACATAAGTACTCCCTCCAACATGTTGCTTCAATATCTTCCTTGCATCTTATTCTAGAGCATTATCTTCAAGCACGCTAATGAAGAAAATTTAGGAGAAGTATTCATGGGCAGCATATCACCACTTCCTTGATTTCTTAGTATATGTTTCCTACTTTCTAGCATTGGGATGTTCGACCAACTAAGCACCAAGACCATCATGCTTCTACTACTCTACTCTGGTTACAAATTGAACTTAGGGAGATAACCAAGTACCAAGGATACCAGGATCCCCAATCATCTATAAAAACACAAAATGCAAGATACATCCTCCAATGCACCCTACAAGTAAACCACAAGTACACCCAAATAAGTATTCCCCATGTAGGAAAATTGGAACATGATACCACATAGATGAACTCATGTGAAAAAATAAGTCGACTTTCTCCCGCAAGCCAACAGGGAAATAGTTGCTCCAAAGACAAGCAATGCCAAGGTCCCATTGCTTGCATTGCATTCCCATCAGTGAGAATGTTATCCAACAAAACTCCTTCGGAAAAAGTATGCCTGGATCCCATTTCCTCAACTGCAAGTATCCATGTAGTAGTGTCAAAGGTGGAAACTTGACATCCCAAGGAATGTCAGGATCCCACTATCTGGTGTGCATCCTCCTAAGCATCATCAACATCATGAAGAAACCATCACCATGGAAGGTACTATGAAGGATACCAATAACATCATGAAGCGTGACTGGATCATGCAAGTGACATAGAAGTATTCACCCTCCAAGCTAGGCCGAAACATAGAGAGGTTCTCCATCATAAAATACATGTCCCCAAGGTGAGGCCAAATCCAAACAACTCTCTCCAATCTCCTAGGAAGGTTCTTTTGTGCCCAATGCTTCCAAGAATCAAATATGAAATCAATGAAGCTCAAGTGACAAGGGTGAAAATCCCATGTCCAACCACAAGAAGGGTAGGCATCATCCAACAAACAAGAATTCCTAGGCTGCTCACAATAAAATGATGCATCAAAAATATCTCTGAGAATGCAAGCAAGAAATACAAACATGTGCCTCCTCATCCCACAAGGAAATGGAAAAACACACACCCCAAGATCCATGTGAACACTTCCAATGGCTCAACTCTCTGCCACTTGGTCAAAGGGTACAAGCATCCATACAAAGATGTAGATTTCCTCCACAGATGCCACCTTGTGAGAGATAGATGTCTGAATAACTTATCTTGGCAACTTGCTTGCTTGGCTGCCTTCCACCGATCATGAGCAGAAATATTTCTGCAAGAAGACTCAATGTGTGACATGTAATCTTCCACCCAATCCATATGTGGATGAATGGCATCAAATGGCAACAATATGTGCCTATGTTGTTGATCACAAAACATATCAATATTAGAGGCATCAAAAAATTTATAAAAGGAAATTTTACCTCCTAGAATCTCAAATTGTGAAGTGCATCTATCCATAGGTGGATAAACTTTTCTGCTTCTAGATCCCAATGGATTGAAATCAAGATGATGGCTACTGGTTCTGGGTGGAACACACTCATGTACCTTCTCCATCCAGGAGTCTTCCTCGTCTAGAGAAATCTTATGATCCCCCAAGCATGGAACTAGTGCACAACTCCAATGGCTCAACTCTCTGCCACCGGGTCCACTGAATGGGTGCAAGTGAATGAAGGAGGCATCAAAGAATGCAAGTGGATGCCTCTGTTGCTGCTGGGAATGGAATGGTGCTTTCATCAAGTCATCATGAACACATGTGGGAGCCTCCTGCTCCTCATGTCGCACCAACAAGGAAATTCCCTTCACCCCATGTTCATCCCCAAATGATGTGGCAAAATTAAAGATGTGGGGTGAATAATTGTGAACCAACCTCATATCTCTGCAATTCGCATCCACCAAACTTATGGCTGCATCTTCTTCATCGCTGGCTGGTCCAACTAAGGTGAGCTCATCTGACTCTTCCATGGATAAGAGACTCTCTCCAAGAAACAACTCAAGTTTTCTCTGGGAAATATCAATTGCTTGGTTCTCATCAAGAGTGTCTGCACACTCCTCAAGCACATGCAAAACCAAAAGCATCTTGTTACCACCTAAGTTGTACTTGGTGGATTTTTCAAACGAGCCGGTGAAGTGGAACAAGTATACTTGTTCATTCTTCAGAGTTCAGAAGTCTGACAGGGTTTTTCTAGGAGTCTGTTCGGATTTTTTTGTAACACATGTTCATACCCCCTTGGGGAAAATTGTAAAAAATGTCCTAGCATTTAATGTTTAATAAAAGGCTCGGCTTCCCAGACTTAAGCATCAAGCCGACTAGCCCAGAGCGTTTTTTCCCTTGGTTATTATTGGTTGTTGAACAAACGACTAATAATTTCCGAGTTTTTCACTCACACCTCCAAAGCTGGGGTAGTTATCTTGGTGTTTCGACCTTAGGAGGTTATTAGAGCCTTCATGTCAGTGTTTTTCAACATGTTAGGCATTCATTTTGAGTCATATGGACATGTACTAGGTACCCCTAGAGTTTCATTGGATTCCGAGAAAAATAATTTTTCTCTATTTTTTAAGCCATTTTTAATGGTTTAATTAAAAAGTTTCAAATTGTGATAAAAATTAGATACAGAGTCTGTTTCTGACATGGGGATGCTTGTTTTAACACTCAGAGCATACTCTTTACCCTAGGGACCACTTTCCACTTCCATCGGGCAGCCGGAGCACCCCGTGAGGCATTATTTGGCTAAAAATGCATCAAAATGGCATTTTAATGCTAAATTTGGACATATTGACACTAAAGTCAATTTTTTAAAAAGAAGTCAAAATCAATTAAAAATTTGATTTGAGTGACATGGCAAGGGTCCCATGTGACTAGCGATTTATACATCCACTCATATAAAGTCAAAGTTTGGTTTTAAAATAAGGTTGTGGAAGGTTATATTAAGAGGTGACGTCAACCTCAAGTGGTGGTCACGCTAGTTTAAAATGATGGTGGAGAATAACAAAAGATGTGGACCTCCATTCACATCACATTAGAACCATCGTTTATATTAATGAATGTACCATGCTTGGGTGCTATCGTAAGGTGGCGAGGTATTAATTTAAGGGATGATGTCAAGGCTCTATAAGAATCGCTAGCTTGGTGGGTGAGGGCACTACTATGGAGTGGACCCTCACATCCATGTTATTTCGAGACTTTGCATATGGGTTAAAGTTTTAAAACATTCCATTAAACATTGGGTGGTGACGCCAACTCACCATGGAGGAGTCCCACGCTACACTTGGGCTCGCGTTAGTTTGAGGGTGTGGACCCCCTATCAACATCGCAAATGAAACTTTGGTTTATTACTTAAGGTCTTACTGCAAGTTAACCAATGTGGAATTATGGTGATGTCAACAACATATTGGAGCTCACGTCATAATAAAGCCATACATTCGCGTGAGTTGGTTGGAGCTTGCGATTTGGAGAATGGAGCATGTGTTGGCTTGGTAGGTGAGTGAGGTTGCCTACCTCATCTGAGGTGGCACCTCCTCCATACCAACCCTTCAGTTAAACTAGTAATCACCCCACCGATTTTTCTGATTGGTTCAGTTCAGCTCGGCTCAACTCAGTTACACTCTGGATCGATCTTCAGTATTGATGAGGCCCCCCTTGGTCTCTCTTTTCCTATTTAAGCAGGTCACTTCTCCATTGTTTAGGATCGGAAGGTTGAACCTCTGCTTGCATACATTGTAATATTTTATGAGTATTGTTAATAAAAGGCTTTGGAGGCAATTTCTATGTGGGATCCACAGATGTTTGGTTGATGTTGTCTTTATGCTAAATCATTGAGGTAATATGTATCAATTCCTTTCATATTTTGCAATTGTTGGGATGACTTGTATTCGTAAGGAAATTTACATTTCGGTAAGAATAGGGAGTGATTCTTGTTAGGTTACTTCTTATTGTGGAATATATTAAATTACCAAGTTTTATATGATTTCTTGTATGGATCTATAATACTGCTTATCTTATTTTTATTTCACACAGGTGCTTTTAATCCCCTTTGCATTTTGTTGAAGGTATTTTATAGGAAACCCGAGCTGGAGCATTTGATGAGCGAGTGGGCTCTCCCTCTTCTCCAGTAACTTCGAAAGAAGAAGCATCATCCCTCTGATCTCACCAAAGGAGGTATCACCATCCCTTTTCTACTTCTTGCTCCACCCGGTTCTATCACTTCTTGATCCAAAAAATATTCAAATTTAATTTGGTTACCATTACTTTGCTTAGATCTACATTTCAAAGACATGTATAAAGTAGATTTAAATTTCCAAATCTAGATCTTATTTCGTAATTACAAGTTTTTTTAAACATTAGATCTAGCCTTCTTCTCGCAAGTTTAAAGTTAAAATTTCAAAGTACTTGGTTAAGAAGATTAAAGAGCTTTCATTTGATTTATTTGGCATATAGTGCTCGAGATTGGTTTGCCATTCTTTTCAAAAGGCAAGCAAAGATCCTAAGAAGGAAAGCTTTCTAGCTTGCCTTACTTAGTTGTTTCCTTTTTTTATAGTTAGTTGTTACTTAGATTTTTTTTGGTAATTTTTGTATGTTGTCCAAAGACACTTCCAAAGTGTTTTTGGGCAGCTTTCACTGACATTAGCTTGCTGGTTTTTAGCAGGCCCATCAAAAAAGAGAAGGAAACTCTGCCTGAAAATACCTTTTTTGGACATCTGGAGCTCCCAGGAGGCTTTCCCCTTAGTTGGGCTTCTTTTCCTTGTATTTTGTAAGCCTTTGGATCCCAAATAACAAGGACCAAAGGGCATTTATGCTGAAGCATTGTAACCGATTAATAAAAGCAAGTTCGAGTAGGATCTTTAGAGACCGGTCCCCATCCCCCTTGGGGGGCTTTGTGTCAGTGTCATTTTTTCTGTTTTCTTTATATGTTGTTAGCGTAGTTGTTTTTCTTCATCATTTCATGCTTTGTTTAAGTTTTGCAAAAGTAATCTGAGTACTTACCCACTACGCTATACCGAAGTACCATAAGGGAAAAGATTTAAGCAGTGTAGTAATTAGAAAACAATTTTGTTACGCACTGCTAGGTTAAAATAAACCCCCTCGCTTTCTCGAGTACAGGTTCATGGATAAGGGCTTGCCCGAGTTCTGAACCTGGAAAGAGACTCCTGGGTTTTACCTTTTTCTAAATCAGAAAACTTGTTCTAAAACTTTCAAAAATTTACAAGGCCTTTATCCCTGTATGCTCTACTTCCACTGCAGCTTCGTATGATTAGTTGGTAGTATCAGAAAGGGATTTAGGTGACTAGCTTAATTAGTTTCCACTCTCGAAATTAATCTCCCCAGGCGAAAATACAACGCCTCGAATTAAGTCGTTGCGGTGGCAAAATCCACAAAGGAAGCGGGAACAACTGAGCCGTGACCTCGAGACGCCGTTAGGCTACACCCTTGTTGGTGTAGTGTTGAACTAGTCTCAGAGACTCCAACTAGCCCACATTTTCCTTGCGGGGAGCCGCATCGGTTAATGGTTTTGAACATACTCCTCGTACCTCCGGGTATATTGGGAGTTCCCATCCCCTAATCTAATCAAGATCATTACCACATAAATAAAATCAACCAAGAATTTACCCATTCCTTAATCAATTCGTTTAATAATCTAAAATTTACCAACCAAGACACTGTCGTACTTTCACTGAGACTACACTAGCAACCCGCATTTGCAAGCACTCTTTTCATTTCGGCACTGGTCTATTCTGTTCTTTTTGCATAAGTCAATCTCGCAATGTGTCATTGAATATTGTGTATCTAATTTGAGTTAAATCCTTGCTAAGGTTAATCTTGTTTGCAGTAATTGGTAATCTTTAATTTCATCCATTCCATATTAAAACTCCTAGAATTAATTATTTCTTTCGTAGGGAACAAACCCTAGATTTTACTTTTCATTAGGGTCTGTTGCCAACGTTTTTGTACCATAGTTGGGTTACCTGAGGAGCCGTCGGTTGACAAACATGACCAATGTTTGATTCCAGTGTATCAAATGATCTGCCTTTGTGTCTAGCCAGTTTTGGCTAGTCAGTTTTTTATTTCAATAGGTTTGACCATGGCCCCGCGAGGTTTGTAATAAAATGTGCTAGTAGAGTGTTTTGAGTGGTCCGGTCTCCTAAGACGTAGAATCTCAACTAAGGTATTCCAGGGAGTTTTTTGCCCTTGACAATTATGCTTTGCCTATAGCCGAGTATAATTGACGAGGTTTTCTCCCGCTTCCTCCAAAGCTAGAATGCCCGATTTTGAATTCTGGGCCTTGAGGGGGTTATTAGAGCCCAACTGAGTGTATATAAACCTACAAGGCATTATTAGAATAAAGCATGGTCATGTCCTAAGTCACTAGGACCCTCAAAAAAATTTCCGAAAAAATTTTATCGGACACGTTAAAAAATTATTTTTTAATTTTTTCATAAGTTTTTAATTAAATTTTTCCATAATTTAAATGGAAAAATTCAATTTGTAATAAGTTAGTCATCCGGAATCCGAATTCAATGATTGAAGGCTCTAACCTTAAGCCAAAATTCATTCTTGATCGGCCACCCAGTCAAATCCAACTTTCAGATCATCATTCGGCCACATAATGCATATTTTCTCAAAAAAGTCATTTTGGGGGGAAAAATTGATTATTTAATAAAAATTTATTATTTTGGAGAAAATCCAAAACTCTCCAAATTAATCCAAATTCAGTGAAATGAGATGCAAAATGACATGGCATTGGGCATTTATGATGATTGAAGTTAACATAACTCAGCTTCAGTCAGCATTCAGTGAGCATTAAAGATATATTCAGTTAAGGGTCTTGTCATCTCCAGCTAAACTCATGAACTGGATGAGATGGAGAGTATTCATTGGCTTGATGTTTTGATCGAGGCAGGAACTGGTGATTACACTTATGATCTATTAGCAGTGGCTCCTCCATACCTAGATGTGGCTCCTCCATACCTAGCTCACGCCTTCACCTACTTGCTCACACCCTCTCCTCATGCTCACGCCCCTCTCTCCTCATGAGGGCGTCATCACACGTGTGGACTCATCTGTGCTTGGTTTCAGTGCTTAGGGTTGGAGTGGGGGCGCCTTGCCTAGGTGGAGGCTTCCCCTCACCCTTAACTCCTTAGCTTCAGTTTTTAGCTCTCAGTGGTGTGTCGAGCCGGTTAGGTCTGGTTTTCTGGTTTTAGGGTTTTGGTTCTTCTCCCATTGTATAAATAGAGGCTCCTTTAGCTCTATTGGGATGGATTTTTGTGTAGAGAAACTCTGTCCAAACTTTGTAAATGCTTGTTGCTTTATGCAACCGTTGGAATAAATTTAAGACTTTGGAAGCTCATATGGTTTGTTAATTGTGGATGAATGCTCTTGATGGATGAGGTGATTGTGTTCTAATTCTCCTCTTTCATGCTTATTTTGGTTAAAGATTTATGCTTTAGAAGGCTTCTGTAAGCACGTAAGAACAATTATTTGTGGTTTACAATTTAGTTGTTTATGGCTTTACTCTTAGAAATTGAAAGTAGCATTGTTTATTTAGTCATATTTCATGCTCTTTTACATTTCAATTTGTGAAACATACATGATTTAATCCATCTTTTGGCAAGTATTCGAGTTGAATTTTTGCAGATCAATCCATCCAACCAAGTAGGAGTTCGAGCTCAGCTACATCCTCTTCTCTTGGAGTCAAGTGCAACTTCCGGCACTTGAAATCTTTGAGGAATCCAAGCATGCTTAAGAAGATCCACAGGCAGGTAAAAGAGAGCGCAAGGGCCTTAAGGAAGCAAGGAGCAAGCAAAGAGAGCAAAAAAGACCAAAACATTTCCCTCCTCTTTCTTCCCTTTCTCACCTTTGCTCATTCAAGAAGAAGCTGAACACAGCAAAAGATTGTAAAAAATTAATAAAGAGCGAGTGGGATTACGGCTTCCACACCCCTCTTCCCCCATTTGGGGGAAGCTTGTATCATCCCATTGTCATGCATGTTCTTTTTTGCTTAATAAACTGCTAAAGGTAGAATAGGATAGAATAATTGCATAATCATTAGAAAGATAGTTTATGTTTTGTTTTGTTTATCATGCATAAAAAATGAAGTGAAAATGTTTCTTCGATTGTTTGCTTAGCTAATGCATAATTTCTTTACTGCTTTACTTACCCCCTTGCTTTCCCGATTAGGACCCTAAAAAGCCTGAAAGAGACTCTTGGGTAGCTTAGATCTTTACGTTTCTATTTCTTTTAAGTTTAACGAATTAATTAAGTCTCTTGAACTTGCAATAACACAAGTCAAGAGCACTCTCTATCGGAGAGCATACTTAGAATTGCACATCCTTGCATTAGGCATCTTAGATTAGCTAAGTCTCTTGAACCACTGTCCTAAGATGGGGTCAAGAGCGCTCTCTGTCGGAGAGTCTTAATTAATTAACCTAATTAAATTTGCAACGCACACCCCCTAATTAATTAACTTCGTTTCCTCCTTGCCGAAGTATGCTCTGACCAACCTTAAAATCGGAGTACCCAAAAACGGCATTGAATTTCTAATCTTGCAAGAAAAACTTAATAAAATTTAAACCCTGTAACCAACGCACCGGCGTTGTAGAGAATTTTTTTAAGTACTTCTTAGTAGAGGGGCCGAAACCCCCGTTGTCTAAGCTTCTCAGCTAGCTGGTCAATCTCTGCGATACCAGCCTAGGATACAAGGCGGGCCCGTCATGTCTTCAACGGATTGAACTTGGAATATTCTCCCGACTTTTTGACAAACCTTCGTTGACACCCTAATCAAGGGCACTTAAAATTCTTAAAATCTACCAAGAGCACTTGCACAACCTAATATTCACTAGTTTGATTTCGAGACTTATTATTTAATTCTTTGCGCATTTCAGTATTTTGACTCCACAAGGCACTGGTCTTGTAATCTGCATAATTATTATATTTGGATCAACTGTCTTTGGATCAACTGTCCGTGGCCTGTTTTAATTTTTATCTGTGAATGCATAATTAATGAAGTCTGGAATCATTACTTATCTTTTGATCTCTTGCTAGCAACGTGGATTGCTTTGATTTATGTGTCAAACCCCTAATAAACAAACACCTTTAATCACAATAACTCCTAAACAACACCCATCCACATCCGTAACCAATTAAAACACTTTAACCACATTGAGCCATAGAAAACAGTCTCATAAACTTGGTCAAAGAGTATAGGGATGTATTTGCCTTTACTTATGACGAGCTCAAAGCCTATAGGGAAGATGTATTTCAACATACTATTCCCTTAAAACCAGAATGTCAAAAAGGCAAGCCTTTCAGACAAAAACTTAGGCAAATAAATCCTAAGTTAGCACCAATCATTAAAAAGGAGTTAGAAAAAATGTTAGCAGCAGGAATAATAGCTCCTACAAGGCATTCAACGTGGTGTTCTAACTTGGTGGTAGTTACAAAGAAGAATGGGAGTTTAAGGATGTGTATAGATTTCATATATCTAAACATAGCATGTCAGAAGGACAATTACCCCCTCCCCACCATGGAGACCCTCCTCCAACGGGTCACTGGATCAAGCATGATGTCGATGCTAGATGGTTTTTTTGGCTATAATCAGGTAGTCATTCAAGAGGAAGATAGGCATAAAACCATTTTCACAACTCCTTGGGGCATGTTTGAATATCAGAGAATGCCCTTTGGCCTTTTAAATGCAGGAGGTACTTTCCAAAGGGCCATGGATTATGCTTTCAAGGAGTTGATTGGTAAAATCATTGAAATCTATCAAGATGATCTCACTGTAGTTTCGAAAGAAAGATCCAGCCATGTTGGTCATCTCAGGCAGATTTTCGAGCGACGTAGGAAGTATGGCATTTCTTTGAATCCGGCTAAGTCAGTTTTGGGCATAGAAGAGGGAAAACTCTTAGGACACATCATCAATAAGGATGGTGTCAAAATTGATCCTGAAAGAGTAGAGGCCATAAGAAAGATTCCCCTACCTAAGAATGTTAAAGCCCTCCAATCCTTCAATGGTCATATAAATTTTATCAGAAGATTTATTCATAATTTGGCCGAATTAATGAAACCTATGCAGGCCCTACTTAAGAAAAATGCCAAGTTTGTGTGGACCAGTGAAGGAAGGAAAGCCCTTGATTCTATAAAGAATGCCATTACCAGGTCTCCAGTCTTAGTCAGCCCAAATTACGCGAAAGATTTCATGATCTTTTCCTTTGCTTCAAAAGACACTATTGCCGATGTGTTTCTGCAAAAGAACTTCGAAGGGTTCGAGCAACCTATAGCATTTATGAGTAGAGCCTTGCAGAATTCCAAACTAAAGTATACCATCATGGAGAAGCAGGCTTATGCCTTGGTCAAATCTTCAAAACATTTCAAGACCTATATTGGGTATTCTAAGGTTATTGGATATGTTCCCCATACTGCAGTAAAAGATATCCCGTCTCAAAAGGATTGTTTAGGAATAAGGGGTACATGGGTGTCCAAGATCCAGGAGTATGACCTTGAAATAAAGCCCACTAAATTAATCAAAGGACAAGGCCTTGCTAGAATGCTTACTCAGAAAAATGAAGAAGCCATTGAAATGATTGCAGAAAATAATATCCCTCAACCTACCATGACTCCTGCCCTTCAAGAGCTTGATAATCATTGGTATTCCGACATCATTTTCTTCCTTCTCCGTCTCACTTGCCCTGATCACCTCAAAGGTCACAAGCGTAGGGCTTTGAGACTTAAGACTGATAGGTATTGCCTTACCCAAGAGGGTCTGGGATGGAGGAACCCAGATGGTATCATACTTAGATGCATCAACGAGCAGGATTCCAAGAATATCTTAGTAGAGTTTCACTCAGGATTTTGTGGAGGCCATTATGCAGCAAATACAACTGCCCACAAAATCCTGAGAGCTGGTTACTATTGGCCCACTATTTTTTCAGATGCTCACAAGCATGTCAAGTGTTGCCAAGAGTGTCAGCTTTTCACTGAGAAGCAGAAGTTGGTTGCTCTTCCCCTTACTCCGGTTGTGGTCCTTGCCCCTTTTCAACAGTGGGGGCTTGATTTTATTGGCAAATTTAAGGATAACTCTAGCAATGGTTTTTGTTGGATTCTCACAGCAACCGATTATTTCACTAAGTGGGTAGAAGCTATACCTACTAAAACTGCCACTAAAAAGGTTGTTATACATTTCATCGAGGAAAGAATCATCACCAGATTCGGAACTCCCCTAAAAATAACAACCGATAATGCCAAAACTTTTAATTCCGAAAAAGTAAATGACTTATGTTTCAAATATGGCATTATCCTATCCCACTCATCCGATTATTATCCACAAGGCAATGGACTTGTTGAGTCCACTAATAAAAATTTGATGACTATCCTTAAGAAAACTGTGGGGGATAATAAAAGATCATGGGATAGCAAGATTAAGTATGCTGTGTGGGCAGATAGGATCACTAAGAAGAACTCGACTGGAAAGTCACCTTTTGAGCTAGTGTATGGACTCACAACCACCCTTCCGGTCAGCAGGCAGATTCCTATCTTCAGGATGTTAAGTGAATATGGCTCAGAACAATCAGAAATGGAGCAAAGGATTAATCAGATCATAGAGTTGAATGAGTCTCGAAGAGCTGCCCTTGATCAGTTACTCAGACATCAGGAAAGCATGAAGGACACTTTTAATAAATCAGCGAGACCGAGAGCTTTCCAAATAGGAGATATTGTTCTCTTATGGGATAAGAGAAGGGAGAGGCCTGAGAAGCATGGAAAGTTTGACAACCTTTGGAAAGGCCCGTTTATCATCCGCGACACGGCTGGCACCAATTCCTTTCTCCTTAACACCATGGATGGAGAAATATTAAACCTGCCCATGAATGGCCAACACTTGAAGCCCTTTTATCGAAACAACCTCCAAGATGATCAAGGGGTCATCCCATGGCTTTTCTAAACCCATCCTTGTTGTATTTTTATGTACTTTATTTTTTTGTACTATATTTTATGTATCATATCCATATAGAATGTTGTATCAAAGTTTCTTATTTTTGTATATTAGTATTTGTATTATATTTTCACTTATATATGCTGAAAAAGAAAAAGTTTACTTCATGTAGTTTAATTTGAAAAAGAAAAAAAAAAATTCTGGTATTTCACCATGGCATTTTTTTTATCATATACATGGGATTGAGACACTTTTGTTTACATGCAGGTACCAGAGATTCCTGGATTCTCGGGCACTCTCTTTGATCAATAGATCAAGCGAGTACCCATCCCACAGTTGGAGCCAGATGTTGCCAACTTTTTTGTACCATAGTTGGGTTACCTGAGGAGCCGTCGGTTGACAAACATGACCAATGTTTGATTCCAGTGTATCAGATGATCCGCCTTTGTGTCTAGCCAGTTTTGGTTAGTCAGTTTTTTATTTGAATAGGTTTGACCATGGCCCCGCGGGGTTTGTAATAAAATGTGCTAGTAGGGTGTTTTTAGTGGTTCGGTCTCCTAAGACGTAGAATCTCAACTAAGGTATTCTAGGGAGTTTTTTGCCCTTGACAATTATGCTTTGCCTATAGCCAAGTATAATTGACAAGATTTTCTCCCGCTTCCTCCAAAGCTGGAATGCCCGATTTTGAATTCTGGGCCTTGGGGGGGTTATTAGAGCCCAACTAAGTGTATATAAACCTACTATGCATTATTAGAATAGAGCATGGTCATGTCCTAAGTCATTAGGACCCTCAAAAAAATTTCCGAAAATATTTTACTGGACGCATTAAAAAATTATTTTTTAATTTTTTAATTTTTTCCTAAGTTTTTAATTAAATTTTTCCATAAAATGGAAAAATTCAATTTGTAATAAGTTAGTCATCCGGAACCCGAATTCAGTGATTGAAGGCTCTAACTTTAAGCCAAAAATCATTCTTGATCGGCCAGCCAGTCAGATCCAACTTTCAGATCATCATTCGGCCACATAACGCATATTTTCTCAAAAAGGTCATTTTTGGGGAGAAAAATGATTATTTAATAAAAATTATTATTTTCGAGCAAATCCACAACTCTCCAAATTAATCCAAATTCAGTGAAATGAAATGCAAAATGACATGGCATTGGGCATTTATGATGATTGGAGTTAACATAACTCAGCTTCAGTCAACATTCAGTGAGCATTAAAGATATATTCAGTTAACGGTCTTGTCACCTCCAGCTAAACTCATGAACTGGATGAGATGGAGAGTATTCATTGGCTTGATGTTTTGATCGAGGCAGGAACTGGTGATTACACTTAAGATCTATTAGCAGTGGCTCCTCCATACCTAGCTCATGCCTTCACCTACTTGCTCACACCCTCTCCTCATGCTCACGCCCCTCTCTCCTCATGAGGGCGTCATCACACGTGTGGACTCATCTGTGCTTGGTTTCAGTGCTTAGGGTTGGAGTGGGGGCGCCTTGCCTAGGTGGAGGCTTCCCCTCACCCTTAACTCCTCAACTTCGGTTTTTAGCTCTCAGTGGTGTGCCGAGCCAGTTAGCTCTGGTTTTCTGATTTTAGGGTTTTGGTTCTTCTCTCATTGTATAAATAGAGGCTCCTTTAGCTCTATTGGGATGGATTTTTGTGTAGAGAAACTCTGTCCAAACTTTGTAAATGCTTAAATGCTTGTTACTTTATGCAACCGTTGGAATAAATTTAAGGCTTTGGAGGCTCACATGGTTTGTTAATTGTGGATGAATGCTCTTGATGGATGAGGTGATTGTGTTCTAATTCTCCTCTTTCATGCTTATTTTGGTTAAAGATTTATGCTTTAGAAGGCTTCTCTAAGCACGTAAGAACAATTATTTGTGGTTTACAATTTAGTTGTTTATGGCCTTACTCTTAGAAATTGAAAGTAACATTGTTTATTCAGTCACATTTCATGCTCTTTTACATTTCAATTTGTGAAACATACATGATCTAATCCATCTTTTGGCAAGTATTCGAGTTGAATTTTTGCAGATCAGTCCATCCAACCAAGTAGGAGTTCGAGCTCAGCTGCATCCTCTTCTCTTGGAGTCAAGTGCAACTTCCGGCAATTGAAAGCTTTGAGGAATCCAAGCATCCTTAAGAAGATCCATAGGCAGGTAAAAGAGAGCCCAAGGGCCTTAAGGAAGCAAGGAGCAAGCAAAGAGAGCAAAAAAGACCAAAACATTTCCCTCCTCTTTCTTCCCTTTCTCACCTTTGCTCATTCAAGAAGAAGCTAAACACAGCAAAAGATTGTAAAAAATTAATAAAGAGCGAGTGGGATTACGGCTCCCACACCCCTCTTCCCCCATTTGGGGGAAGCTTGTATCGACCCATTGTCATGCATGTTCTTTTTTGCTTAATAAACTGCTAAAGGTATAATAAGATAGAATAATTGCATAATCATTAGAAAGATAGTTTATGTTTTGTTTTGTTTATCATGCATAAAAAATGAAGTGAAAATGTTTCTTCGATTGTTTGCTTAGCTAATGCATAATTTCTTTACTGCTTTACTTATCCCCTTGCTTTCCCAATTAGGGCCCTAAAAAGCCTGAAAGAGACTCTTGGGTAACTTAGATCTTTACGTTTCTGTTTCTTTTAAGTTTAACGAATTAATTAAGTCTCTTGAACTTGCAGTAATACAAGTCAAGAGCACTCTCTATCGGAGAGCATACTTAGAATTGCACATCCTTGCATTAGGCATCTTAGATTAGCTAAGTCTCTTGAACCACTGTCCTAAAATGGGGTCAAGAGCGCTCTCTGTCGGAGAGTCTTCATTAATTAACCTAATAAAATTTGCAACGCACACCCCCTAATTAATTAACTTCGTTTCCTCCTTGTCGGAGTATGCACTGACCGACCTCAAAATCGAAGTACCCAGAAACGGCATTGGATTTCTAATCTTGCAAGAAAAACTTAATAAAATTTAAACCCTGTAACCAACGCACCGGCGTTGTAGGGAATTTTCTAAAGTACTTCTTAGTAAAGGCGTCGGAACCCCCGCTATCTAAGCTTCTCAGCTAGCTGGTCAATCTCTGCGATACCAGCCTGGGATACTGGGCGGGCCTGTCATGTCTTCAACGGATTGAACTTGGAATATTCTCCTAGTTTTTTGACTAACCTTCGTTGACACCCTAATCAAGAGCACTTAAAATTCTTAAAATCTACCAAGAGCACTCGCACAACCTAATATTCACTAGTTTGATTTTGAGACTTGTTATTTAATTCTTTGTGCATTTCAGTATTTTGACTCCATAAGGCACTGGTCTTGTAATCTGCATAATTATTATATTTGGATCAATTGTCTGTGGCCTGTTTTAATTTTTATTTGTGAATGCATAATTAATGAAGTCTGGAATCATTACTTATCTTTTGATCTCTTGCTAGCAACATTGATTGCTTTGATTTATGTGTCAAACTCATAATAAACAAACACCTTTAATCACAATAACTCCTAAACAACACCCATCCGCATCCGTAACCGATTAAAACACTTTAACCAAATTGAGCCATAGAAAACTCTTTGTTAGGGACTACACCTCTTGGCTTCGTTAGAAGTTAGCCTAAACGGAAGAGCTAGGAGTAGGTGACAGTACCTAGCTCTGTGCTTGCCCCCAAAGTCACACCTCTCCCACTTTCCTAAGTGAGGAGACAGCTTTCGGAAGATTTATGCTGCTGGTGTGCAATCGATGGACAACAGGGTCAACCCCCCTTGGCTTCGCTAGGAGTTGGCGTAGACAAAGGAGCTGAGTATCAAGTGACAACACTTGGCTCGAGCTTGCCCCCAAGGTCGCATCCAGTGGCTTGAAGATTTATGCCACGTTACCCAAGGTGTGAATTGTTGAATAATGCTAAAGCTAATATTGTGGAAGATGAAAATGAAATGTGGGAATATGAGCAATCTGAAAACATGTTTATGGTAATGGAAGATTATGATTCCTCTTCTGAAGAAGATCAAATAGCTAAAATTGCTAGAAGAATTAATTTGGAAATGCTTAGGAACGAATGTTCAAAGGAGTTGGAAGAATTGAGAAGAAATGTAAATCAACCTCAAGGTCAAGAACAGAATGATGCAATAGATCAAGAGCATGTTGATTTTCTGAGCAGCATCGAGAGCCCTTCTCTTCGAACCGGGACCACGGTGAAGACTCAACCCAGTGTTGAGTGACCATTCTGTTGAATGGTAGATATCTGGTCTCGGACCATGATATAAACCCAGATCTGCCCTGGGTAGACTCAACCTTGTGTTGAGTAGACATCTGGTCCTAGACCACGATGTAGACCAGTCTGGGACTGGTAGACTCGGCTTAGTTCTGAGTAGCCATTCTCTGGGAGACTGAAGACACTATAAGCCCTAGACTGGGTCCAGGCATGTGTGTGGCACTTTGACCCTTGATCTATGGGCTTGGTGTGCTTCTCCAAGGATTAGCTACCCTTGGTTAAGTTACCCTGGTACCAGATGTAGGTGTCACACAGTGTATGAGATAAAAGCATTAATAACTCTCTTGGTTTATGATGATGTACTTTCGAAATTAAAAAAAAAAAAAAAGGTACCACAGGTAATGACCACAGGGGCACTTGGTAAAAGGCCAAAGTCAAAAGTCAAAGGAAAAAAAATAAAATAAAATAAAAGTACCTTTTGGTAATAGTGAAAGTGAAATTAGGAAAAGAATAAAAATATTATTATTTTTATCTTTCCTAATCTTGTCCACCTAAAAGGACTTCTTATAAAAGTCAAAGGAAAAAAATAAAAGTACATTTTTGGTAAAAGTGAAAGTGAAATTAGAAAAATAATAAAAATATTATTATTTTTATTTTTCTTAATTAAAGAAGAACTTCTTATAAAAGTCAAAGGAAAAATAAAAGTACTTTTTTTGGTAAAAGTGAAAGTGAAATTAGGGAAAGAATAAAAATATTATTTTTATTTTTCCTAATCTTGTCCACTTAGAGGTGAACAAAGGCTATAAAAGAACATCAAGCCTTCTCATTTGTCACACACACTTTTGCTCTCACAGGAGAAGAAGACTTATCTTATGTTCAAACCCTCAGCTAGGGTTTTATCAGCAAAGTCCATCTTCAGCATTTTTGCACAGCTATCTTCAGCATTCCATTTTTTGGGTAGATTTCAGCAGTCTAATATTTTCGGGCAATTTTCAGCAGTCTGATATTTTCAGACAGTCAGATATTTTCGGGCAATTTTCAGCAGTCTGATATTTTCAGACAGTCTGATATTTTCGGGCAGTTTTCAGCACGTTGATATTTTTGGGTAGTTTTCAAACAGTCTGATATTTTCAGGCAGTTTTCAGCAAGCTGATTTTTTTGGGCAGATTTCAGCAGTCTGATATTTTTAGATAGTCTGATATTTTCGGGCAATTTTCAGCAGTCTGATATTTTTGGGCAATTTTCAGCACACTGATATTTTTGGGCAGTTTTCAGACAGTCTGATATTTTCAGGCAGTTTTCAGCAGGCTGATATTTTTGGGCAGTTTTCAGCAGTCTGATATTTTCAAGCAGGAGAGAGAAAATCTCAGTTTTTCTGAGAAAGCCCTAAATTGGTAATTTTTTGTAATTCTGAAAATTGTGGGTAAAATTATCAGTCTAATTTTTACTTATGAATTTTACAGTTACTGTGGTCAAAATTCAGATCTGGATTTGAGGAACTTTTTGAAGAATTTCTTAAGCCATCTCATTTACGAGATGAGCTATTAATGCTTTTGGGGTTTTTGTCCTTTGAAGGTTTCCCTAGTGAAAAATATTGTGTCCATGTGTGCCAATGTGATGAATGTGTTTTTTACTGCACTGCTGATCTATTTATGTTTATCTGCAAATTTTTAAAGTTTATGCTAATGTTGAAAATTTAACAGAGCAAATAATCGAGAATCCTACACTTGAAGTTGATGAAATTGATGATGTTAGGCATGTTGAAAGAATTCCTCGTAGAGTAAGTGAATGGTTTGCCTTAATTGACCATAATAGAGAGAGGCAAAGCCAAGGGCTTGAGCCTATTTACCCATGGGCAAACCATCCTGAGTTAGCTATTGTAGTGGAAGCTAGTGACGAAGCCAATAGCTCCCATTATCCTGATGTTGCTGGTTCATTATCTCATGTGTCTTTAGAAGACGATAATCTAAGTCAAGTCCATGATAACTCTCTAAGCTGGGAAGAGGATGCTTTAATTAATGATGCACCTGAAGAAGAATTTAATCTTAACAATCTTGCTATATTTCAAACTCCTTCAGATTCTCTAAATAATGTTTTATCTGCATATCCTCTCATCCCCAATTTTCTTCTGCCACCTGAGTCATCTAGTCTTCATAATCATTATCTTTCTCACATTCCTAGCTCTTTGGCATCTCATTCAGAAGTAGTTCCAACCGAGCTAGAAAATATGCACCTTCATGTTCCTACAGGGGAAGGCTCTAGCCACAGTACTGTTATATCCCATATGCCTCATCCCTTGGAGGAAAATAAGGACCTCTAGACTGTAGGGGAAATTGTCAAAGATGTAATGTCTCCTCATGAGGAAAGGCCTAGTACGAGTGTCCAGGAGACAAGGAGAGAGATTAGAGAGATCCTAGTTGGTAGGATAGCTATTCCCATTGATGGTGGTCCACCCAGATTTGATGTAGTTCCTTCCAGGAGGAGCTCAAGGATTATCACCCCGCAACCACGAAACCTTGTTGAAGTCCATCCCATGCCTATACATAACATTGAAGTTGTTCCTGAATCAGTGAATAGGAACAGATTTCCCACGGGAAGTCAAGTCCTTATCCTGAACCACTTACTGCATATCCGATCAAGACCTTTCACCGTTGAACGTTGCATGGGTGACATGTGTTTTCTTGCTACCGGTAATGGACGACAAATCTTACTTCCTATCAACCAAAGGGATTTGAGGGGTTACATCCCTGACCTCACTTAGCCTTGAATCTTGTCTTGCCTAGTAGGGTAGAGTAGGTAGGACCTGAATAAGCCTTTTCTCGGCAGTAGTTTAGCTTTTTATTCTTGCACCTTTTGTCTTTTCCTGAAGCTTGCTTTTCAAAGCTCTTAGTGTAGTCCTGAGTTTTTGCCTTTTGCTTGCACAATAAAATCAAACTTTTCTTAAAAGTTATGGTTATAGATTAGATTTTCTTTCAGCTTTTCAGTTTCATGCATTTCAATTTCAGTATTTTCTTTTAGCTACGCACTGTTCTGACGACTGGTCTGTAAGTTTGGTATAGCTCTGGACATTTTGCAGGTAGTGGATGACATTTTGGTAGCTGTTACAAAACTGGAGTGATGATGCGAGTAGCAGAGTGCGAGGACCAAAGATTCTGAGGTTCTCAAGCGCTCCATTCAGCAAAGCACTTGTCTCAGCTGGAGCCAGATGCTATCACATATACAGTAGTCGAGCTACCATATTCTATTTTTCAGATTCCAGTACACATTTTCAGCCAGTTCCCTTACATATGAGATGCTGAGATGAGCATCTATGATGAATCACTATTTGATGATGGACTATAGTACTTTCCCATGCCATGACTGAGTCTCAGGACACTCAGATTTGAGAACTGATGCAGTCATTTAGCCATTTGCAGAGCAGTCAATAGTGCCCAGAGTTGCAGCAGTAGTTTCTCATTGGACAGATGTTGGTTCAGATTGATTAGTTACATGTATATGACTCGGCAGATATTATCTTGTGTTATGGTTATTATTGCTTTTATACTCATTCTTGTGACATGTCTTAGCATCTAGTGTCATGATATGGCGGTCATATAAATATGTGGACTTGGTTGTATTGATATTATGTATGTATGTCCTTACTTAGACCTGGAAGTTCTTGACCCATACTCATTGGTTTTACCCTCCTTAGGGAGAATAAAGGTGATCATTCCCACCATACTTTGGCTTGCTAGTTTTGGTTTCATCGTTCACCACCCATCCATTACCTTCCAGTTATATTTCTAACCCGACCTACTACTTGACTTGTGGCATGGAGGACCTTTCTCCACTATAGCCTCTTTGTTGGATAAGCTTCCCTGTTTATTTGTGTCTCGACTCTGAGTTGCCTAGGTTGTGTTGGCTAAACCTGAAATAAATAGCGCTGCCATCAATACAATGTATATGGAAATGAAATGAATATATTGTGAAAAGCCCATTCATGAAAAGAAGTGTTTTTGAACATACATGAATGCAAGGCAAGCCTAATGAAATTGGCTTTGAAGTTTAAATGTGAAATGTGAAATGTAAAACCAATGTAACAAGTGTTTTTAAACATGCATGGAGCATAAAGCCTTAATAAATAAAAATCCATGTAACAAATGCATGGATCAAGGCTATGGAAACTCGAAGGCCTAAAAGCAATGGTTCTTCAAAAGTTATATCTAAAGATTGTTGGCCTCACTTGTATTTGATTCAGATTGTGAGCATGTGTCAAGGTGAATAAGCACCTTTGAACGTAACTTACCCATTTGTGAACATTGCCATCCCCTATGTTATTGCTTGTCCAACATTTGCTAGAGTGAGTATCCCCTTTCCATATCCAAGGTGTCATAGTGTCAAGTTGGTAGTCACCCCTTAGCCTAACCTTTTGATTTTTAGCTTTCACCCTTCGCTAGCAAATTGGTTACAACTATGAAGTGAGTATGGTCTTGAAAGTCTGGTCTGAGTTATAATTAATTAACAAAACTCTATATATTTGGTTGGTATTTCGCCAGTGAAATGATTACTACTTGTTATAATTGTTATTTGAATGCTTTGTAGAGCATGTCTTAGCCTCTGACACTTGCAGCAGATTAATGTTAACCTGGGTCATATTATTGATTGTTTGATCATTTACAGACTATTATTTTCTCTGTCTAGGCATATTAGATATTGTACCTGATCGTGCAGAGATTTGTATGGCGTATGAGTATGCACCTTAGATGGATTTGGGTTCCCTAAGTCCAATAAGATAGCTTACTTTCAGTTCCGGGCAGTTATAGTGATGATTTGTCCCAGTATACCATTCTGGTGCAGTTTTGCCATGTTGAGTGGCCTGTCAAAGCATAAAGGTGATTTGATTGGTTCACCTAGGGCATTGTATGAGGAGGGGGTGGTCTAGCCACTTTGTTTTACCATTTTACCCCCCTCCCAGAGAGCCTAGTGGGCTCAGTTTGACAACACAGGCACTCTGGATGGCAGTTTGGGCAGTGTCACATTTCTCGAGGCAGATTAAAAATGACAAAAATGGCTACTGAAGAATTCGATTTGGGCTACTGAGGCAAGGAAATGGCAAGGGATGAGTTTTGATGATGAGTGTGATGTCTTCCACTCCTCCAGCAATTTCAGAATTTGGATGGACCCACATCCATCTCTTCGGCGTATTTTATGATTTTCTGGAGCTTTTGGAGGCTCACGATTTCTTCAGAGAGGCACTATTTTGCATTTAAAATTATATTTTATTTATATTGTGCCATGGGGACACAATAGGGGTGTTAGTTAATACCCCCTGGACCCACCATGAGCTTTATTCATTTTTATTGAGTGAGATCCCCTCTCCTAAGGCGATTTGGTCTATTGATATATTATATTATTGTATTCATCCATGTACTTTATGTTGAGCTCATCTCAACCGTTGATTAGAACATTTTGATCTTTTAATCTTAGCCATCCATTTGAAAGGTGGTTAGGATTTTGGTATCTCTCATTCCTATTTAAAGGAGAGAGCTTCTCATTGTAAAGGGGTCTTTTGCTCTTGGAATCTTGATAATAGAAAAACTCTTTTGTAGAAATTTTTGGGTCTCCTTTGCATCTGATGTTCTTCGATGGTGATTGGAAAGTCTATTGCTCCCTAGCATTTGGGTATTTGTGGTGAGATCTATATTTTTCGTGGAAACTTTGTTTTGTCTACAGGAGGGCGACTTCACTTGGGCGTTTTTGTAGGGCTTCCTTAACTCGCTTGTTTGGCATCGCTCGTATCAGGGGGTTATCATTAGTATCATTGTGATCTATGGTTTCATCTTGCTATTTTTCTGTAGCATTTGTCTATTTCTCTTGATGCATCAAATCTGATATGATTGACGTTTGTTGTGCAGGAGAGAGGGCGCATTGGCTTCCTTGGACAAATCGATTTGCATAGAATCTTCATCTGAATCTTCTCAAATTGATCGGGACGGCATAGATCATCATCATCAAGGCATCTACAAGGTTATCCGAGTAAGATCCACGGGTTAGTTCTTCTTTTCTTGGTTCCAATCCATTAGCACCTTTATTTTACTTTCAAAACCCTAACTAAAAATTATCAAAAAAAACTTTATGGATCAAACCGCTTGATCTTTTGGCAAACCATTTCTGGGTATTGTAGATCAGGTCAAACCCTAAGTGGGTCCTCTTAGACGTCATGCTTAGGTGACTCCATTGGGCCCAAATCCCGAGGCACTGCTCTCTAAAACCCTAGCGCAACCCCTCAATTGGCCAATTTCTCTTGTGTTTTGATCTTACCTCTGAGGCTTGCGTACTTTGACACTATCACACCTTTCATCAAGTTTATCCTTTGGTACTAGATAGCCCCAATCTCGTTCATAACCCCCTGCATTGGACACGGTTCCCAAGGCAGTGGATATTATTATCATTTGCTGGTACCTTGATTTCAGATCTAGTAGAAAGACTCATAAGTCACTTGTATTTCAAACTTGGATCAATTTCACACTTCATAAACCCCTTGATCCAAACCATAACTCACCTTATGACTTCATCCATAGATCTAGGGTTTACTTCACCTTACACCTTACGTGCTTCATCTTCCATTGATTTGATCTGGTGTTTCGGTTTGATCTCTCCTATCGAGAGTAGATCTGGGTCTCCCCCATTGTTGTCTTGGGCTAAGACAACATCAAGTGAAGATTTCCTCGATTGGCGTGACAACCATCCATTTGGGAGTCGAGGCTATCTTGGTTTCACCTCTAAGGTTGCCCATCCCTCTACCGTCCATCTTGGATCCATTTCATAGGGGCAACTACAAGTCTGGTGATAACAGTCGCATTAGTAAAACTAGTTTCTAGGATAGCTCAAGGGGTTTGTCTTCTGGCCTTCCCAAACAGGTGAAGGGGGCTACGAATTCTCTATTCAAACATTGGGTCTTTAGATAGGTGTGTTAAGGATGCATCAGAACCGAAATGACAAAAATTCGTTACTGTGAGGCTGACTTATGCATTAAACAATGAGACTAGTCAAAACTGGGTGCAAATCTAGACAAGGTTGAGTAAAACCATGTAAAACTCATTCAGAATAATTCAGATTGCTATGAAAATTACAGAGCATATTGTTAACATCAAATAACAGCCATGGATGTCGAAATCACTCTCAAAAATAGTTTATATAGTATTCTTTAACGAGATGCATTAATACAAGACATTTAGAAGCTACAATCAATGAGAGACTTGGAGATTCGAACCCTCAGATGTCTTCAAGAACTAGAAACTTCAAGATCTGATAGATACACCTGCAATACTGTCATTAATGGTTGAAAGCCACTAATTCTCACTCATAACTCCGACTCCATTGCTCATACAAGAAAAGAAGCTCATCTAGTCTTCAAGATTCGGATGGGACACTCTCCATATCTGCAAGGGAATTCGAATAGACTTCAGGATGACTTCAGGACCTGCAAAGAAACTCCATTAATGGTTGCACCAGCTTCATGAACAAAGATAGAACAAGAATGCTAAGGGGCACATCACCCAAAGCTCAATTGAGGCACATCACTCAACCATTGGGTAGCAGAGCTCTCAAGACAAAATTCAAAAGACCAAAACTTGTGAATGATGCGCTCAACCTTATTTTTATAAACTTTGATTGCTTCTAGAGTTACCTTCATGGAAATTCGAATTCTAGATGAGTTGGCTGATTTTTGGACATCACTTTTGGCATAATGACCCACTTTCCTTCTTGAATGCGCCCTCACTTGCTAATATTAGCCTTTGTAGCTTTTCTGGATGTTTCTAATCCTTCTTGGGTTGCACAAATCAAGAAACTTTCTTTCTTTTTTGTTTTTCCTTGAGTTTCCTATCTTTTTTTACAGTTCCCAGCTTTTTTTTGCTTTTCGCTCTTCTTCTTTTTGTCAGTTTCCTATTTTTTTACTTACACTTTGCTTTGGGTTGATTTCTTCCAGTTTCCAACTTTGGTAAGGCAAGTCTTGAGGCCCACCTTATCTCATATGCGTCCTCCTATGACTTTACAACTCATAAAATTTATTTATAATTAATTAATGACACTATGATCTTCATCACTTCTAATTTAATAACATAAGCTAACTTTGGCCCATAATGTAACTCTTTATTAATTTGATTATTTTTTCTCCACTAGGACCTATGGAGTTGAGTGGGTTAGCTTTAACCAAGGAAACTATGCAAAATGGGGACATTACATTGTCCTCTGTAGGATTCCATCTTCAACCTTATAGCAAAGGTTGAGATCTCCATCACTCTAGGTGATCCTCAAGCTCCTCATGTAACTGTATGTGTTATCCCATGGGTGCCTTCTGAGCCTGTACAAAGCTTTTTGCACACATGTGGTTCTATGTAAAGAGTCTTGAGTCCTGGAGGTTGCTCAATATCCAGTTATACTTCACTGAAGAAGTGTCTTATCAATGGAGGAAACGTCTCACCATAATCAACTCATTTTTTAGAGAAACCACGAACCTTGCTTTGTATTTCTTGATGCTGCCATCTGTTGCATGCTTGATCTTGTAGATCGACATGGAAGACACTACAGACTTCCCTTCAAGTGTCAAAACCTCATCCCAGACATCATTCTTCAAGATCGACAGGTACTCTTCGATCATAGCATCCTTCCACTCTTTCTTCTTGGCTGCTTCTTCATAGCTGGAAGGCTCTACATCAATGATGTCACACAACAGTGCCACATAACTGGAGTGTGTTCGAGGCCTCTTACTTTCTCTAGAAGTCCCACCTGAAGCACCATACTTCTCTGCATCTTGAATGATCTCTTGTGCCCGAGCTGGTCTTCTCTTGTATGTGTTCATCTCTCGGGGTGGATCTACCGGTCTCTGTGGCTCAATCATATCATGATCATCATGTTCTTCAAAAGTCCCCTCGTCTATGATTGTGTCTCTGACTCTGGGAGCTTCAGGTTTTTCTTCATGTGCTTCATTTGAGTAAATTTGCTTTGAGTGTTATGGTTGAACTGTCGTCACTTGTTCTTCGGAACAAGTCTCATCATTCTTATCTTGTAGGGGATTGCATATGATCCTTCCTACAAGTCAAATTCGATTGCATGATTAGAAAAAATTTATATTTTTCAAAACATATTAATAATGACAAATTCTTATGCATGAAGACATGTTTCACACAATCATGCAACTATCTTAGCCAATGCTTCAACACAACATTCATCCATATCCCGTATACATATAGTTACTTTCTAGATGCCTTCCATCTCTACCAGAACATAATTAATAGCATGCACTACTCTCAACATGTCAGCAAAGAGGTTTCATTCTAGATAGGTAGCAATGGAATGTTGTACAGCACCATAGGCCACTTACCCATCACATGCATATTAGTAGTATATTGTTCATGAATACAACGTTCTAATATGCATAATACATTTCCTAAATCTAGGAACATAAATATGTACACAACTGAACAATATCATTTAAGCAACTAAATATACAAGAAATGATAATTCAAATGCTTATCTTTGTTTGTTTGTTGGACTCCCTCTTGATCCCTGTCTCCTTGCAAGAATTACTAGAGTCTCTGGCAGTGTGCTCTTATTTCGTCGTCTATTTCTGAGGACTTGTGCCTACCTTGCTCATGATCGAAAATGTTGAACAAGTCGTCTACAACATAGATCATTTTGAACTGTGTACTGGTGTTGAATCTATGAGTCCCTTATTCTTCATTCACTACCGCATCCCTTCTTATCCAATGCTGAAATGGATAACAGGTTCTTCCATAGAGCATCATCTTCATCTTCATGTGTTTTGAGTATGGTGTCTCTTCTTCTTTCCTTTCTTCTTGGGACAATATTTCGTGAAGTGTCCTTTCTCATCACAAGTGAAACATCTGAGCTGTGAGAGGTCCTTCTTCTAAAATCTTTTATTCTTGTGAGAATGCTCTTCCTTTTTGTTCTTTCTCTTCTTGGCATGAGTTGTTAGAGCTTGATTGTCATCTTCACCAATCTTTTGCTTATTCGATTGGATGCATTCTGATATCTGTATCTTCACACCCTTGAGTTGAGTCTTCAAGGTCATCTTCCTCTTGATATTCTTTCCTTCATATTGGCTGGTCAATGTATCAAACATCTCCTTAGGAGTCTTCAAGGATGATACATGTGGGATCAAATGGTCCTTGATAGAGTCTGCAATGATCCTCTTGGATTTAACTAAGTTCTTCATATGCTTAGCTTTGTCCTCATCTCCCTCTGGATCTACAACTTCTTCTTTGACATAGTTCTCTAGGTCATGCTCTTCTAGTATAAGAAGTACTCTATACTTCCATGCCTGGAAGTTCTCAAGAAAGCAAAGAACAGGATTCTTCCCATCCCCAGAACGAAGCACTTCACGCAGAAATCCAGGACCTTAGGACCAAGCAAGAAGAGATCAAATCCCAACAGGCCTCCCTTAAACAAGAGACGAAGTCGCACATCAATTCATGGGCACAAGTAGTTCGGGGGAAAGACAATAACCAAAACCCCTTCACCACAGTAGAGGAGGTCGTACAAGCCAAACTTGTCGAAGAACGGACCAAACGCACAAGAGAACTGAACTTGAAAGTAAGAGGTCTCCCTCAACTTCTTCCTTCTGGAGACCTTGTGGAGTTAGGAGTCAGGTTCCTAAGAGATACCCTCAGCCTTCCAGACTTAACCTTGGACAGGGCTTGGGTGGGCCTCGACTCCACCCTCTTCATTAGATTTTGTAATGCAGCAAACAGGCTCTGTGCCCTTAGAGCTAAACGCAACTTGTTCTCACTCCCTAACAGGATATTCCTTGATGAGGACCTTACCAAAGCGCAAGTTGCAGAACTCAAACAGTCCAGGGAACAGGTCGCAGCAGCAAGGAAAACAGGAAAATGGGCGGTAATTAGGAACCTTCGGGCGGTTATTCGAGATTCCTTCCCTCCTAGATGGACACCTCGAACAGGAAGCTCTAAATGACGGGGTGAACCGAAAAGACAGCAGGGCACGAGTATCATTGTCCGTTGCTGGAATGGAAATGGGTCCTTCTGGTCATCCCCAGGTCTCCTGTACGACGCACTGACATCGACGGATATCCTCCTCGTGACTAAGACCCATGCGAGCCCTCTCCTAGACATCACAGGTTACCACTGGTTCTCAGTCTGCAAACTGGAAACAAGGAGCTTTGGTGGAGTCAGGGGATAAGGAGGAGTTGCTTTTCTGATCAGAGACTCTCTCAGGAAGAGGGTCTCCTTGATGGCCTCTGACGAGTACGCTAGATTCATGTGGATCCGGGTCAGAACTAAGATCTCCCCCCTGAGACACGTCTACTTTGCAGTTTGCTACTTTCCACCCACGTCCTCATCATTTGCCATCCACAACGGAGCAGACAAGGACCCTTTTATGGATCTATACACCGACATCACTCAGTACTCTATTGACGAAGAGGTCATACTTATGGGAGATTTTAACGCCCGTATTAAGGACCTCCAGGTTCCTCTCCATGATCAATCCGAAGACATGTTCTGCACCGCAGGACTCGATCCCGCAGCAGTAGGTCTCCACTGGACTTCAGAAGATGCCATGGACCCCACTACAGCATATGGCAAGCATCTCCTGCAACTGGGAGAATCACATGAGTTGCTTATTCTGAATGGCCTCCCCTGCTTCACGAACTCTCATTTCTTCACGTGTCGACCACATGGAGGTGGGGCTAGTGTGGTGGACTACGCCCTAGCCAGTCAAAGCCTACTCCCTTACATCCGAGACCTTTCCATCCTCCCCATCCCCCTAGCTGACCACACACTTCTTTCTCTCTCCATCCATGTCGACCCCCTCCTCCCAACCCCGCTCCCCCCCCAACAAGCACCCCTCCCCTCCCCAGACCACCTTCCGTTTTGATGAAGGTGACCCCGACATCTTCCTTTCTGATCTCTGCCAGATCCTTCCTCCTGAATCCATTTTCTCATCACTCGACTCAGCTACTACCAAGTACTAATGCCTCTCGTCTGCAATCTAGAAAGCAGCGCTTAACTCCTTCCCCCACTCCATTCGTACCCCCTTGGCCACCACTAAACCGGGCTCCTACCCCATGAACAAGTGGTATGAAGAGGACTGCAAATCACTTCACCGAGAACTTCGTCATGCCTTCCTCCACTCCTGCCCTACTTACCCCAAAGTACAAAGATCTTACCATCGTCTCCTTTGTCGGAAGAAACAACATTTTATCTCTCAAAGAAGACAGGAACTCTCAGCCCTCCTTGTCCATTCCCCCAAACAGTTCTGGCGTACCATCCTTTCCCGACGCTCCCCTCCGTCACCCAGCCTTGACCCTGCCTCCATGTTCTCCCACACCTCCAAACTCTATGAGATTCCCGATCAAGCTGACATCCATGACTCGCCCCCCCCTCCTCCTGCCACCTCTTTACTAACAATGATGTCACAGAAGCCATCCGGGCGATGAGTAGCAGCAAATCAGCAGATGAGGAAGGCTACCAAGCAGAGTTCTTCAAGCATGGTCTTCGGGTCCTGGTTAGCTACTTGGCTGATCTATTTAACCACGTGGTGTGTGAAGGATTTCCATCAGGCTGGTCTCATCATATCATCCATTCGATTCACAAGTCAAGAGTCATCTCTGATCCTAACAACTACAGAACGATCATGGTAGGCCACACGTTCTCAAAACTCTATGCTACCGTGCTCCACATGAAGCTTTCCAGAGACTTTGAACAAAGAAATCTTAGAGCTTGAGGTTAAGCAGGGTTCAGACCAGCACACCAGACTATTGATCACATCTTTACTCTCCGAACCGTGATTGAGGAGGCACGTCACCGTTCCTCGAAAGTCTACTGCTGCTTTGTAGACTTTCAGAAAGCATTCGACTCAATTCCGAGAGAGGACTTATTGCAGCAACTCAGAGACATTAGCGTCTCGTCGATCCTATTGACAGCCATCATGCGTCTATACGAGTCCGTTCGAGGCCTCCTTTGCATAGCACGAGGGTTATCCGAGTTCATCCGCAGCACCATTGGGGTGAAACAAGGTTGCCCGCTTTCCCCAACCCAGTTTGGAATCTACATTGACGAGTTGGAGACCTTCCTCCAGGAGCACACACAGGGAACAGATGGATGCCTCCTCCACTAGGTCCTGATCTCTATCCTACTTTTCGCTGATGACATTATACTCATATCTTCCTCCCCAGAAGGTCTGCAAAGACAGCTTGATGCTCTAGCCCTGTTCTGTGAACTTCGAAAGCTGACGGTGAACCTAGGTAAAACAAAGATTATGATCTTCAATGGGACCAAGAAAACCTCAAACCTTTGTTTCCTATTCAAAGGGGAGGAAGTTGAGATCACCAATACTTATACTTATTTAGGAGTGCAGTTCTCTAGGCCCCGTTTCAGTCTACGACCAGCCCTCCAACCTCGGATCAACAAGGGGTATGGGTCTCTAGCCCTCCATGAGAGACAGTGTTTTCGTCACCATTTCCAGGATATCTCATCCAAGATGGATCTGTTAAATACTTTGATCCGTCCCACTGTTTTATATGGATCAAAGATCTGGGGCCCCTCCCTACTCAAGTCAGATTGGGCATCGGCTGAAAGAGTCCAGATCCTCCTTCTCCGACGTATCATCAAGTGCAAGCAGACAGTACCACAACACATCATCCTCGTTGAATTTGGAGCCCACCCCTTCCGCCTCGAGACAATTTTCAGATTGGTCTCCTTCCTACATCAGATCCGAGTGCTAGCCAACTCATCAAAAGGCCGGGATAGGAACCCGTATCTAGCTTATTGATCGGCCCAGACTATTGCCAGCGCTACTCACCCAGGCAGGGCCAAATGTTGGCTCACAGGGGTCTCGAGCCTTCTTGCTTCAGTGGGGATCCTGCTAGATCGTCTTCCCCCGTTCCAAAACTCTCTAGATGCTCCAGGTCACCTTCTACCTATCCGACAAGAGTTGAATAAGATCATCTGAGAGGATATTTACAAACAGTTCATCCAGGTCACTTGGATCAATCCTCCGGGAGGATTGCGCCCAAAGATGACCTTCTATGCTGAGCATTTCCTGGAGATCAGAGACGGGCTCATTGTCCGGCCCCAGTATACACTTCGTCACTGGATGCATGCCCTTCGAATCCCTCTCGAACAGTTTAGAGTAGGATCACATAGACTCCAGGTAGAGTCAAACCACCAAATCGATAGATCTGATAGGATCTGCCAACTATGTCACCTACAGGAAGTCGAAAACGAGTCACATTTTATCTTCAGATGTCTTGTCTACTATGAGATCAGAGGACGCTTCTATTGCTTGGTCAGGGGGGCCCAAACTCTAGCTGCTTTCTTCAGATACACCGACCAAAGATGTCTAGCACTTTATGTTCAGGAGGCCCTCAGGTTTCGAACCCAGATCCTCCAGCCTCCCACCAGACCAGACACCACACAGCGGATTACCGCGTTCTTCAACATGCTACCGTCATCCAGGGGAACCAAGAGATCTACTGGTCCTGATATTGACACAACTCCCAGATCAGTAAAGGTTGGGGGTTCTCGACCCATGAGATCTCAGTGACAGCTCCGTACCAGACCTCCCTCCAGGAGGCATCCAAGACAAGGTTACTTGGGAGCAGGAGCAGGAGCAGGAAGCAAAATTTTTAGAAGCTTCCGGTTTGGAAGCGTTTAGGAAGCGTTTTTTATATAATATATATTTTTAATATATTTTGATGCATATATGCCAACAAATGCTTGTAGAATGTTGAATTAGTCATGGAAAGCATAAAAACATGAAATAAACCATAACATGATAAATCATAATACCATATAACATCATTCATCAACCATCAATGATTCAATCAATTATCATATACTAGTGAATTCATCAAACATAGGTCCATTATCCATAACATCAAGTTATCAACCTTACAGCTTCAGAGTTCAACTTCAAACTTCAAACTTGAATTGACATGTAATGTTCACAAAATATACCATAATAAATATAAAAGAGTCAATGACTCAAGTTCTCGAATCTCAACAGTGCAGAAACTTGAAAGTACTGTAAATAAGAAAAGACAAGAAAAGTAGATTTTATGGATGTTTCCTCTTTCCATGGGAAATATCTAATTTATTTTTTCGTTGTCTATGTTCATGAACAAAGGGAGCAGGATTTTCATCCCTAGTAGCCACCGATGTTGAGCAGCTTGAGCCATGTCCAAGACTTGATCATGCATGACCCCCCCCTCACTGATGCAGGTGGGGATTGTGAAGTTGAACCTGGGGTCAAAGGAGGTGGTGGCATTGTTGTTGCATGGTCATCCTCATCGCCCAAAAGCTCTTCCTCCAAGCGCTCTAAAGTTAAGGCTCCATCCTCCAAGTTATACTCCTCCGGATTGTTGTCCCAAGTGACATATGATCTATCGGTTTTGGCCCGTTCACAGTAATGAGTCAACAACCTCAAGTTGTAATGTACATAAACCAAGCTTTCTGCCCGATTTTCATTTAATCGGTTTCTTTTCACCGAGTGGATGAAGCTATAGGTGCTCCAACACCTTTCTGCAAAGGAACTGTTTACCACCTGTGAAAGCACTTTGGTTGCCAATTTATGCAAGCGTGGGCATGATGAGCCATACATGTTCCACCACTCAATAGGAGGCGTCCTATCTCGATCTTTTCTAGCATGCAAAGTACCAAACGAACCAATCTCACTGAGGTATTTGCTTAATTCACTAAGCAATAAGGCACATTCCTCTTCATCAGGGACCAACTTGTCTATAGCAGCCATGTACCCAACCTGTACCTCTGGATCTGTGTGGGGCTTTCTCCCATCCCCACCCCCAGGTGCTGGTTTGGCCAACCAAGATGGAGAATAATATTTTGGTGTTAATACATATGCTAAGGCATGCAGTGGAACACTGAGATGATCCCACCTTTTGACCTCGTGTGTGAATATGGTCATACAGGATGGGATCCTTCGATTCAACAATATCTTTAATCTGGCCCAACATGCTATCCATCTACTCATACACCTCCCCAATTACCGGCTTATCTGTATCTGCAAATCGAATCATGTAATAAATGGGCTTTATGAACTGCAAAACAAACTTGACACTTGCCCAAAATTGACCATCAAAAATCGTGTCTTCCACGTCCTGAAAATCACGCCTGTCAGATGTGGATGTAGCCCTATCTTTCAAGACTTGCCATGATTCACTTGATACCATGCTAGCCAATGCCTCTCTTACCTTCAAAAGGCGCCTGAAGGTGAGGTAATGGCTAACAAATCTAGTCTTTGATATCTTTAATAGCTCTAACTTTGAGTGAGCACGAAAAATGCCATGGGCATTGCTATGGTTGGTAATAAATCTTATCATGTGCTTAGCCTTTTTGTACAGTTCGTCAATCCATTTGTATTCATTTTCCTTCAACTTAATAATGTCATGCATCAAAAGGTTCAATGTGTGAACCATACACCCGGACCAAAATATGTTGGGGTATTTATCTTCAATGATTGCTCCCGCTGCCTTACAATTAGCAGCATTATCTGTTATGACTTGGATGACATTGTATGGACCAATAGCTTCAATGTTTTTGAGTAGGAGTTCTGCAATGTTCATGCCGGTCTTGAATTTATCTGAGCAGTCATGTGCCGAAAGGAAGATTGCACCAGTAGCAGAGACACCAAGAACATTTATCAATGGCTTACCTTTCACATTGGTCCAACCATCTGATACAATTGATACCCCATACTCTTTCCAACCATTTGTGAATTGCCCCAAATCATTTCGGATCTTGGCTTTTTCCTTGTCAAGCCCCACAGTTCTAGCTTTGTCATACCCGGGGCTCTTGTATCCTGTTGGGGCAGTGCAGATGGCCTCTACTATTTCATGCCAATAGGGTGAGCAAAGAACATTGAATGGTATGTCACATGCATAGAGAAACCGATACACTTTTGAATCCACGTCATCCCTGCCACCTTGATCAAGGAAATATGATATTGTCCTACGGCTGCCACGTGATTGCATGGGAGAGAATCCACTACCTTGGGTGGATGGGCCTCCAGTTCTTGGTGAGCATGAAAGGTCATGGTCATCCGATGATCGTTTTGATGTGTTTTGTGCTTCAAATTCTTCCTTCTTATAGATGGCTCTTTGTGTTGATACCACATTTGGGCAAACACAAACTCCTACAGTTTTTCTTTCATCACATGGCATGTGCCCACATAGATGTCTTCTCACACAGGTATATGAACCTGTGTATGTCTTGTTACAATGGGGGCAAACAAATCTGGTGGTTCCACCCCTTCTAGTTCTTGCTTGCCTTGTGACATATTTCCACAAGGGTGTGGGGTCCTCTTTGGTTTTCTTTCAGCTTTCACCCTCCTCTTCCCCCTCCTCTTCCTCCTCCTCCTCCTCCTCTCCATGGTATGTGCCACTTCCCACTTCTTCATCCTCTTCCTCATTCCTCCTCCGGTTTCCAACCAACACCATCAAAATAACAAATGGAACCAACAAAATAAACCATAAACCCATCATCATGGTTGATGCCAGATGAAACTAGAGATTTAACCTATTGCCTGCAATAGAATGAGGGAGGAACAAGAGATTTAAGTTTTTAACAATGTACATTCTAGTCTCTAGATTCTAGACTCTAGACTCTAGATTGTATATTCCAAGGCCGAGCATTCAAATTTCACACTATCATAGAAATCAAAGGTCAAAAAATTTCAAAATTTTAACACAAAGAAAATGACAAATGTTTAATTTACAAACTTACAAAGAACTTAGAAGGTTGTAGAACCTACCTCTTTGGCTCCCTCTCTCCAATGGTGGCAAGCTGCAAATTTCTCCTCTCCTCTCCTCTCCTCTTCTCTTCTTCTCTTCTTCTCTTCTCTTCTCCTCTCCTCTTCTCCTTTCTTCTCTTGCAAAGTGACAATGAGGTAGGAGAAGAGGGCTTTATCCCCCAAAGCCCTCCTCCTTCCCTCCAAAACCCCTTTTCCTCTCTTCTGTGGGCGTGGGCAGCGTTAAACGGAGGAAGCGTGCATGGGAGCGACGGGAAGCGAAGGGGGAACGATCTTCGAAGCGTTGGGAGCGTAAGCAGGAGAGAAGCGGTAGCAAAGCGGGAGCGAACGCTTCCTGAATTGGCAGGGAGCGAATTTTTGGGATGGGAAGCGCGCTTCGCATTTTGCTTCGAATCGGGAGCGAAGCCGGAAGCGTGATTTGCCTTATAGCTCCCGCAGCGCTTCGGTCCGAAGCAAGCTTCCGGAACGGGGGCGAGGGGGGGGCGCTTCCCCGCAACATAGGTCTAGGACCATCCAGACCCCACCGACACCAGGCTAGAGGGCAACCCGCGCCTACCGGCCCCAACTCGGGACAGCAGACACTTTTACAGTTCTCTCAATTTTCTTCGTTCAACCTCGGCTGTTAGGAGTACTAGACCGACCCTGATCTTTTCGGCTCCTGGATCCTGTCCACCTAAGCTTCTTCGCCCCTGTGTAGGACTACATGATCGGAACTGGAGCAGGAACTCTTCCATGCTTCAGCCTAGCTCGACTTGTTTATCTTTACTTCTATCTACTTCATTGCTTATATTGTATTTCCTTTTGCTTTAAAGGGAGATCGTTTGATCCTCCCACATGCATAAACTATCATTGTAATCGACAGCCCCGTTGACCTACTTTGTGGTCATTAGTGGACATTAATAAAATTATCTTATCTCATCTTATCTTATCAGCTCCTTCAAGCTTGTCCTCAAGCTTGGTACTGTTTGTCATCTTAAAAAGGAGAACCTCAAATGGAAATAGAACTTACCAATGAGAGTGCTTCAACTAGATGCTTGCTCCAAAGATTTTATGGAAGACTGCTTCTAGTGGACCTAAGGTTTAATAGAGAAACCCTAATTTTTCAACCTTGGTGACTTGCAAATCTGATTGGATAGAAAGATGCGTCTCCTCAAGGTGAGTTGATCAGTATACTCATTTTTTCAAATCTGTGGATAGAACTGCAAGATATTTGATGCCCTAGTTTCTTCTGAAGTTACATTCTTCAAAAGTACAATAAGAATATCTTCTGAAGTTACATTCTTCAACATTCTGGTCCAGTTCTGGTAACTTTAATTCAAATTGAGGAATAACTGATATCAATGCAACAAACAATAAATTAATCCAAATACCCCAAAAATCCAAAGCAATTTGACTCCACCCTCTGATATTACGTTTAAGTTATAGTAAATTTTATTGTTTGTTGCATTGATATCAATGACTCAGGAGACAAATCACTGATATCAATGCAACAAATAGTAAAATTCATTGTAACTCAAACCTAATATCAGAGAGTGGAGTCACTGAAATCAATGCAATCAAATTTCTTTGGATTTTCATGGATGTTGTCACATTACATAACGTTATGTCAATGCAATCAAATTGCTTTGGATTATTAGTGATTCCTCTCTAATATTAGGTTTAAGTTACAAAGAATTTTATGCTTGTTGCATTGATATCAATGATTCAAAGACAAGAATCACTGATATCAATGCAACAAACAGTCAAATTCACTATAAATTAAACCTGATATCATAGAGTGGAGTTACTGAAACCAACGCAATCTAAGTGAATTATATTGCTTTAGATTTGTATGGTACTTTAGATTATGTTGTATAATTAATCTAAAACACACATTATATTTTTAAAACTAAATTTAATATATTAAATCACACATGACTTGCAGGTGTGACCCTTTATTTTGCTTAAATTATTACGTATTTTTAACTATTTTTATTTCGTCTCCTAAGTGTAGTGGTGACAAATAATGTTATTTTTCAAATGATTCATGACCTCTTTGACCTATTTAATGTTAAAATTATCTATATACATATATAATTTACATTATTTTATTTTCTAACTTTATTGATCTATATACCATTAACTATTTAACAAATATTTTACTTTTTAACTTTATTAATGTACATTGTATATACTTTTAACTATTTAATATTGTTTTACTTTTTAATTTTTCTACATTGTTTTACTTTTTTTCACACTGTTTTACTTTTTAATTTTCTTACATTGTTTTACTTGTTACTTTTTCTTATTCTTTAAAAGTTGTTATTAAATTTTTAATTAAAATATATGTCGGCTCAATTATTACTACGTTGGAACATTACATAGTATGTAACGTGACAACATCTCCCCCATAGTGGTTGGGAACGTTACATAATGTAACGTGACATCTCCCCCATATTAGGCTTAGAAGCACCTTTCAATGCACAAGCTAGATTCAAATGGACACACTAGACCATTGACCACATTCTTATGCTCCAAGCCATTATCAAGGAGGCATGCCATCACTCTTCAAAAGTGTATTGTTGCTTTGTAGACTTTTGGAAAGCATTAGAATCCGCCCCCAGAGTGGCATTATTCTAGAGGCTCAGAGATATGGGCATTTCCAAGACCCTTTTGACTGCCATTATGAGATTATATGAGTCAGTTCTTGGTCATCTTTGCACAACTCACGAGGTATAGGATTTTATCAAAAGTAACGTTGGAGTCAAGCAAGGGTGTCCCCTATCCCCTACTTTATTTGGAATCTAAATTGACGAGCTAGAGTCCTTCCTACAGAAGCACATTCAGAACACAGATGGGTGCCTTCTCCACCAGGTCTTGATCTCCATCCTACTCTTCATTGACAATGTGGTCCTCTTGGCCTCAACTCCAGAGGGGTTGTAGAGATAGCTAGATGCCTCGGCCCTCTTTTGTGATTTTCGTTAGTTGATGGTCAACATGAGTAAAACCAAGGTCATGATCTTCAACAAGTCAAAGAAGCTCCTCACCGATCCTCATTCTTTTTTAGAAGAGAGAAGATCGAGATCGCTAACACCTATACCTATTTGGGGGTGTGTTCACAAGAGCTTGTTTCAGTCTACGACATGCCCTTCAACCCCAAGTCAACAAGGATCTAAATCCTTATCCCGTCTTTAGAGATAGTGCTTCAGACACCATTTTCAAAACATCTCGTCCAAGTTGTCTCTCAATGACACTCTCATCCGTCTCACAATCCTCTATGGTTCAAAGGTTTGGGGACCTTGTCTACTAGACTCTGGTTGATCCTCGGCAAAGAGAGAGAGGCAAATCCTCCTCCTTCGTCGCATCATCAAATGAAAGCAGATAGTACCTCAGTCCTGTTGATTTTCTGAGCAACATCGAGAGCCCTTCTCTTCGGAGAATGGGACCACCTGGTCTGGGACCACGGTGAAGACTCAACCCAGTGTTGAGTGACCATTCTGTTGAATGGTAGATATCTGGTCTGGGACCATGATATAAACCCAGATCTGCCCTGGGTAGACTCAACCTTATGTTGAGTAGACATCTGGTCCGAGACCACGATATAGACCAATCTAGGACTAGTAGACTCAGCTTAGTTCTGAGTAGCCATTCTCTGGGAGAATGAAGACATTGTAAGCCCTAGACTGGGTCCGGGCATGTGTGTGGCACTTTGACCCTTGATCTATGGGCTTGGTGTGCTTCTCCAAGGATTAGCTACCCTTGGTTAAGTTACCCTGGTACCAGATCTAGGTGTCACACAGTGTGTGAGATAAAAGCATTAATAACTCTCTTGGTTTAATGTACTTTTGAAATTAAAAAAAAAAGGTACCACAGGGGCACTTGGTAAAAGGCCAAAGTCAAAAGTCAAAAGAAAAAAATAAAAGTACCTTTTTGGTAATAGTGAAAGTGAAATTAGGAAAAGAATAAAAATACTATTATTTTTATCTTTCCTAATCTTGTCCACCTAAAAGGACTTCTTATAAAAGTCAAAGGAAAAAAATAAAAGTATATTTTTGGTAAAAGTGAAAGTGAAATTAGAAAAATAATAAAAATATTATTATTTTTATTTTTCTTAATTAAAGAAGGACTTCTTATAAAAGTCAAATAAAAAATTAAAGTACATTTTTTGGTAAAAGTGAAAGTGAAATTAGGGAAAGAATAAAAATATTATTATTTTTATTTTTCCTAATCTTGTCCACTTAGAGGTGAACAAAGGCTATAAAAGAATATCAAGCCTTCTCATTTGTTACACACACTTTTGCTCTCACAGGAGAAGAAGACTGAATTATGTTCAAACCCTCAGCTAGGGTTTTATCAGCAAAGTCCATCTTCAGCATTTTTGCACAGCTATCTTCAGCATTCCATTTTTTGGGCAGATTTCAGCAGTCTGATATTTTCGGGCAATTTTCAGCAGTCTGATATTTTCAGACAGTTTTCAGACAGTCTGATATTTTCGGGCAATTTTCAGCACACTGATATTTTTGGGCAGTTTTCAGACAGTCTGATATTTTCAGGCAGTTTTCAGCAGGCTGATATTTTCAGGCAGTTTTCAGACAGTCTAATATTTTCAGGCAGTTTTCAGCAGGCTGATATTTTCAGGCAGTTTTCAGACAGTCTAATATTTTCGGGCAGTTTTCAGCAGGCTGATATTTTTGCGCAGTTTTCAGACAGGCTGATATTTTCAGGCAGTTTTCAGCAGTCTGATTGTTTCAGGCAGGAGAGAGAAAATCTCAGTTTTTCTGAGAAAGCCCTAAATTGGTAATTTTCTGTGATTCTGGAAATTGTGGGTAAAATTATCAATTTAATTTTTACTGATGAATTTTACAGTTACTGTGGTCAAAATCCAGATCTGGATTTGAGGAACTTTTTGAAGAATTTCTTAAGCCATCTCATTTACGAGATGAGCTATTAATGCTTTTGGGGTTTTTGTCCTTTGAAGGTTTCCCCAGTGAAAAATATTGTGTCCATGTGTGCTAATGTGCTGAATGTGTTTCTACTACACTGCTGATCTATTTATGTTTATCTGCAAATTTATAAAGTTTATGCAAATGCTGAAAATTTAACAAGTCCATCATACTTACAGAATTCGATGCCTGGCCCTTTTAGCTTAAGACTGTGTTCAATCTTGTCTCACTCTTACACCGCCTTAGGAGCTTCGCTGACTCGACGAAGAGGCAAGATCAATACTCGTATTCAGCCCATCTCTCCTCGGATTCCATTGCCTTAGATAGCCCCTGTAGGTGTTCGTATGCGGGGGTTATGGATCTTTTGGCGTATGTCAGTATTGCGATGGACCAGCTTCCTTCGTTTAGGTATTTCCTAGATGCACCTAGACACCTCTTACCTACCAAGCAAGAGCTGAATAGAATCACCCAAGGCAACATTTATAGGCAGTTTGTGCAAGTTACTTGGATCAAAACCCAGGACGAGATACATCCAAAGATGGCCTTTGGCGCTAAGCATTTCATGGATCTGAGGGACATGCTCATTGCTCAGCCCCATTACACACTCTGCCATTTGACACACACTCTTCATATTCCTTTAGACCAATTCAAAGAGGGTTCTCATCGTTTAAAGGTGGAGAGGAATCACCAAATTGATCGATCAGACAAGATCTGTCAGGTATGTCACCTTCGAGAGGTTGAGCCCGAGGAGCACTTCATCTTTCATTATCCTATCTACTATAAGATTTGCAGGTGGCTCTGTTGTCTTTTTAGGGGCCTCCTCATGGAGCTTCAAACTCCAACTAGTTTCTTCAAATACCTTGATCAAAGATGTTTGGCCTTATACTTGCAAGAGGCCCTCCGACTTTGCTCCCTCGCCCTTCAGCGACATTCACAATCTAGACCAACCTCCACTCAGCAGATTGATTTCTTTTTTCCAATGCTCCCATCTTCTAGGGGCACCGACAAATAGACGGATGGCGGCATCGCTTCTAACCACAAATCAGTTAGGATGCAGAGGATCATCTCCACTTCCGCAAGACACCGACGACATGGCTAGTCTTGGCCCCATCCTAGCAGTCAAACAATTTCATCCAGGTCACGGCCACATGCCACCCACTCCAGACAACGACGCATTACCCATTATAGCTCCTCTTCCAACTCTTCCTCCAAACAAAGTAGTATTTTGATGTTCCTTCATTCAGCCTCGGATGTTAAGAGAGATGCTTCCAGTGCACCATGACAAATTTACCACTTTTGTATCACATATTCTAAATCCACTCTCTTTGTACATTTATCTTCAGGATCGGCTCTCCATCTTTGGAGTTAGCTCTTTTGGTTTTTAGGTTAGAGTCATACATCTTGCTTTTTATAGGAGCCTAGGATCCGCCTTAGCACTCCTACTTTGTGTTGATGTCATGGTACCACACAGTCCCATTGACCTACTTTTGTGGTCATTTGTTGGACATTAATAAAATTATATTATCTTATCTTATCTACCTATTGTCTAGTTTACTAGGACTTTACATATAATATCCTTACGCAGCCTACAGAAAAACATTCCACATAAAAGCAAAGGTGGGGGGAAATCGATCCCGGAGCACGCTGGTAAGGAGGTGCCAATCTATTTGGAAATATGGGTCTTCCTTCAAGCACAACGTATTAGGGTGGCTTATGCACCACCAAGGTTTCGTTCTCAAGACCAGAGGCCTCAAAAAGTTGGTGTTAAAACCTGCATTCAAGCTTTGTAGTAGAAATGAAATGGTTGAGCATGTCTTCTAGAGATGCCCAGCTGCCAAGACATTTTGAGCATGATTTCAGGTTGAATGTAACCTTTTTTTCCACAGCCCACTTTCTTGGAAAGGTCCTCTCCTTAGGGACACTAGGATGATTAGGAACAGCTGCAAATTTTTAGGGCACAAAATTTGGCTGTCTGCTTTTGGCTGTGTTTGAAATTGGGGTGCAAGGCTACTTCTCATTATTAACCATCACCTCTTGGCTTAGGAGAATTGAGGATTTTTAAGCTGGTAATGGCTTTGCTCATAAAAGCCAAATTCAGTTATTTTTTTCTATAAAGATATTGAATCCCTACCTGTTCAGCGGCAACAGGCTCATATGCTAGCATTACTGGCCATTTAAGTAAGGGAATTTCCTTGTAATCATGTTGTTAGATTGATGTAACCCTTTGTTCCATGAAGCAAGATATGATGCATTTCTCTAAATAAAAAGGAATCATTGTTTAAAGGGAAAAGTCTTACCCATCCTCTAGACTGTCTAAATCCATATCATCCATAACCTTCTGCATCTGCCTCTCACAAACAGCACTTGTTTCAACGAACTGCTTCTGATAATCAGACAGATCAGTCTCTTCTAAGAGTTTGCGAGTAAACATCATTCCATATAAAGGATTCTTTATTTCCTGCCGTATGTAAGCCAACTCTTTTAATCTTGCAAAACATTTTTTCTCTTGTTGCCTCTGAACCTCTAATGCCTGCTGCAGTTCAGAGCTGGCAGTCTGCAAGAAACAAAATGACCCAGTAATTCGCCCATCTGCATCTGTTCTTTTGTTTGCTGTTAGAAGTGCTTCCACATATTTTCCTTGTTTGTCAAAAAATGCAAATGGAAACTTCTCTATTTCATGTCCATCAATTGCACTGTGCAGAAGAATGGTAAACTTGGTCACTGCATCTTGACCTTTTAGACGACAGCAACCACCAAAAATTTCTCCAACAAGCATTTTCCCAATAATCTCATCTCGTGTCCAGCCAGTTACTTTTTCCATCGCTGCATTCCATTCAGAGCAGCAAGCAGATTCATCTGAAGCAAATATGGGAGGAATCAAAGGATTGGGGCTTTGCACAATGGACCTATAGTCACCTTGAATTCGGACAAACTTATCCATGACCACTTTTTGACCGGTAACGTCTTGGCCCACAAAGCATACTCCAACAATGTTGTCTGTAAAATCCCTGCTTGAACAAGCATTGACAACCAGAAATACAGCCTCTTTCTGCTTCTGTGGGCCAAAGGTCCTTAGCATCATCTCAACATTTTTCTCTTCCTCCCCTGCAAAAGAGACAAAGGGCATTGATAATGTTATTTGTTAGGAAGCAGCTGTATAACTAGAAACTAAGGGTGCGGAGCTGTTTCCAAAGCAAACCTTGTTCGTGTTTGACTTCAAGAATAGAAAGTTCCATATAATTTGCAAGAATGAACACAATATATCTCCTCATTGATGGTTCAGATGCAACGTTAATCAAACTAAAGTCAACCAATTCAATGGAACAGGCTTGGTTTTATTAAACTTGATGGCTACAGGCATACAAGTCCGGGCAATAATATCAGCCCAGAACCACTTATAGGTAACCACTTATAGGTGCCTATATGCGTAGTTCAATTGATCGATTAATAGAATCAACGTTCAATCGAAAAAAGGTATACCTTTTAAGGCATTGTTGAGCATTTTTTCAACCCTCTGCACAGACTCCTCAAACACAAGATCCGGAACAAGTGACATGCTCATGGCTTCTCCAACTGGAAGGCCTGTCAATTCTGCCACTTTTGCATTCCATCCATTTACAAGTCCATTAGAATCTACAGCCAAAATAGGTGCTGTAGCTGTTTCAATCAAACGCACCATCTCACTAGCCACGGAGCTAAGTTCGTCCATGCCCTGCAATCTCAAATCATTTAGCCGAGAATGAACCATAGTTTTAGTACCACTGTCATCAATATCTTGAAATGAACCTCGTAGAATAAGCTGTAGCGAGTGAATTGCATCAATTTCCACATTGTCCCATGGAAAGCTTCTTCTTTTGACCACTTCTAGGAATGCCTTGAAAGAGGAACGAGGGTGCATCCTCCGGCCATCATCCTTGTCATCTGGGTGATGTTTTGCACCTCCCCATTTCATCTCCTTTGCAGTGTGGGATCTGAACCAAAAAAGAAAATCTTTTGAAGTAATTATAGCGGAAGCCATGCCGCAGACTGCATCCCCAAGAGAGGCGGCACCTGGATAACCTGCATCTGCCAAACTATCCGTGCTCAGGCCTGTTGAATCTCCGTGGTGTTCAAGTAACCAGTCTGCAATATCCTTGATTTGAGCTTCAGTTGGGGTCACTCCCAGCATCCAGCACATACCTCCATAATAAAGAGCAGCACCGTCACACTTGACAAGATCCATGATACTGGGAGACTGAGTTACAATTCCAATTGGGGCATCTCGGAGTAGCATATCACAGAGAAGCGTTTGAGTCCTAAGAATGTGTTTCTCCGTCAATTGAGCTGCCAACTGCAATTCCATGTTCAGCTGAAGACCGAATGCTTGCATCAGAAATTCGCAAGCATAGCGGAGAGGAAACGGAACAGCCCGCGGGGAGGTATGGTGGCACACAACCAAACCCCAGAGCTTCATTGAATTTCGCCCACTTCCTCCTCCTTCGTCATCATTCCCATTAATAATCACAGCCATAACAAGCGAAGCAACGGAACCCATGTTGGCCATGTATTGGGCGTGGCACCCATGGGGCGCCCGAAGCGTTGAACCCACTAAACATAGAGGTTGCATCAATTCCTCGGACTGGATAAGCTTCACGGGAGTTGCCATGCAATCGCAGATCATTCGCACCCTGTTCTGCATAAACAGAAAGCGAGAAGCCTGAGGGATATCGGTGGCCGGGTAATGCAACCCAAGATAGGGCTCCAAGTCTGAACGCCTGATTTCCGCGACAACTTCCCCGTGCTCGTCTTCATGAAACTTGTATACCATGACCCTGTCATACCCAGTCAGCTCCCTCACATTCTCCACAACAGTATCACACAGCAGACCGATATCACCGCAAGGAAGTGACTGTAGACGAGAAATCGCCCTCACAGCGAGCTTCTGAGATTGTACTGCCCCANCACATTCTCCACAACAGTATCACACAGCAGACCGATATCACCGCAAGGAAGTGACTGTAGACGAGAAATCGCCCTCACAGCGAGCTTCTGAGATTGTACTGCACCAGCCGCTGACATGAACGCATCCCCGGTCTTCAAGGGCTCAAAATCTATCACCATCCCCACATCAATCCTATGGACAATTGCATAAAAGGGTTTTCTGGAGTTTTTACAGTGAACCCAGATAGGGTTCATGAGGCTTATTTCCTGGGCCACAGCTGCCTTTTCCAATGAGTTAGCACTGGCGGCGGTGAACAGGGTTCGAACGTCGGTCCCGATTGTCAGAACTTCTGGTTGAGGTTGTTCCATGCTCGGGACAGACTGTGGCGCCAGATCCAGCATTTCCACTGCGTTCTCACTGTAAGCGATAATCCTAAAAGTGGTCTCCTCCACTGCGAGCACACACCCAAATGGCTGTATTCTTCCTCCCCTTTGAATTCGAGATAAATAAGCGGTAATTTGCTGTTCTGGAACATATTCTGTTGTAGACTTGATGGATCTCGTGTAATCGAAAGACTTACCGGATTCCCCGGACTGTTCGAAAACTTGGAGTAATCTCGCGTCCGCATTGTACTGCGCCATCGCCGTTGCTTTGTTGTTGGTTGTGTTTGTATTAGTGCTGCTTCTCCTGTTGTTACTTCCCGTTGATTGACTCTGTGTATGCCTGCTACCTGACGCCATTTTTTCGCTTCGCCCCTCTTCCTCTTCCTGTCGTATAACCTTATCTCCTTCACAGCAGATTGCGGTGCACTCCTGTGTTAATCTATGTCGCTCTTGTTATTCTTATTCCAGTTCAATCCCAAAAAAAATGGAGCAGTAGAATAGAGCTACGAGGAAATCTTATAGTCTCTGGGCGCGAATGTCATTGAGCCGTTCCCCAATCGTGATTCCATGTGGGTTTTTTGTTTTGGCTTAATTTGTGTGGAGAGGAAATGCCAGCGGTCATTTCTTTGCACGTGTATTCGATCATGGCATCCATGACCGTCTTTCTATGAATGTTACGTTGTCAGCAACTTTCGGTTTTCCGGTGACAACTTCATTGTGCTTCATCCAAAAGCCAAAAGTACTGTGCGTCAATAAAATGCTCTTGGATCATAAATGCAACCTTCCATCATTACTATGACCGGAAGGTCAAACCTGAAAACAAAAAAAAGCTCTGAAACGTCCAAATTTCATTTGCAATCCCATCAGTGCGAACAAAAGTGGGGTTGGAATCGAAAAAAGCTCACTTTATTTTTTTTAAATCAAATATGAAATCGGATAATGTAAAAAATTCCTATTGAATACAGCCAAATCAGTCCATCAATCACTACGGAAGCTAGAGACTTGGATTGACGTTGACAAGAACCGTGACCATTTTTATTTTTTTTCATATTGAAGTAGAATATACCTCGCTACAGCTTACACTACACTACATAGACGCTGTAGATGATGTATGTCCGTACTTGGCTACGAAGGGTCAGGTGGAACACGTTAGAATTGTATGTCTACGTAGTGTTGTGCTATGATCTCTTTACATGCAAGCGGTAGCATTTTTTCAGCTGCGTAACTTAAACATGTGAAGTTTTCGTTTAGTTTTTCATTCCTGTGTTGTGGGTACTTAAAAGCAATGTTGGAATTTGACGACGTTTTGACGGTCGGAGGGCATTTTTCTCCTCAAATACTCGTAAATATTTTGAGAGAACGTTCAACTGAATCTATAAACAATTTTCTAAAACGTATTTTTGATGTTTGGTAATTTTTATAAGCAATTTTTTTTTTTTTTTAAGAAATTGAACTTTAAAACTTGTTTTTAAACCCAAATTTTAATTGTAAGTAATCATGGATGCTCTATTGACAACTATTATGTGTGAAGTTGTAGTTGTACTAGTAGACTAGTTGTTAATGCTGGAATTAACTCTAGCCACCTACTATAGCACTACTTTCTTAATTGTTACTCGTTAGTTTCTTGATGGGTTGATGTTGTTGAGTTTAGAGACCTAACTTGTCATTGCTTTGATATTTTGATCAATTTCAAACATCTAGTTCTATAGAAGTCCAGACCGATCCCCAAGTCCCAACTATGATTTACATGCTACAAATTTAACTTGATTTCCTCGATTTCTTCTTTTAACAAAGGTCTAGATTCATGGTTGAAGGGTAACTTTTTTAACCAAATGTTATGTGACGGGGTAAATAAAAGTTCAAAACCTCAAAAAAATTTGGTGGTTGATTGTCACATTTTATCCATAACTATTGATTGTCTTTTATAGCATGAAAGTGTAAAAAAAATTATTACTAATCACAAATTCTATTTTCTATTAATTTAGAGTGTTAACAACCACCACATATTACCATCAATAGACTCCATTAACCACATCAATCTCAATGCATAGGTGATAGCATCCATTTTCCATAAATAAATAATAATAAAATAAAAATAAAAAATCAAAGAGAGAAAATAAGGCAATTGCTAAACATCATGAAGCAACTAAACCCAAATTGGAAATATTATTTTAAAATGCAATAATTCCATGGCCGATGTCAAACAAAAATGAACATACATCAACATGTTGGAAATCAACTATGTTATCAACCTATTCTTAGGTATGTTCCTCAAAAAGTTATGATATGTTGTCCTAATCCACCCAACCATCCCGTTGTAGGCTTTGAACCTTTTGGAGTTCATAGTTGACCATAGAATCTAACAAAATGATATAACTAAATTTAAATATTTTTGGGTGATGCAAAATACCAACTACCAAAGAATGCTTTCACATTATACTATATTAGTGAATAAAATTGTGAGCAACCTATTCATAATGTTGCTCACTAAATCAACAAAATGATACTAAATTTAAATATTTTTGGGTGGTCCCCTACGATAAGTGCCCCTCCTTCGTGAGGCACATTTCTTAATGTCGGCACAAGAGAAAAGTTGGAGGTCTACCCTCCCACCATACCAAATGGCTCCCAAAGTGCAGAAGGATTTCGGTGTTGGCAGGTACATTATGGCAGTTCGTGCCATATTCTCGCCCTCCCATCAGATGTACAACAGCTTGACTTTCTCCTCGATGGCTTCATCTTCAACTGTGAGAGCTTAGCTCTCCACTACCTCGGAGGTACTTTGGTTTAGAGCCCATGTTTGGGGCATAATCATGACAAGGTTTGGCACTCTCTCCTTCAGCAAGCAGGTCAAAAAAGGAAGGCATAACATGAAGGAAAAATTGGGCTGGCATTAACATATTCTTGGTTGGCTCTCTCCCATGTATTTGAACTATGTCATCCATCATACACAAAGCTCTATTCATCGTTTCCAAATGGTTCGCATGAAGAGGACGACCCACAAAACTCAAAGCGGGCCAAAACGGTTGCACATGCTCAGAGTTCTAGAAGATCACAAGAGGGCAAAGTCAGCCTTCTAAGGAATGGTCAAGCCATCTGCGCAATACCACATCCAATGCATGATGGACAAATTTGGAAGACAATGTGAGGTTCCAACAACTGAGGATCTTGAAGAGGACCTGGGACACATGGAGGACGGCCCTTAGAATATATGCACCAGAGAAACAAGATAAGCAAAGACCTTGGCCCTACTCTAGCAAACTAAAACACTTATGGGTCGTGCCATTACTGATAGAGCCCGCGATTTACTTAGGGAGAAGAAAGATGGCCTTAGCCTCTTGATCAGGATTGATCGTTTGGAGAATCAATCCCAACAAGAATCTAATGTGAATCTCAATTCCCTGGCATCCTAGTTGATAGGTAAATTCTTTCAACGAAATATCCTTCCAATTCAATTTGGGCTCATCTACTGTAGGCACCCGAATGCAGAGCAACCAAGAAGGCACTTGCAAATGCAAAGGAGGTTGAATCCACGGTAGCTCTAATAATTACCATCTTGGATGACTCTTAATATACTTGTTTGCTTTTGTTCCCAGTGTCCTCGATCTAAGTTTGGTCAGTCAATTTATGATATGAACTCAATTGGTTGTTTTTTTTGTCAAAAGTCCCGCCCTATCGGGCATTATGTCTTTTAATTTCAATATCAAGTCCTTTATAGACAAGGGTAGGATTCCTAGCTACAATATTGAAACTCTTGCTTTCTTTAGTAGTAACAGTCCAAATTGGAAGTTAATCACTAAATTTTGGAGAGGCGACTAGTCTGCCTTTCCCTCTAGTAGACCAGTCACCCAAGCAACTGTAACTCCCTTTTGATAATATAATCTCTTGATCATGCTTTACAACAAAAAAATGGGTGATGTAAAATTACCAACTACCAAAGAATGCTTCCACATTAGACTATACTAGTGAATAAAATTGTGAGCAACCTATGCATAATGTTGCTCAATATATCAATTGATGGACAGTCGTTGTTGTTTCCCCTACACATGCATTACTTGCATGCATTTATAAACATTCTTCATATTCATTTTATTCTTTCTTAAGCTCCCAACTTTGTACCATTTTTTTTTTGCACTCCACGTTTAGGATCCTTCTCTTTATTCTTTGAATCCTTCATAATTCGATAATGGGACTTACATCATTTTTTATGTAATGCATGTCAAAACAAGCTCAATACCATCCCTATTTTTTTGCATTATCATCAATGCTTGATGTGCTAGATGTTCATCATTCTTCTCAATGGTAATCTATTTGTTTCCATCTATGCTAGAAGATGCTCTTCTTTTAAATCCACATGGCATGTACACACATTGTATGTCCCCGACACTTTCCTTGTTCCTTGGTAGTGACAACTCTTCACAATGTCCTCTTTTCTTTATCTAAAACAATTTTACTATGTTTTTAGAAATATGCATAACTACCACATTTTCATCATTAGCTACCCATTTTTGTACCAGAATATGGTCTAATATTGCCACATCTTCTTGTTCAAGTATCATAAGAATGAATGAAATCCACTTTCTATACAATTGTAAGCACCCTCAAGCATTGAAACCTTTCAATTGCTAATAACCTTCACCTCTACATGTAAAATATATGGAAAGGAAATTCCAAAATATATATTTTATTTATTGATTTGATATTTTTTACAAGGAGTACAATTCGGCTTTATACAAATCAAGGGTCACCATTAAACGATGTGGCCTATCAAGCCGTTAATTAATAAATAACAAATTACTAACTAAGTTACTAAACTATTTAGTTTATTACAAGTCATCCCTCTCTGGAATACTTCGTCCACGAAGTATTGGTAAGGATGGGTGGCGTGAACGAAAATTTTCATTCTCCCATGTAGTTTCATTATCTGGTAAGTTTCTCCACTTGATAAGGTATTCATTGACTGATCTAGAGCGAAGTGTCCTGGTTTTAATTTCCAAAATGCATTCTTTTTCCAACACTAATTTTCCTTCATCATCTAACATAGGCAACTCAGTTTGTATATGAGTGGTTGAGCCCGATTTCTTCTTTAGGCATGACACATGGAAGACATCCTGTATTTTTCCTTTATTTGGGATGTCTGGAGCATAGGCCACTTGTCCCACTCGCTTTCAAATTTGATATGGGCCATAGAACTAGGTTGCAATTTTATGATTTTTGGAATTATTTAATGAAGTTTGTTTGTACGGTCGAAGGCGAACAAACAACCAATCGTCCACTTCAAATTCTCAATTGCTTATTTTTCAGTCTGCTTGTTGTCTCATGCGATTTCTTACTTGTTCGAGATGCTTCTTCAAAATGCATATGACCTCATCAGATGTTGCTAGGTCATCTCTTGTTGTTGGAACTTTGAAATTGTTAATGACATATGTTTTTGTTGTAAGAGGTGGATACCCATATAAGGCTTCAAAAGGTGACATTTTTGTTGATGTATGATATGTACTATTGTACCACCATTCTGCAAGGTGTACCCATTGTACCCATTGAGTTTGTCGGTCGTTTACAAAATTCCTTAGGTATCCTTCAATGCATTTGTTTACTACTTTTGTTTGTCCATCTGTCTGGGGATGGTATGAGGTACTCATAGTTAATGAAGTCCCAACTTGGTGGAACAATTCTTTCCAGAAGTTGCTAGTAAATTTGGGGTCCTGGTCACTAATAATAACCTTGGGAAACCCATGGAGCTTAAATATATTCTTTACATAATTATCTATGACTTGGCTTGCTTTTGCTTTGGATGAAATACTAATGAAATGAGCATATTTTGTTAATCCTTCAATGACTACAAATATACTATCCTTTCCTCCTGATGTAGGAAGGCCGATGATAAAATCCATGGATACCTCAGGCCATTTTTGGGTTGGAATATGAAGGGATTGTAGGAGACTGGGAGGAGCCACCATTTCGAACTTCTGCCTTTGACAAGTATCGCATCCAGCCACATATTTCTGGATATCGGTCTTCATTCCCTTCCAAAAGAAGGATAGGTGGGTATTGTGGTATGTTTTAAAGAAACCAACATGGCTCGTTGTTGGGGAGTCATGGTTCTCTTTTAAGACTTGAGTTTTGAATTTTGATGAACTGGGTAAATATATTCTTTGTTTGTACCATAGTATATGTATTTTTCCCATGAATATTTGGAGTTTGTTGCCTTGTTATTTTCAACTTCTTCAATTAGCTTCCTTGTCTCTGGGTCTTTCACATACTCACTTTGGACTTTTGAAATCCATTCAAAAACAACTATAAATATGTCACATAGTGAGGCATCACTCTCATGTTTTCTTGATAAGTTGTTTGCAACCCTATTCTCCTTACCCTTTTTATACAAAATGACGAAATCAAAGACTTGGATTTTGCTTACCCATTTATGTTTTTCGAGAGAGAGATTTTTTGAGTTAGAAAATACTTCAGGTTGTTGTGGTCTGTTTTCACAAGAAATTTTGCCCCAAACAAATATTGCTTCCATTTAACAAGGGCATGTGTTATTGCCAACATTTCCTTATCATATGTGTATTTTGTTTGCTCACTTGGTTTTAACTTTCGGCTTTCGAAAGCAATGGGATGTTTATCTTGCATGAGAACAACTCCTAAGCATGTCCCTGAAGCATCACATTCAAGGATGAATGTCTTTGTAAAATCAGGAGCTGCAAACACTAGTGTGGATGTCATTAGGGTTTTCAATTGTTCAAAACAAGTTTCTACATCCTTATCCCATCTGAAAGCATCCCTTTTTAATAGTGATGTTAGGGGTGCTACAATTTGGGCGTAGTTGCGAACAAATCTTCTATAATAACCTGTTAGACCTAGAAATCCTCTTAACAGTGTAATTGACTTGGGGGACGACCACTCTGTGATCGCCATAACTTTTTTGGGATCAACCTTAATGGCGTCGGCTAAAACAATGTGCCCCAAAAATTCTATTTCTTTTTGCCCAAAACTACATTTTGATATGTTAGCATAAAATTTGTTTTCTTCAAGAAGCTTCAATATTGTTTCTACATGCTTGAAGTGCGAGTTCCAATTTTTACTATAAATAAGGATATCATTAAAAAACACTAGCACAAACTTCCTTAGCTAAGGGAAAAACAAGTCATTCATTACTGCTTGAAATGTTGTTAGAGCATTGGATAATCCAAACGACATCACTCGAAATTCATATAAACCTTTGTGGGTGCAGAAAGTTGTTTTGGGGAAATCTTCTTCTCGAATACAGATTTGGTAATATCCTGATTTTAAGTCTAGTTTAGAAAAATATTTTGCACCATGTAGCTCATCGAGAAGTTCGTCAACAAAGGGAATGGGGAATTTATCTTTTATGGTGACTTTGTTTAACGCTCGATAATCAAGACAAAGTCTGTATGATCTATCTTTTTTCCTAATGAGTATGATTGGTGCAGAGAAAGGACTCTTACTACGTGTGATTATTCCAGCATCTAATAGTTCTTGCACCAAACGTTTGATCTCTAATTTGTTCCTGTGAGATTGTCTGTAAGTATTTTTCTAATTAGAGTTGATCCTGGCATCAACTCGATGATGTGATCCCTAGAACGTCGGGGTGGGAGACCATGAGGAGGGTTTAGGAAGATGCCATTATGTTCCCCCATGATTTGTTCTAATTCACGTGGGTCAGTATTTTGTCTTTCATTAGTTTCTCTTTCCATAGCATAACAGTGTAAGAAGAAGGCTTGAGCTCCCTTTTTTATCATCTTTTCCATTTTATTGGATGAGACAATTTGGGGAGGGGGGGAGTTAATACTGTAAAGCTTATATTTCCTCCCATTTTTATAGAACCTTATAATTTTTTCTCGTAAGTTTAATCCGACTGTCCCCAGCGTTTCCAGTTAATATTTCATATGCTAGACTAGATTCATTAGTGTTCAATTCAAAATCATAGCAGCAACATGTCCATAATCACTAATAGAAACACAAACACAAGATAGACATAGTATTTGTCTTGGGAAACCCTCAAGGGGAAGAAAACCCAGCAAAACTTCCTCTGTATAAGATGTATAAAAGACAACCCCAAAAACTGGTGTTATCCTCCTTATGTTCTCTCTCTCTCTCTCTCTCTCTCTCTCTCTCTCTCTCTCCTATGCGCTACTCAAGTGAGTGAGTCTGTGTTCAAATAAGAACCACAACTCCTCTATTTATACACATTGAGCCAACTGAATTTTACCCTAATCAAGTCAGCCCCACTAAACTGTCTAGGTCGACTTCACGTAGGAATACTCAAAATAGTATATTATATTATTCATTAGGGTACTAATGAACCGACTTACAATGGATGCTTTACCTCATGACTCTATGATGAAAAAATACAATAGTAACACCTCATCGGAGGAATAATAACATATCCTTTGGGTTACATCAATAAAATACATTTAAAATATCCTTTGAAGTTACAATATTTCAACACCCCCCCTTAACGAGAAGGTTATTCTACTAACAACATCATCATAGACTATAGGAGAACATAGAGACAATAATTTCAACGGTACATCAAGGTAATACATCTATACATCATAGGAAGTTTTCACAATCAGTAACTGGAATAGTTACTCTTCATCTTCTGCCTCACACGATCACTTGATCCTTTTACAATAATGCTTCGACCTTTCGATCCTTCGTAGTAGCACTTCAATCTTTTGATCCTTTGCAGCATCACTTTGATCTTCTTAATAATTTGCAGCAGCACTTCGATCCTTTCGATCCTTTGCAGCAACAATTCGATCTTTTGCAGCAGCCTTCCGATCTTCTCGATCCTTTGTAGCAGCACTTCGATCCCTTTTCAACAACACTTCGATCATTTCAATCCTTTTGCAACAACACTTCGATCCTTTCAATCCTTTGCAATCGCGCTTCGGTCTACTTGAACCTTCGTTGTTGTACTTTGATCTACTTGATCCTTAGTCGCCACGCTACCTGTAGTACACATGATCTTTTTGCGGGATGATCACTCCTGATCACTTTAGGACATAAGTCCAAGGATGATGCAATCCTCCATCAGCATGATCCATGAAATCAATCAGTTGAATCGTCTACAACTAAATATAGAACTTGACCGCACCCAGTGTCGGCCCTATCAATCTGTGAGGACTCATTGTAGAACTTTCATACCACACAGGTTAGGACCACTCCCAAGTGAGTGTTATACTACGCTATCTACACTTACGTGCAGGCATACTCTTCTAAGCAAGAGTATTGTCTGCAGAGCAGATCTCAACCACATATAGAATGTCGGCACATCATAGAACATCCATACCACACAGGTTAGGACCACTCCCAAGTGAGTGTTATACTACGATGACCTTGAGGACTCATCATAGAGCATCCATACCACTAAGGTTAGGACCACTCCTAAGCGAGTGTTATTCTATGGCATCTACATATGAATGTAGGCATACTCTCCATACAAGAATATAGTCTGCAAGGCAGATCTTGACTGCATACAAAATGTTAGTCATGTCGTAGAGAATCCTTACTACTGAGGCTAGGACCACTCCTAAGCGAGTGTTATTCTATGATATCCACAAATGAATGTGGGTACTCTCCACGCGAGAGTCACATCTACAGGTCCATCCTTAGTAAGGACCACTCTCGTGAATAGAGTGTTATACCTTCAATCCTCAAGAGAGGATACTATCATCCACAAGTAAATTTCAGACCTTCATTGTCAACCATCATCGATGCCAGTCTCATCATTACTCCCCCTTTCCTAGGAAGTTCCATATTATCAACATGCCCCCCCCCTTTATCCGAGGAGGGTTCATGTCTTCGACATGTTCTTCCTTTCTGAGGAAAGTCCATAGCTTCGACTTGTTCCTCCTTTTTCAAAGAAGGTCCATATCTTCATCATCTACAATCCCATCACCGTTCCTCCTTGCGAGGAAAGTCTTTTCAAACTACACCAAGCTTGTCACAAAAATATTCAAACTTTACTCGAGATAGAGGCTTGGTCAGTACATCAAAAAATTTCTCATCGGTACTCACATACTGGATCTTTATATCTCCCTTTTGTACCATATTTCTTATATAAAAATATCGGATTTCTATGTGCTTTGATTTGTCATGAAACACCGAATTCTTTTCCATCTTTATACAACTCTGATTGTCACAAAGAATTACCGTGGTGTCCAACTCCATGTCAAATAATCATGACATTAGCTTCTGAAGCCATATCGCTTCACAACAAGCGAAGCAAGCTACAATGTACTTTGCTTAAGCTGTACTGAGAGCAACACTGGACTGTTTCTTACTAAACCATGAGATCATGGTGAATCCCAAACAATAACATCCACTTGAGGTGCTCTTCCTGTCTACAACACTTCTTGCCCAATATGAATCCATGTATCCACAATTTGTAGTCATGATCTCTCCCATAGTAAAGTCCCAAATCAATCGTACCTTTTAGGTACCTCATCACATGCTTTGTAGCTATCAGGTGAACCCATCTATGTTTAACTAGATACTGACTCAAGGTGTTCACAACAAAGCATATATATGGCCTTGTGTTCTTTAGATACATTAATGACCCAATAATATGTCTGTAGTGAGTCATGTCCACTAACTCTGATGTCTCATTAGACAATAGCTTCAAGTTGGTGTCCATGGGTGTGGCCATGGCTTTACAATCCAACATATCAAATATTTTCAAGATTTCTACTGCATACTTTCCCTGATTCGGAAAGATTCCTTCTAGGATCTGCCACACTTCCATCCCTAGGAAAGCATGCATCAATCCAAGATCTTTCATCTAGCTTCTTCTTGCAATCCTTGATCTGTTTCTCATTTCTAGTCAGAAATAGATCATTCACATACAACAATAGTATGACTGGTTCATCATCCATAATCTTCATATAAATATTAGGATCAACTTTACTCTTGGTAAAGCCCATGCTTGTCTAGAAGATATCTATTCTGCCATACCAAGCTATAGGAGCTTGCTTCAATCCATACAGAGCCTTTTTCAACTTGCTTACATGAGTCACTCTGTCTTCGACTTCAAATCCTTGTGGATGTTCGACGTAAACCTCTTCCTCAATCACACCATTAAGGAAGGTTGTCTTTACATCCATCTAGTGTAAGTCCCACTTCATCATGGGGGCAAGTGCCATGATAGTTTTGATGGAAGTGTACCTTGCTATTGGAGCAACTGTCTCTTCATAATCGATCCCCTCTTTATGAGAGAATCATCTAGCCACAAATCTTGCTTTGTTCTTTTCAATACTTCCATCAGCAGCATGTTTTATCTTGTAGATCCATTTCGAAGATACCACACTCTTGTTTTCTGGTTTGGGAACAATATCCCAAACATCATTCTTCATGATCGATTGGTATTCTTTCATCATTACTTCAACCCATTCTTTCTTTTGTGTAGCTTCCTCATAGCTGGTGGGTTCTTGATCTACAAGGTCACACATCAAATCTACATAGCTAGAATATGGATTTAATCTTTTGCTGGTTCTTATGGAGCCTTCTGGCGCTCCATATTGTTCTGCTTCTTGTATGATTTATCTTACCCAAGCAAGTTTTCTCTTTCGAGAGATATCCATAGTAGGGGGTTCCTGAGGTTCTAACATGTCATGATCTTATGATGCTACTATTTCGGGAGATGGTTCAGCTTCTATCCTTCTAAGAGGTACATCCTCTTCATGTACTTCTTGAAGCTGACACCTTCTAGACTTCTTAAGAGTTGTCTCTTCATCAAATGTTACATCCCTACTAATCTCAATATGATGGAATCCTGAAATGTATATCCTGAAGGCTTTGCAGACTTCACAGTATCCTACAAATATTCCCTTCTTTCCAGAAGGGTCCAGTTTGGTTCTCTTCTCTTTCGGAATATGTACATTTACTGGAAACCAAATATCTTGAGATGGCTTACTTCAGGTTTCTTTTCGGTATACATCTTTTCAAGAGTCTTGAATCCAAGAGCACTGTGAGATAATCTATTTTGCACATATACGATTGTTCTTGTTGCTTCATCCCATAGATGCATAGGGAGGTCTTGGTCATGGATCATGGTCTTTATTGCTTCCATTATAGTTCTATTCTTTCTTTCTGCAACACCATTCTGTTTGGGATTATAGGGAGTGGTTAGTACCCTCTTGATTCCTGCCTCCTTATAGAATGCTTCAAATTCCTTTGAAGTGTATTCTTCACCATTATCCGATCTCAGTGTCTTGATTCTCTTTTCTGAGTGGTTCTTTATCAAGGCTTTGAATTCCTTGAATTTCCCAAACACTTCACTCTTATTCTTCAAGAAATATATCCAAGTCTTTCTTGAATAGTTATCAATAAATGTGGCATAGTACTCATATTCACTTAAGGATATGGAGGGAATAGGACCACATACATCATAATGAATTAGTTCCAACGTACCTTTGGTCTTTGTTTCACTTTTCAGAAATGGATTCTTTATGTTCTTTCCCTTTGCACATACCTTGTAGGTTCCCTTATGTTTCATTTTCAGATCTGGTAACCCTCTTACCACCTTTCTCACATAGGGAAATGCTTTGTAGTTGATGTGAGCAAGTCTCCTATGCCACAGTTCACTTGAGCAAGTAGTCTCATGGAAAAGGGATGTCTCTGGATGTCCTTTGAGCTTGTACAATCCTCCCTCTTCTTCTCCAATGACTAGGGATGTCTCTGGATGTCCTTTGATCTTGTACAATCCTCCTCCTTCTTCTCCAATGACTACAACATATTCAAGTGTCTTTCCTTTGGACCACATAAGTACTTGTTCATCTATAAAAGCAACTCTATATCCTTTCTTATCTAGAGCATAGATGGAAAGCAGGTTCTTTTTAAACCTGGTACATACAGTACTTCCTTCATCTTCATGGAAGTCCCATAGTCAAGCTTGTAGCTTGATTCACCAATACCTTTAATGGGATATTGATAGTCATCTCACAATGACACCTTATGGGGAGAGTTCTTCTCTTCAAGTCTTGAAAGAGTTTTATTCTTCCATGCCATGTGCTTAGAGGCACCACTATCAATAAGCCCTGTGTCTTCTCCAAGTGTTACAGACCTAGAGAGTGTAGAGAATAACACATATTCTTCTGCATCTTCACCTCTAGTTTTCTTTCGAGGCCTTTCTTCTTCTACATTTTCATCTTCAGCTAGATGAACATGATGCCTCTTGTTGTTGTTCTTCTTCTTTGGTGATGGGCATTCTCTAACAAGATGTCCTATCTTATGACAGTTGTAGTGTTCATACTTTGAGTAATCCTTCTTCTTCTTCTGAAATTTCTTCTTTGAAGGCTTATGATTACTCTTATTCAAGTTTGATTGTTTTCCTCCTTTAGTATGGGTAGCTATAGCCTGATCATCTTCTCTGAGGATGGCTTCTCTATTGGCTACTCTAGCTTCTTCTTGTATGCAATCTTCCCATACTATGTCAAACTTAATACTTTCTTTTCTGGTACATAGAGTCTAAATGAATGAGTCCCAAGGTCTGTTGAGACCCTTGAGAGCAGTCATAACTAGTTCATACTCATCAAGGGTGTCTCCAATAGCACTTAGTTGCTCTTTGAACTGGGAGGCCCTTATGAAGTAATCTTGAATAGATTCCCCTTTGCTCATCTTGGTGCCCTTCATTTGATCTCTCAGATTCATCTTTCTGTTGATGTTCCTTCCCTCATACATTCTGGAAAGTGCATCATACATTTGCTCAGGTGTCTTCTTAGATGACACTTGAGGGATCAAGTGATCCTTAATAGAATCAACAATGATCCTCATTGCCTTGATTAGGTCTTGTTCATGCTTCTCCTTAGCTTCATCTTCTTCAGGTTCTGCAATCTCATCCTTGATCTACTTCTCAAGCCCATTCTCTTTTAGAATGAGACCAATCCTATACTTCCAAGCCAAGAAGTTTTCTAGGCATTCCAATTTGTCCTCAAGCTTAGTGCTTGCGGCCATCTTGTCCAGTAGGTCACAAAAAAATAAAATTTATCAAAATAGGAGGCCGACCTTACCAGTAGATGCGCTTGGCTGAGGCGAGGTGGTTGGTCCAACTGATTTTGGGAGATCCAAAATATTCACCCTTCAAATCTACTTTATTGTCACGTCCCCTTCCCTCGATCCATTGCGATGGTGAACACGACAAAACCCTATCCAACTGGGCATCTAGCCCCATGAACATAATCGTAAATGCATTGAAATTAAAAACATATGCAGATGCATAATGCAATAATATACAATGGAAGCAAATCTCATTCAAGCATTCAATATGTTCATAATAATTCATAAAACAAATATATTGCAAAAATTAAATACAAGAGAGCACTTATCTTGAAAATGAGATGCCCCAAGAAACTGGCTATGTCATTGCAATGTTCCACCCAACCATAGGCCAGTTGTGGTCATTAATCTCTCAGCACAATTGCCACCCCCGAGCTGGGCATGATTTCCATAAGAAATAAGGGAACAACAGGCTCACACATAGCCAAATACACACCAAGGTTCAGCCAAGCCAATCTACAGTTGGGTTTGTTATAACTAGATGTTGTTCTTAGTTTTTTTGTCTTATTTTTCAAACATTGATTTACTATGACTTTACATTTTAAGTTGGTTTTGAGGATTTTTGGTAATTAGTACTTTTTGTTTGAGTTAATGCTTTTAATGATTTGGTTATTTAATTTTATTAGTTTTAAGGTTTTTTATTTGGGCTTATTAGTAAATATATATATCTTTAAGGTCTTAAAAACTTATAATAAATTTTATTTCAAGTTTTAACTTTATGGCTAACCTTCATTTTTAAGCCTTGGTTAAAAAATATTCAAAAAATGATTCCTGTAGCAGCTCTGTTTTTCCTGTTTTTGTCATTATCATTGGGAGCATATTACGAGGTGATAGAAACGAATTCTGGAAAACCAAAAGAGGTTTTTGTCCAAAACAGACCCATTCACAAAAACCTCTCTCAGTTTTGTAACAATTGTTATTGTTTGAGAGATACGAATTCATATTTGTGGCCTATTTTTCAGGGTTTGAAAATTTTAATAATTTATTGTTTTAGTCACAAACTTCCAGCACGTATTTTGATCAATTTAAGGGGAATTTTTAAAAAACAAGAGAGGTTTGTGTTCTTCATGGACTTGTTTAAAAAACCTCTCTCGGTTTTTGCACAAGTGTCCCGGATCGAGAGAAATGGAGACGTCTTTGAGACGCAAATTTTCAGAAATTCGCCAAATTTCCCTGAATCCGATTTGCTATTTTTGGGTTAATTGTCTTTAAAGATTTTAAGTTAGCATGTAACTAATTGATGTAACTATTTCAAATTTCAACCTAGAAGGTAGTTATGGAAATACTTTACCTTTGTGATGATAAAAGGAAGACAAACATATAGTTTGGAGGTTCGAATTTTCACACAAGGAGAGGCCTTTTTTGTGCTGTGATCTCTCAAGTTAGCACTCACAACTCTTATGTAAGTGGATGACTATTTTTTGATTATAAATAAACTGATAAGCCATTTCACCTGTTATATTGTCTCATTTCTAATCAGGTTGATTACTTAGTCTATAATTTCATTTCTTGTTTAAAATTTTTTTACATGTAAATGCTTATAGCATGTGGATGAAATTAGTGTTTCATGTGTAATGTTTATGATTTATTGGAATGTGTTTGATCCGCAGTTTATCAAACTTGCATGATTCAGTTCTGTATTGGCTTGTTGTTGTTTATTTCCTCCTTGATTGATGAAGTTTTCAGCCAAAACTAAAAACCAAAACCCTTAAAACCAATTTTATTTTATTTTTATTTGAGATTGTGTTGGCTTGTTCTTCCAGTAGTCTGAGAACAATTTATGGCACTAACATCTTTGGCGTCGTTGTCAGGGACGAAGCTGAAGTATATCTTCCCTGGGATATCATTATTCATCTGATTTTGAGAGGTGAAGAAAGTCAGAAAATCTTTTAGACTACAATTTTTCACTGGCGACTCCACAGAAGAAAGATTTGTTGGCCACTCCACCGATTCAAGATGTCAATGAGCATGGACGCCATTGTGGCTGTGAGGTATGCTTTCTGTGATTTCTCAAATATTGTTGGTTTTCCACATCTTGTGCTTTCTATAACTGAGTGGGGTGACTATCTTCCTAGATTCAGAGGAAACAAGTATGAGCATCCTTGTGGGCACTTATTAAATTTTCATAAATGCATGCTTGAACATGATTTTGTTCACAAGGATGTCTTAATCAAGATGCTTAGATTTTCTTTAGAAGAACATGCTCGTAAATGGTGTCAATCTCTTCCCGCTGCTAGCATTCATTCTTTGAAGGAGTTTCATATTGTTTTTCATCATCATTATCAAAGATTTTGTCCGGCAGATCTTCTATTTGAAAATTGTTGTGAGGAATATGAATTGCATGATGAGATTGAAGATATAGATAGAGAAGAATTGGTCCCTCACAATCTTCATCAGTTCTCTAATGATATTCAAGATGATAGGTTTTCCCATAAATATGAACTAGAAGTGAACAATGAAGAAGGTGAAGGTTCTTTTATTATCATTAATTTTGATTATTATAAACCTGAAGATTTGGTTACTTTAGATACAAAACACGATGATCAGTTGTCTTTTGGTCAAATGCCAATGGAAACCAGTAAGGGAAATCCTCAGCTTTCAGATTTGTAGACAAAAGGAAATTGTGCCAACCATGAAGAACTGGATTTGCAGAGATCATCTATTTCCAAGGAGGAACAACATGAGTATTTTCTTTCTCTTTATGTACCTGTTACTTCAAATCTAGATAAAAAAGATGATAATGACGAGGAAGATCATGCTAATGTTTTTTCAAATCATCCTTTCTATGATGAATGTGAATATGACCCAGGCATTAAGGGAAGTGATCAGCACTCTTCAAAAATCAGTCAGCTTGAGTTAGTGGAAGATATAAAACAGTATAACCTCAACAGAGTTGAAGATTTTATATATTGTTCTCTTATTGCATTATCTCATGAAGTATTGAGAATTGAGGACACCCATTTGCAGTCCTTTCTTTTTTAACAACATGAAGGAATAATTTTGCATGAGTCTCATGATCCTGTGGCTTCTTGGATGGAGTTGTATTTTTCAAAGGTTTCTAATGCTCCAGCTTTTGGCATACTTCCTATTTCCAGTCATAAGTATCAGTGGCCTACATACTCTTTATTGCATTCATCACATCTTTTGTGGGTCTTCTCAAACAATAGCATGCATGGAATTATGATTCTTAGTAAAATGGTTTCTTGGATTCACTGGAAGTATGATTACACTTGATTGGGTTGTTTCCTCTGATTAGAAGTAGGAGTAAATAGCAGAATAAGCTCGCTATACGAGCATGTAGATTCTTTACAGTATGCTGGTTTCTAGCAGTATTTTGTCATTTCAGAGATATGTGTTCATATTTTGAGAAAGTTGCAGAGATTGAATAAAGACTCCATAGCCCAATGGAATTTTTGCAGAGTAATAAACAAGTTTAGTTGAGTGGGCAGAAGGCACTGATCTACAGGTTCTTGAAACCTCACAAGGAGGATTTCATCCCGCAGCAGGAGCCAGATGTTATAACTAGATGTTGTTCTTAGTTTATTTATCTTATTTTTCAAACATTGATTTACTATGACTTTACATTTTAAGTTGTTTTTGAGGATTTTCGGTAATTAGTACTTTTTGTTTGAGTTAATGCTTTTAATGATTTGGTTATTTCATTTTATTAGTTTTAAGGTTTTTTCTTTGGGATTATTAGTTAATATATATATCTTTAAGGTCTTAAAAACTTATAATAAAGTTTATTTCAAGTTTTTAACTTTATGGCTAACCTTCATTTTTAAACCTTGGTTAAAAAATATTCAAAAAAGGATTCCTGTAGCAGCTCTGTTTTTCTTGTTTTTGTCATTATCATTGGGAGAATATTACGAGGTTATGGAAATGAATTATGGAAAAACAAAAGAGGTTTTTGTCCAACACAGACTCATTTACAAAAACCTCTCTCAGTTTTACAATATCTATTATCGTTTGATAGATTTGAATTCATCTTTGTGGCCTATTTTTCAGGGTTTGAAAAATTTAATAATTTACTATTTTAGTCACAAACTTTCAGCACGGATTCCGATCAATTTAAGGGGAATTTTTAAAAAACAAGAGAGTTTTGTGTTCTTCATGGAATCATTTAAAAAAACCTCTATCAGTTTTTTCATAGGTGTCCTGGATCGAGAGAAATGGAGGCGTCTTTGAGACCCAGATTTTCAGAAATTCGCCAAATTTCCCCAAATCCGATTTGCTATTTTTGGGTTAATTGTCTTTAAAGATTTTGAGTTAACATGTAACTAATTGATGTAAGTGTTTCAAATTTCGACCTAGAATATAGTTATGGAACTACTTTACCTTTGTGATGATAAAAGGAAGACAAACATACAGTTTGGAGGTTCGAATGTTCACACAAGGAGAGGCCTTTTTTGTGTTGTGATCTCTCAAGTTAGCACTCACAACTCTTATGTAAGTGGATGAGTGTTTTTTTATTATAGATAAACTGATAAGCCATTTTAACTGTTATATTGTCTCATTTCTAATCAGGTTGATTACTCAGTCTATAATTTCATTTCTTGTTTAAAGGTTTTTTACATGTAAATGATTATAGCCTGTGGATGAAATTAGTGTTTCATGTGTAATGTTTATGGTTTATTGGAATGTGTTTGATCCCTACTTTATCCAACTCACATGATTCAATTCTGTATTAGCTTGTTGTTGTTTATTTCCTCCTTGATTGATGAAGTTTCCAACCAAAACTAAAAACCAAAACCCTTAAAACCAATTTTATTTTATTTTTATTTGAGATTGTGTTGGCTTGTTCTTCTAGTAGTCTGAGAACAATTTCTGGCACTAACAAGGTTTATAAGGTTGCTAAGGCAGTGGAAAGGAAGAATTGCTAAGCTAGTGAGCTCAACCACAAAGATATGGACACCTCTAAAAGATCTATCTAGCTCGGCATCTACAATACCTACACACCCAACACAAGGAAGTATTCCCTTCACTGCTACACAGTCCCTCAGGCCATACCTTCTCTTCCAGTGTTCTCTTAGGTGTGCATAGAATATTAGCCAACCCCTCTTGATCTTTTTGTGAGGTTCCTCTCTTCACTAGGTTTATCAAGCCAATTATGTGCCTCTTCCACTTCTAAGTCTTACTTACAGTTCATACCAAATCAAGGATGCACATAACAATAAACATAAGTGTTGGGTATGTAGAAAATGTTTTGGCAACCAAAAACGAAATGGTAGATGGGGAAAACAACCCTGGGAGATCAATTCAATTTCATAAAATGTTCTTGGGCATTGCAGGGGAAAAAACGACCTCTATAAACCCCCAAATCGTGGATCTCTCTTCCCATCCACTGTGCAACCCAAAAATAGGTTCCCAGCCATGGAGAAAGTGAAGGAAATGCAGAAAAACGTGAGGGAAAATGCCCAGCTAGCTCCAGCTGCGTGAGGAAGAGAAACACATGGGTAAGGAATGGTCTGGGCACACATTTTTGGGTGTTTTCCTGCCCCATAAGCAAAAACACGTTTTTCCAAAATTGATGGCTTGCCCCAATATGAAATTGACTTCCATATCTCTCCATTCCCAATGCATTAACTACCTCAACCAACTTTTGGAAGAATTAAATGATTGGGTGCATAAGACAAAATGGGTAGTTGAGAGTTTATGGGTTCTCTCATTGACATTTGGCTTAACACTATTGGCTCAAGGGTTTGAATAATTTCCCTCCCTATTCCTTGTGAAATCATGCCCCCATCTCTTGTTGCATTGCATAGTAGTTGTGGTTATTTTATTAAATTGCATATTTACATGATGTCTCAATTTACATTGTGCCTGGCTAGCACGAGAACCATAGGTATCAATTTTTAATTGTCGATACATAAAACACTAAATTGATGGTGGGGCCTTGTCCTTGAGCTCCTCACCATGATTTAATAACGATATTTACATCATGTACAATTTTAATGCAATAGGAGTCAAAATAGGGATATTGCATCCCCCCCTATATTATCAATGTCCTTAGTGCTCTTCAAAATTAAACAAAAATGGATGTGCCACTCTCATGGCATCCTCCAACTCCCATGTAACCTCATCAGGACCGTAGTTCTTCCATTGCACCTTTACCTATCCAACGACTCGGTTCTAGAGCACTGTTACCTTCTTGTATAGGATGCACAATGGCTTGGTTTGGAACCCTCCCTTGGGTTCCACCTGTATCACATCCCAATTAATCACATGGTTAGAATCATGTACATATTTCTTAAGCAAAGAGACATGAAAAACATTATGAGCTCTAGTGCTAGTAGGCAATGCAAGTCTATATGCAACTGGCCCTATTATTTCAAGCACTTCAAATGGCCCACAATATCTAATAGCTCCCAAGCTTCAAGGAACTCTTCCTTGGCCTCACTCTAAGATAAACATGATCCTCGAAATTGAACTCCCTATGCACTATATGCTTATCTGCATAGCTCTTCTATCTATCTTGGGATGCTTTCAATTTCTGCCTGATCTTTGCAACCTCTTGTTCCGTTTCCTTAAGTAATTTTCGACCCAGCACAATTCTATTCATTAGATTATCCCAAGTCACCGGTGTCCTACATCTTCTTCCATATAAAGCCTCATATGGATTCATTCCCAATGATGCTTTATGCCCGTTACTATATGCAAAATCTACCAATTGTAAATAATCCTCCCACTTGGATGGTTTGTCCATTACATGCATGTGAAGCATGTCTTCAAGCACCTGATTTACTCTCTATGTTTGTCCATCGGTTTGAGGATGGTAGGCGATGCTAAAGTTTAGATTTGTACCCAAATATGCAAAAAGTCCCTTCCAAAAATTTGAAGTAAACTTGGTATCCCTGTCAGAAATTATTGCCTTGGGCAATCCATGCAATCTGAAAATTTCCTTCATGAAAATATTTGGAATGGCATCGACTTTATATGTGGACTTGAGCAGTGTAAAATGTGATTCCTTTGTTAACTTTTCCACCACAACCATGATGGAATCATGTTGTCTCATAGTCGTTGGAAACACTGTAATAAAATCCATGGAAATGACTTCCCATTTCCATTCCAGGATTTGCAAAGGTTGCAACAAACCTGCTGGGTGTTGATGTTCAACCTTCACCTACCGACATTTCATGCACTTAGAAATATACTCAACAATGTCCTTTTTCATTCCTGGCCAAAAATACTGCTTTCTAAATGTAGCAATTGTTTTATGATATCCTTGGTGACCAGAATATGGAGCTTGATGGATTTCATCCATAGCAATCCTCCTCAAGTCTGCCACATTTGGAATATAGATTCTATTCTTATAAGTAAGAATTTTGTCTCCTTCCAATTGATGTCCTTCGTAATTCCTTTCAAGGTTTTGTTGTTACAACTTGTCCTTTATTTGCACATACACTTCATCGTCGACAATATGGTTAATAATCTGCTGCCTGAAATCTAGTTGGCAAGTACTAAGAGATGACACATGCTTTTCATGTACCTTCCTGCTGAGTGCATCAACCACCTTGTTTTCTTTTCCTTTTATGTGCTTGATTTCAGAATCAAATTCACACAAAAATTCCAACCATCTAGCTTTCCCAACATTTAAAGTTGGTTGATCAAACAAGTATTTCAAACCACAATGGTCCGTCCTTAGCTCAAATTTCCTTCTCGTTAAGTACTGCCTCCACATATTTAGAGCATGTACTATGGCTACAAGTTTTAAATCAGGAGTAGCATAGTTCTTCTCATGCTCCTTCAAATTTCTTGACTCATAGCATACCATGTGGTTGTATTGCATAAGAACTCCTCCAAGTACTTGATTGCATGCATCGGTACACACCACGAAGTCTTTTTCTGGGTCTGCAATTTTCAAAATTGGTGCACTCGTAAGGAGATTCTTCAACCATTGAAAGCTATCCTCACATCTTGGTGTCCATTCAAACTTTATCCCCTTCTTTTGCAAGGAAGCGATTAAATGTGCGACCTTGGAGAATCATTCAATGAACCTCCTGTAGTACCCAACAAGTCCCATAAAGGATCTCACATCTGTCACATTTCTTGGAGTTTTCCAATTCATAATGGCCTCAATATTCTTAAGGTCCACATATATTCCTTTGTCTGAGATAATGTGACCCAAATAATGAATTTTATCTTTACAAAAGTCACATTTTCTCAACTTTGCATACAACTTATGCTCCCTTAGCAATTGCAATGTTATTCTCAAATGTTCTTCATGCTCTTCTTCTTTCTTAGAATAAATGAGAATGTCATATAGGAAGATAAGAACAATCTTGTCCATATACTTGCTAAAAGCAATATTCATGAGACACATGAATGTAGCTGGTGCATTTGTGAGACCAAATGGTACCACCACAAACTCATAGTGCCTATACCTTGTTCTAAAGGTTGTCTTATGAATATATTCCTCTTTGATTCTTACCTGATGGTAACTAGACCTCAAGTCAATTTTTGAAAATACCTTTGCTCCTCTCATTTGATTAAAAAGGTCATCAATTCGAGGTAATGGGTATTTATTCTTCACAGTAACTTTGTTCAATTGCATGTAGTCAATACATAACCTGAGTGTCCCATCTTTCTTTTTCACAAATAGAACTAGTGCTCCCCACGGGGACACACTCGAATTGATACACTTCTTTTCCAACAACTCTTGTAACTGCATTTCAGCTCTAGCAATTATGGTGTGCTCATCTTGTAGGGTGTCTTGGACACCAGTGCGGCTCCCAACACAAGGTCAATTGTAAAATCAATGTCTCTATTTGGAGGAAGTCCATGAATCTCATAAGGAAAAACATCCCTGAATTCTTGCAATACATGATAGTCCTCCAACTTAGGAGTTTCATTTTCTGTTGCCTCCAAAATATGGGCTGCATACAATCAACAACCTTTCCTATAGAATTTCTTCAACTGCATTTCTGAAACCTGCCTAACAGAAATCACCTTTGGGTTTCCTTCTTCATCCATGCATTCAAATGTCTTGTTGTAGCAATCAAGTTTAACCTTGTGTGCTTCTAACCAGTCCATTCCAATGAGAATATCATAGGAACCAAGTGGCAGAATATTCATGTTTGTATAAGTGAACATCCCATCCATATCTAATGGACATTTCTCTATAGTTTCACTAACTTTTTTCTTGGTTCCAATGGCTAGTTGAACTAACCATGATTTTCTATGCTTTAATTTCTTAAAAGAACAAATATCAACAATTTTAGGAGTGATACAACTGTGAGCAGATCTAGGGTCATTCAAAATAGAAACAAATTGCTTAGAAATATTACCTTCAACTTCAACCACAGTTGATTGATGATCTTCCTGGAAGTCCTCTAGTGCTGCATAGATTCTAGGTATGGTCCTCACCACTTGACCCACTGTTTCAGCTCCTTGGATGTCGTGAACTTGACCTACATTACCATTCTAATGCGGACAGTTCCTCAGTATATGGTCTCCTCCACATCCCCAACATTGAAGTGGTTCTCTTGTCTCCTTTGGATCTCTTGGCTTGTCTCCCATCATTCTGGCTGGCTTAGTCACAACTTGTGATGGCTAACTTTGCTGATTTCAGAGGTGAGAGGGTTTGAAACCTTTCTCCCTTTGGTCATACTTCTCATTCCTCTTGTCCTTCCATGTCTTATGGAAATCAGGTTTGCTTTTGTTTTGATCATAGCAATTCTTAGCCTTCCTTATTGCCTCTTCTAGGGTTAGAGGTTCATCAAATTGAATCCTATCTTTATATGACTGAGGTGGACCACTTAGAAAACATTGAATTTTCACCTTATCATCTCGAATATACCTGACATACCTCAGCAGTTCCAGGAAATTGTTTGCATATTCTTCCATGGTCAACTGTCCCAATTTCAGCTCATGGAACTCTTTAATCTCATCATCATAGTACTTATCAGAGAGGTACTTATGCTTGAAATATTTCTTGAACCGCTTCCACACAATATTTATTTCATTGATATTCTTCACTTGCTTGAGGTGCTCCCACCATATAGATGCTCTTCCATTTAAGTTGAATATGGCTACCCTTGCCTTCATATTTCTAGAGTAGTCTTGGACTTGGAAATACTTTCTCATCCCAAGAAGCCAAGCTTCACCTTCTTGACCAGATTTTACCTCACCATCAGATGTAGGAGGCTTTGCCTTCTTAAATTCCCCATATGAATTGTTCTTGTAATGCCTCTTCCTCTTACTCCCCTGAGATGAAGAGCTTGAACCCCCAATGGATTCTTCAGAGTAAGATGATCCACTAGAAGACATTTCTGGAGTATATGTTCTATCTCTAGAAATTATTCTTGAGCTATTGGAACTCTTGCGGGAATTTCTCCTTGAACTACTCCTGCTCCCTTCTGGATTTGTTGTCTGATGACCAGATTTTATCTGCCTTTGGATGTCTTTCAAACTCTATAGCATGGCTGCATTCAACTGATTTTTCTCTTCCTGAGCTTTAATCATCCTTTCATTATATTCTCTGCAACTTTGCAACTCCACCCTTAGGCTCCTCATGGTGGCTGCAATATCTAGGGGAGTCTCTTGATTTCTTCTCCCATTGGATTCTGTTTCATCATTCTCAACTTCTATGTTCTCTCCCATGGCATCTGTCTCGGTCTCATAGGGATCCCGTGCATCATTCATGATGTTGATCTTCTTGGCCCAACCAAGACCAATTTTTTGAAATTTCACTATGTGGAATGCTGCCTTTGATGTGACTATGATTCTGCAAAATGTGTTCATAAACACAATTGTTAGCTGCATGATATTCTTAGAAATTTATAAATTTCTTACCTATATTGGCAACTTATCAAAACATAGACTTTTCTTACAATCAACGACGGTCTTAGGGAGATGACGGGGGTCAAGGGGGCTTGCCCCCACTACAAGGCAAGTCAAGGGCAACATCCTCATTTTTTTTGTAAATATTTTGATTTTGTGCAATCTGGCGCATAAGTTCACGACCATTTTTCAACTTTCTGGAGCCTCCAAATCTCACTGAAAAAACTATTAAAATTCTATGTTTCGGCGGACTTATCATTTTTCCTCCGTTCGACGAACTCGTTGATTTCTTTCGACATGTGTCAGTGAACTCACTTCTTTTTTTATCAGCAAACTTGCCAAAAATTTTCGACATATCAACAAACTCGTTGGTTTCTTTTGACGTATCGGCAAAACTCACCTTTTCCTTCCTACATATCGACAAAACTCACCTTTTCCTTCCGACGTATTGACAAAGCTCACCAGGTTTCTCTGATGTATCGGCAAAACTCACCATTTTTTTCCGACGTATCGACAAAAATCGCCAAGTTTTTTCGACATATCGGTAAAAATCACCTTTTTCTTCCAATGTATCGGCAAAACTCGCCAAATTTTTCTGACATATCGGCAAAACTCACCTTTTCCTTCCGACGTATCGATAAAAGTCGCCAAGTTTTTCTGACATATTAACAAAACTTAGCTTTTTATTCTGATGTATTGAAAAAACTCGCCAAGTTTTTCTGACATATTGGTAAAACTCACCTTTTCCTTCCGATTTATTGGCAAAACTCGCCAAGTTTTTTCAACGTATCGGCAAAACTCATCTTTTTCTTACGACATGGAAATTTCAAACTCTTAGACAAAATTTTGAAATTTTTTTCTTTCTTTGTTGACAAACTCACTAGTTTCTTTCGACATGTGTCGGCAAACTCAGCTTAACTTGCCGACGTATCGACAAAACTCATCAAGTTTTTCTGACACGAAAATTTCAAACACTTAGAAAAATTTTGAAATTTTTTTGTTGCTTTGTCGGCAAACTCACTAGTTTCTTCCGACATGTGTCAGAAAACTTAGCTTAAGTTGCCGATGTATCGACAAAACTCGCCAAGTTTTTTCGACACGTATCGATGAACTCGACAAATCTTGCCGACATGGAAATTTTGAAAAACACTTAGAAAATTTTCTTTCTTTCTTTCTGACATCGACGAAATTCAACCTTTCACATCGACATGTATCACCGCAACTCGTCGGCACAACTCTTTGCTGACCAGTGCTCAACAAGGGTTGCTCTTACCTCTTCAATTGTTCAACTTTTCCCATTTAGGCCCAATGCTGCAACCTATGGGCTCTGATACCATACGGTCACGTCCCCTCCCCTTGATCCAGCGCAATGGAGAGGACGTGATGAAACGCTATCCAATCGTGCATCTAGCCCCATGAACATAATCATAAATGCATTGAAAGTAAAAACATATGCATATGCATAATGCAATAATATTCAATGGAAGAAAATATCATTCAAGCATTCAGTATGTTCATAATAATTCATAAAACAAATATATTGCAGAAATTAAATGCAAGAGAGCACTTATCTTGAAAATAGGCTGCCTCGAGCAACTAGCTATGTCGCTGCAATGTTCTTCCCAACCATAGGCCAATTGTGCTGATCAATCTCTTAGCACAACTACCATCCCCGAGCTGGGCATGATTTCCACAAGGAATAAGGGAACATTAGGCTCATACATAGCCAAATACACACCAAGGTTTAACCAAGCCAATCCACAGTTGGTTTTATCAGGCTGCTAAGGCAGTGGAAAGGAAAAATTGCTAATCTAGTGAGCTCAACCACAGAGATATGGACACCTCTACAAGATCTATCTAGATTGGCCTCTACAATACCTACACACCCAACACAACGAAGTATTCCCTTCACTGCTACAAAGTCCCTCGGGCCATACCTTCCCTTCCAGTGTTCTCTCAGATGTGCATAGAAGATTATCCAGCCCCTCTTGATCTTTTTGTGAGGTTCCTCTCTTCACTAGGTTTATCAAGCCAATTATGGGGCTCTTCCACTCCTAAGTCATACTTACAGTTGATACCAAAGCAAGGATGCACATAACAACAAACACAAGTGTTGGGTATGTAGAAGACGTTTTGGCAACCAAAAATGAAATGGTAGATGGGGAAAACAACCTTGGGAGACCAATTTGATTTCAGAAAACGTTTGTTGGGCATTGCATGGGAAAAAACGGCCTCTATAAACCCCCAAATCGTGGATCTCTCTTCCCATCCACTATGCAACCCAAAAATGGGTTCCCAACCATGGGGAAACTGAAGGAAATGCAGAAAAATGTGAGGGAAAACACCCACTAGCTCCAGCTGTGTGAGGAAGAGAAATGCATGGGTAAGGAATGGTTTGGACACACATTTCTGGGTGTTTTCTTGCCCCATAAGCAAAAACACGTTTTTCCAAAATTGATGGCTTGCCCCAATACGAAATTGACTACCATACCTCTCCATTCCCAATGCATTAACTATCTCAACCAACTTCTGGAAGAATTAAATGATTGGGTGCATAAGACAAAAAAGGGTAGTTGAGGATTTATGGGTTCTCTCATTGACATTTGGCTTAACACTATTGGCTCAAGGGTTTGAATAATTTCCCTCCCTATTCCTTGTGAAATCATGCCCCCATCTCTTGTTGCATTGAAAATCTAGTTGTGGGTATTTTATTAAATTGTATATTTACATGATGTCTCAATTTACATTGTGCTTGGCTAGTACGAGAACCATAGGTATCGATTTTTAATTTTCGATACGGAAAAATGCTAAATCGATGGTGGGGCATTGGCCTTGAGCTCATCACCATAATTTTATAACAATATTTACATCATGTACACTTTTAATGCAATAGGGGTCAAAATCGGGATATTACATTTATGGCATTTACCATTAGACGGTGTGCTCTTGTTTCCTGGTATCGATACTTGGAAGTTGGTGGTAGGGTAGATGAATATGCTTAACTATGTTGCTACCCTAGAGTCTATGAAGTTGTGTGTACTCCCACTATTGACCAACATCGTCAGCTCAGTGTTCTTGGTATGGCCAAAAAATTTGAAGGTTTGGGGTTGAGAAATACATGTCATTGCGGCCACTGAGAGCGTTGGTGTGATGTTAGCCTCCTCTTTCCCATTCTCATCGCTAAATGAATCTTTGTCGGAGGAAGGTGCGTCGCTTGATTCTTCATCAATATCGTCACCCGTATTTCTTTTTTCGCACAAGAATATATTCTTATTTTTACACTTATGACCTGGATGCAAATTAGAGGCATTACACTTACGACATGGATTGTCGTCCTTTTTCCCATTTTCTCCTAGGTGGGGTGGTATATAAACTAACGAACGTTCTGATTTTTGCTTTTCTTCAATTAATTTTGCTTTTTGACAGGCTTGTTCCACATATTTGAAGTCGAATAAGTTTATCTCGCTTTGAATACTCTGTTTTATCCCACCGATGGAAATTTGCAGTAGTCGTTCTTTAATTATATCTTGGACACGAGTGGCCAGGACCAACAGATTGCTAAAATATTCATCCACAGTTCTTTCTTGTTGTAAACGAGTGAGCTTGCTGTAGATTTCAGCTTCTTCCATGTCTTGAAACCTTTTAAAGAATTGTTTCTTGAAGGTGTCCCAGTCTCTAACTAGTCTTCCACATTGATGCAACATTCAATTTGTCATCGTCGCCATAGATATTGTACATTTCAAAATATTTTTTGATTTTGCTGATCCATCGAATCCCGTCTCAATTATTTTCGCCATCGAACCTTGGTAAATTGATCTTAACCTTGTGAACAACGTTGTGGGTTGGGCCTGTATATGAGTTATTGCCTCCTTTAACTTGGTCTCTCAATGAGAGAATTTAGAGCTTTAGGTCGCGAATTTCCTCATCTTTTTTCTCAAGATTTGCCAGTATCTTTTAAACTGGATCATCTTTTGACTTTAAGGATGCATCCTTGTTCTTCGGAGGGTTTCTCTCTGTATTTCTTGTATTCATGGTGCTAATTTTTTTTTAACATGAGTGATTAAGATTATATTAAACATGGTCGCGGTCAAAACTTAAAATGACCATAAAACCCAGATTACAAATGCCAAAACCTGGTCAGAACACCTAGATGCCTTACTTATCCAGCGAAAGGATTGCAAATGCATTGAGCCACCGTTTCAGAACTATTTGACTTACAATCATTTCCCAGCAGAAGTAGGTCGAGCTTCAGAATCTTAACCAACATTCGGTTGAACCTGTGAACGGAGTTGGTACAAAACGCGTGGAGGGAGGCAGTCAGGAGGACAACCTCTGCGTCTACATGTCTTCATTATCCATGTAGCCAAAGAAGCCTACATGATGACACCGGGTCTTCTTCAATGCTAGAGTTTCTTATTGAAAGGCGACAAAGAGTCCACAACTCATGGGATGGGATGTAGGGACATGGGTTCATCATTTAAAATTAAAATACCTTGATCTAACTTGTATACTTTGTTGGCCATCTTATCCGCAGCTTGGTTTAATCTGCGTAGTATTTGAAAATTTTGGTACTTGGAGAAACATTGTAGAGTTATGTGTATACGTTCAAGGATCACGTTGAGGTTGGCGTTTCCAAAATGGTTCCCAGAGTGCAGGTTTTTTTATCATAACTTGTGAGTCCCCAAAGATTTGGATATTTGTGATTCCCTCGACCAAATCCAATTGACATCCCTTGAGAAGGGCAAGATATTCAACATGATTGTTTGTGCAATTGCCTAAACCCCAGCAAAAACTAATGTCTAGGGTTCCTTCAGGAGAGAAGATTACCTTGCCAACTCCCGCGGCTCCAAGATTCCCTTTAGAAGCCTCCTTAAAGAATAAGGTACATGTGTTTTGATATTTCTACAAACGATGGAAATTCAAATCCGATTGCCTTAGAGCTTAAGGCAGCTTGGAGATTGGATGCTTTCCAATTGATATATTCTTGTCAGCATTTAAGGATTTGATCTAGGGGCGATCTGCTGAAGCTAAAAGGGAATCCAAATCTTTCATCTTGATCCTTATCATTTCCATGAGAAGAGTTTTAGCTTTGGAAGCCACTTGAAGTGGTGTCTAGCGTTGGTTGTTGAGTATGATGTTATTTCGGGCTAACCAGATTTTCTAGCAGATGATTTTTGGTAGAGTCAACCAAATGCTATTCAAAAGCGACTTGCTGGGAAGGGATGTAGGAGAACGGTTATGCTAGGTAGAGATTTAAGGAACGATTGAGATCTGGGCAGGGGGAGCGATGTTCATATCCTGAAGAGAAGCAGACGACATAGAGAGGGCAAAGGGACAATCCACAAAGATATGATCTATGGTTTCCAAGTTGTTACAACAGAGAGAGTAGTGATGAGGTCACAAGAATCCAATTTTAATTAGATATTCACCTGTTAATATTTTCTATGCATTAGAATCCATATGAAGAAATTTATTTTGGGAAGGCCAAATAGATTCCAAACTAAGTTCCAAAGAGAAGGAGTGTGGATAGGCTCCTTGCTACTTTGAATCGTTCTAAATCGTTGTGATCTTGTGTAATTTTCTGTTCCCCCCCAGCCCCACTCATATTTAATACAAAGATCCAGTGGTGCTAGTCTTGTAAGGGATGAAAGTAGGAGGTTCTTCTGTGGAAGAAGTCGGTTTGGAACTTCTAGGAGATTCCATGCCATCCAGTTTCCATGTTTGTACCATTGAGTAATGTCTGCAACAGTAGTCAAACCTCTTTAGATGAGCCAGAATCTGAGGTCTGAGGGGACTGAGTTCTCAAGAGGAGGAAGAACCTTGATGTTGTTCGTCCAATATGGGTTCTAAGACCATTACTAGGGATGCGATACATTTGTTGACAATTTTCTTTTATTCCCGCTCTGCAAAGATTCCAAATTGAAGTGCCTTTGGGAATTTTGGCATCTTGCATCTTGCGAATTGTGGTCCATTTTAAGTATTTTTTTCCTCAAGAGTTTACTAATAGGGTGAGCACGATTGGAGAACAAATTCCAAAGAATTTTCCCACCCAGGGCCATGTTTTCCAGGCGAGGGTCTCTTACCTTTGACACTGTCCCAACTTACAAGATGGAATTTATCTTGATTTCCTTTTCCTCCTTTCCAAAGGAAGTCTCTGATAAGTCATGAGACTGGGTCCATGATTGAATTGGGAGCTAAGAGCATGGAAGATTGATATATAGGGAGAGAAGAAATGACATATTTGAACATAACCAATTTTCCTGCATAATTAAGCCAGTGACCTCCCCAGGCAGTGATTTTTCTTTTAATCTTGTTGAGGAATTCTTCCCAAAGAGTGGGTTTGACAACTCCCTAGGAGAGAGGGAGGCCCAAATAGTTTATTTTTTCCCAAGAAGCATACCCAATAAATTCCAAAAGGTGGGCGATTCAATGAATTGAAGTTTGATCAACGTTCAAAATGTAGACTGCACTTTTTCTCTTCTTTACCATGACTCCTATAACTTGACAGTAATTTTGAATTAGATCTTTGAAGGCTTTGACGATTTTTAAAGAGGCACCTCCCAGGAAGAGAGAGTCATCAGCAAATAAGGTGTGGTTTAGAGAAGGGAGGCCTTTCTCCAAATGAATTCCTGGTATTTTCCCTTCTTGTCTGTCTGCATCCAGCTTCTTGCTCAAGGAATCAACCATCAAGATGTAAAGGAAGGGGGAAAGAGGACACCCTTGATGGATTCCTCTTGAAGCTTTAAAGGAACCTGCAGGCCTTCCATTGACTAAAGGAGCAATCCAAGGCTTATCAATGCAGGATTTAATCATACTTAAATTCTTTATTGAAACCAACAGAAGAAAGAATTTCGTATAAAAAACAGTGCTTAACTCGATCAAAGGAATTTTCCATGTCAAGTTTTATGAGCATACCTTTTTCTTTTCTGAGATTGTTGGAATGTAAGGCTTCTTGAACTAAAATCAAATTTTCCATGATTTATCTTCCTTTTATAAAGCCTCCCTGATTTGGATAGATCATCTTATCAAGAAAGGGTTTGATTATGTTATCTAGGTTTTTGGAAATAATTTTATAAGAGGCATTACAAAGCGAGATGGGCCTGAACCTAGCAAAAGAGCTTGGGTTCGTTTCTTTGGGGATCATAGCAAGGAAAGTGGAGTTGGTGCAACCTCCTATATTTGTTTTTTTTATGAAATCATCCAATCATTCAAATGAGATCTGATTTGATTATTGGCCAACAAACTCTATAAAAATGAATTGTGAATCCGTCCGGACCAGGGGCTTTGTACAGCTCCATTGACCAAATCACATTAATGATTTCTACTTCAGAGAAAGGATTTAGGATATAATTATTGTCAGCAGAATTTACTCAAGTAGGAATATGGGTAAGGAAATCAACATTTACCTCCTCATTTGAGTGACCATTCTCTATATACAAGGCATGAAAATGAGATTCTGCAGCCTCTTTGATTTTTTCAAACCCCTTGATTGTGTCTCCCTCTGAAGAAGTGATCTCAAAGATGTGATTGTGGTATTATCTAGATTTGGATTGCTTGTGGAAGAAGGAGGTGTTACGATCACCTACCTGTAACCACAGGCCACGAGATTTCAATCTTGAGTCATTTTCCTCTTGGAGGAGACTTAAACAAACTAGGGATTGAGCTTGTTTCCCTTTGCTAAGTCGAAAGGAGTGATGTCTTTTTCTTCAAGTTCCATTTGCAGAGAGGACAGTTCTTGTACAACTTCTTTTATTAAGAAGGAAGGGGTTTTGAAGTCTTTTTTAATCCAGCCCTTTAAACCTTGTTTTGTGACTTTTAGCTTTTGTTCCCAAACAAAACTCGGGAATCCTTTGATAGGGGAATCCCAAGCTTTGTATATTGTATCCCAATAGCTTTCCTTCTCAATCCATAGTGGGATGAATCGAAACAGAATTGGTCCTAAATCTTCCTCATCTTTTAAGTGCAAGAGAATTGGCTTGTGATCCGAAGCAAACTTGGGCAGAATGTTTGAGAAAATTAATTTTCTTTCTAAAAAAAGAGAACTCTGTATTAAAAAGCGATCAAGCCGCGTTGAAATATGGTGTGATCAAATTATATTATTAGACCAAGTGTATCTTCCTTGATTGGGCTTAATATCAACAAGATCCCATTGCTGAATTAAATCTTCAACAAAACACAACATGGGGTCTTGTCCTTTGTTTCCTCCTTTTTCTCTTTTGGATGCATCACTAGATTGAAGTCTCCTGCTAGTATAATGTTTGTAGGGGTATAGATCTCTATAAAATCTGCAAGTGTATTCCAATATATTTATATATAATTTATTATTATTATTATTATTTTTTCTGCATAGTGGACAGGTACGTAAATGTTCAAGAGAGAAAAAGTTAGTTTGCTTTGCAAGTGATGCAATTCAGTGTAGATCCAATGTTGGGTGGCAAAGGATTTTTTCAAGGAGAATTCCTCCTAAGACCACAATGTTGCTAGCGCTCCAGAGGAGCCTCTTGCACTTACCGCTTTCCCAACATTCTTCTTCCATTTGGTTTTGCTTAAGAGTAGTATAATTTCCTCATCTATTTTGGTCTCTTGGAGCAAGAGGATGTCTTGAAGGTAAATTTTGAGAAGATCCTTAACTGCATCTAGTTTCGAAGGGTTTCCTAAACCTCTGCAATTCCAAGAGACTAGAATCATTACTTACTTGGTAAAGAAGGAGGTGTACCTCCTTTATGGGCCTTCTTCCTGCTACTTCTATCGTAGGCCATGACTATGGTGTGTTGACATCCTTGCATATTTTTTCTTTTAGCCTCCTCCTCTCTTGCTTCTTTATTATATTTCCTTCCTTTTTTCCTCGAGGACCTCTCCAAGTTGTCTTCCTCTGAGGAAGAGACTGTTTCCAGAGGCTTTCTTTTTATCATATCAACATATGAAGGCAACGATGAACCTTTTTTCTTGAGGGGAATAAGGAATCAAGTTGGTGGGTTGCAAAATCAATAGTTCCCCTTCTTCTTTCTCTTGTTGTTCCATTTGTTATTCATTTTCCTTGTCCTCGGAATCATATTGAACACCCTCGACACTTAAAAGTTCATATTGGTTTCCTAAGGCTTTTGCCCTAGGAAGAGGTCCATCGCTTGCATGGCCCTTCCCAGTAGAGAGTTTCTCATTCCCTGGTGGGTTTCCTTTCACTTTGCTATTCGATTTGGATTTTGTCGTAGCTTGTTTCTGAACTTGCTCCACTATTCTCCTTTAGAGTTTTTAGGAGTTTCCTCTTCCTTTTTTTTTGCAATGTTGAGCAAGTGGTCATGTTTGTGACAATATCTACATTTGAAAGAAAGTTGCTTGTAATCTAGCTCTTGAATGTGACACCAGTCTGCAACGGTTATGTTTATTGCTTCTAGAAGGCCTATTTCGAGATCCACCTCTACACATATCCTGGAACAGGTGTATTGATTAGCTTCGTCATTTGTCTTTTCTTCTGCCCCGAGAGGTCGTTTGGGACGACGACAGTGATCAAGTGAAACTAGTTCGAGACCAAACTCTCTATACCTAGACCTCATCAGGGACATGTGCCGAGAAACAATAAAAGAGCAGATTGCTCTGATACTACTGATCTGGATTTATGTGGGAACAAAATGAAATAACAAATATAGCATCACAAACACAGACATTTTGCAAAGATACATAGATACAGTAAACAAATATTCTATTAAATGGCGGAAATAGAACAGATTGTAATACAATTGCTAGAATGGTGGTAGCTATCTTGGAGAAGAGATGTGGCCGCTATGCTCATTCGTGCCAAGCTGAATACAAAGTGAGGCCAAAGGGGCCTATTTATAATAAGGACGAGGGCGAGAACCCCAAAAGTCCAAAACATAACCCTAGAAGATGAACTGTCATAAAGTTTGCAGCCCCAAGGTGGTAAGTTGAACAAGCAACTTCCCGGGGTCATAACTTTTGCATACGATCTCCGATTTGGGGACTCGATAACTCGTTGGAAGATCTATCTGAGATTTATAAATTTCTAGTATGGCCAAATGCATGCAAAAGGAAACAATTTAACCACCCGAATTGCCAAAAAATTTCGTTTAGGGCCTCAAAACAGCCCCTAAAGTTTGGGGCCCGAAAAACCATAGAAAAATAACTAGGAAATTGCCACAATGGACAATTGTTTTGAGCCAATGGAATAGGTGGGTGGCCACCGATCTCCATTTGGATCAAGTAGCCGAACCTAAACAAGAACTGCCAAAGGGACATCCTGATTTGGATCAAAGTCAAGGGTCTGTTTGTTCAAGTACAGACCTCGTGGTCGCATGAAATAGGGTATGTTTTTGAATATCAGATCCTAGTCTGCTGAACCTTCAAATACGAAGACAAAATACCCTTTCCCGATCAGGTGACTTCGGATTTCTTCTGGTATGAGAGGCTTCCAATTTCGCTGCACCCAGGATTCAATGGTTTTTGGGGAAGTCCATAAGCCCATGAATTGTATGATGAGTCCTTTTTCCGAGAGATTTAAGGTTGTTCTGCAGGTCTACTTCGTCGAGAAAGCTACCGTGGGGATGCAAGCAAGTTTTTTTAACAAATTTCTGATGGATTGAGCTTGTTGGATTCTTTCCTTGAGCAACAATCAGTTGCTTGAATGCAGAGATTTCTGGAGGGATCAGAGAAGGAGGGGGTGGAGGAGGATCGGATCCCCCCCTAAGGCCATGAGTAGGGCAACGATAAACCCTAGCATTGAATCGCTGGAGCTGGATCATTGGATCACCGAGATTGTTGGATTGATAGATCCCTTACATCATGTTGGGCTTTAGATTGTAATTATTCAAATGTATACATGATTTTAAGACATGATAAATATGATTCAGGTTTCTAATTTTGGATTGGGGATAGGTTACCTATTAAATATTTAATTACAATAATTATTGTTATTAATAAATAATATTTTTTAACTCAAACGACTAATTTTTTTTTTTTTGTCTGAAATGTTACATGAGTTGTTGGACTATTGCCTCATCAACCGATTACACATAGAGAAGAAATGAATCTTCAAAAAGAACAAAATATATATAGTTCTCTTGGAAATAAAAATACTACTAATCAGGTCACATCATGATGAACGATGATTAAGGTAACAGATGAAATGAGACGAACTCTTCATTGATGTCGAGGCTTCCCCGAGACATTAGACATGCTTTATTTGCTAGATAATCTACTTGTTTATTCAACTCACACAGAATATGATATGAAACTACCCTTTCAAAGGCTTTCAATATATTTCGAATTCTTTGGAGGGATTTATTCAATGAAGGATCCCTAAAGTGATCTTCAGAATTCAATAGTTTGATCAGTAACTTTGAATCTATGAATATCTGAATAGTATTATATCCAATATAGTTTACTATCTAGCACGCCTTAAGAAGACCGTAGCATTCTGCTTGATTGTTCGAGAATTTCCCTAGACCCCAACTGAAACTGGTTTCTATAGTTTTGTCTGAAGAAAGGATCACTCCACCTACACTAGTAATCCCAGGATTTCCCTTGGACGCACCATCAAAGAATATAGTGGGAATTGCATTCCTCTTCCACCACAAGGAAAAAATTGAAGTATTGTATCTCAATCACCAGGATTGGAGAGGGACAGGTTTTTTTATCACTGCCCTCCTTTCAGCATTCAAACAGGAACCCAACCACTCGATTGATTCAGGAGGTAAAGAGGGAATGCTCAGTTTTCCAACAGCTTCCACGATGAAATCTTTCACTCTTTCCACAAGATTAGCTGGCTTCAAAGGTTTATTGTTGAAAATCCACTAGTTTCTGGAAATCCACACTGACCACCATATGAATTTTGGCACAGATTTCGAGATTTTATTCCAATCGATGTTTTGATTGATTTTGAAAGGATTCTGATCTTTCCAATCGCTGAAAAGAGGAACAACAACAATTTGTGAAGGGAATGAAACGGTCAAACCTTGAAGAACCCTTCCCCAGATGATTTGAGTGATCCTGTAGTTAATGAAGACGTGGTCTGCAGATTCAGAGGCTGAATTGCAAAGGATGCATCTAAACGGTCCATTGAACCCACACTTTAATAATTTCTCTCCAGTCAAAGCTCGATTATGCATGAGCAACCAAGTAAAAAAATTTACCTTGGGCATACTGAAAGCTAACCAAACATATTTCCACAATGAAGGAGACAACAAAGAGGGTTGATAATATTGAAGAGCAGTATAGCCTTGAGCTGTAGAGTAAAATCCTGAATGGCCCCACCCCCATTTGTATTTAAAGGAACGACGAACATGAGCTAAGCCTGAGAGCGTGGAGAACAACAAAGTTTTTAGCGGCAGAAGGGTATTTGGAAATTCTAGTAGTGACTAACCTCACCAGTTCCTTTGGTTGTCCCAAGAACATATATCAGCAAGTCGAATGAGTCCTTAATCAAAAAACAATAACATGATAGGATGTAACGAGATTATTGAATAGAGAGGGGGATTTCCAAGAATGCTATCCTCCCACAGAAAAATCCTCGCCCCGTTTCCAGGGATTCTGTATAACTGTTGTTGGATATGTTCTATATTTCCTTTTCTATATAAATTCATATTGTTGTGCCTTGCGAGATTTTTTCTGCTTTTAAGTTTTTCAAAGAACCTCCCTTTAGATATTTCATCCAAAAAATCTTGTTGACTGGATGCTTTTTATCTGCATACAACTGCCAAATAATTTTCTCTCCCATAGCTAGAGTTTCTAAGCCAGGGTCCCGAATCTACAATCCACTTTCTGTTAATGGTCTTTTGAGAATGTCCCAACTTACTAGATGTAACTTACTTTGATTTCCTTTACCGCCATTCCAAAGAAAGTCTCACAGAAGTTTGGAAATCTGAGACGTGATAGACTTGGGAGCAAGCAGTAGAGAGGATTGAAATATGGGAAGGGCTGATATGATCACCTTCATCAAAATCAACTTCCCAGCCTTGGTTAACCACTGTCCACCCCATGATGCAATTTTGGATTTTTATCTTAGCTATAACTTCAAACCAAAGAGAAGGAGGACTTGGCCCCAGGGTAAGAGGTAATCCCAGATATTTAATCTTATCCCACTTATCAAAGCAAGGGAAACCCAAGGAATGAGATATTCATAGAATTGTCAGATGGTGTACATTCCAACCATAGACAACACTTTTCTTTTTGTTGATCATAGCTCTTGAAATTAAGCAGAAGTTTTGAATAATTTCATTAAACTCCTGAGCAATCTTTAATGAGGCCCCTCCTAAAAGGAGAGAGTCATCCATGAAGAGGGCATGATTTATAGGATCCACTCCCCTTGTTATCTTAATTCCTAGAATATAACCTACTTCCTTTTCGGTTGTAAGCTTTCTGCTAAGATATTCTTCCATCAAGATGTAGAGGAAAGGTGACAGAGGGCATCCTTGGCGGAGTCCTCTTGAAGCTTGGAAAAAATATGAAGGTCTACCATTGATAAGAGGCGCTATCTAGGGCCTATCTGTGAAAGCTTTTATCAAGTTAACAAAATCGGCGCTAAATCCAAAAGAGAGGAGGAATTTATAAATAAAGGAAATATTAACACGATCGAAGGCATTTTTCATATCCAGCTTGATTAACATTCCTTCTCCTTCCTTTGAAAACTGGAATGGAGGGCTTCTTGGACTTGAATTACATTGTCGACTAGATGCCTACCATATACAAAAAATCCTTGAAGAGGAGGGATCAAATTCCCTAACAAAGGCTTGAGTTGATTAGCTAATAATTTAGCAAGGAGCTTATAGGAGGCATTACATAGCGATATAGCTCAAAACCTATCAAAAGTTGTAGGATTAACTTCCTTTGGGATTAAAGCAAGAAAAGTGGAATTAGTACACCCTCCCACTTTAGCTTTTTTTTGAAAGGCTGTCACCATGCAGAGCATGTCAGTTTTAATGATTTTCCAGCAAACTCTGTAAAAATGGAAGGAAAAGCCATCCAACCCAGGAGATTTATCTGCCTCCATTGCACAGATGACATCCAATATTCTTTTTTTCTTCAGAAAATGGCTTCATTAGACCATCGTTACCCTTTGAACTGACAATATAAGGGACATTAGATAAAAATTCAGTAGTCACTTCACCATCAGAGATTCCATCCTCATGAAACAAGTGCTGAAAATGTCTTCTTAGAGCTTGCTAGAATTGTTCATGTCCTTTAATGGTTTCTCCCTCACCTGTGGAGATTTTTGAAATATGATTATGTGAGAGTCTAGCTCTGCATTGTCGATGGAAGAAGGCTGAATTTTTATCTCTCGCTAGAAGCCAAATACTACGTGACTTCTGCCAAAGGTATTCCTCTTCCTATAGAAAAGAGTGAAAGGTTTTAATTTGAGCTGACTGTTCCAGAATCAACTGAGCTTTAGTAATTTCAATTTCCTCCATTCCTAATTGAATCTTTGCTAACTCCTGCACATTCTCTTTCCTACTGCTTATCAAAGTAATGAGAGATTTTTTGCCAAAGTTTTCAATGCATACTTAGTGTTCTTAAGTTTCTTTTCCCATACAAAATTTGGGTGATTCTTCTACATACTGAGACCATGATTATGTCTTTGTTTCCTAGAAGTTGTTTCTCTCAATCCAAAGAGGACTGAAACATAACGGAATTGAAACAAGATCTTCCTCTTTTTCGAACATCAGAGAAATAGGATGATGATCTGAAGTTAATTTGGGCAGAATTTTGGTCGAAATTATGAATTTCCACTCCATAAAGGAACTTTGAACAAGAAACCTGTCAAGACGAGAAGAGATACTGGAAACCCCTACTCTGTTATTGTACCATGTGAAACAAGCTTTTTTATGTTTAAAGTCAAGAAGATCACCGGCTTGAATCAACGACTCCACTGTATCTTGAAAAGGATCCTTGCCACAAACTCCACCTTTTTCTCTTTAGGTTCAAGAATTATATTAAGATCCCTTGCCACGATAATATTTGAGGGAGAATAGATTGAAAAGAGCCATGTAGATCTTACTTGAAATATGCTGAAGTTCTGTATAAATCCATTGTTGGGTCACAAGCGATTTTTTCAAAAGAAACTAATCCTCACACCATAAGGTTGCAAGGGCTCTAGAAGTACCTCGCGTGTTGACCGCCTTGCCAGCATTCATTTTCCACTTTGTTTTGCTTAATGAAAGAAGAGATTCTTCTTCAATTTTTGTCTCTTGCAGCAAAAGAATATCAATAGAATCCATTCTCATTAAGTCTTTAACTGCTTCTGCTGCTGTTTGGATTCCCCAAACCCCTGTAATTGCAAGAGACGATCTGCATTATTTACCGGAGAAAGAGGGAGTTATTACTCCCTTTGGGGGTCTAGTCCACTTGCTTCTGCCAGGAGACATTTCAATTGTGGACTGAATGCTCTGCATATTTAATCTCTCTGCCTCTTCTTCTCTAGACTCCTTTCGAGACTTCCTGCTTGATTTCTTGGAAATTTTCTCAATAGAATCTTCATCAGAAGAGCCAGAACTGTCAATTGGTTTCTTCTTTATTATTTCTGCATAAGATGGAGAGGGATTGACTCCATTTGGAGAAGGACGGTTTTCTTGTAGGATTGCATCTACAATAGGTAGCTCTGAATTTGCAGCTCCAGATTGTTCCAATGGTCTGGTGTTTACATCAAATTAATCATCCTGCTCGATTAAGCACTGCACTTCACCCTCTTCAAGAACGAGAATATCTTAAGAAGAGCTTAAAACAACAAAATTATTAGATGAAGCAATGGGTTTTTCTGCAGTCTGATTTTTAGGGAGAGTCTTCCCATCAACAGTAGCTCCATTCCTATTCTTTCCTTATTCACCTTTCTTTCTATTTTCTTAGCTGGGAATTCATGTTTTCTAAACATGAGTCCATTGATCAACCTTCTCTTTTTCAAGATCTTCTTATGATGTTTTTTACAATTTCTGGCAAAGTGACCGTAACCATGGCAGTAACGACACTTGAAAGGAAGTTGTTCGTATTCTAGCTCCTAGATATGAGACCATTCAGCTACTGTTAAATTGATCGCCTGAGGTAGCCCTATCTCCAAATCAACTTCAATGCATATCCTTGCACATGAATATTGATCTTTCTTTTCTACCCCGTCGATGTATTTTCTGAGCTTGTTCCCAATGAATTCCAAAGATTCTGAGTTCCAACAATGTAAATGTAAGTGAGGAAGCCTTACCCAAATAGGAACAAAAGATGAGACATCTTGAGTAGGATCAAAATCTAGAGTCCACTTGTTTAAGGAGAGCCCCTGAGGGGCCATGAAGTATGGATCGTTTCAAAAAATAATGTCACGATCCTCAGCTGAATAAAAAACAAAGACATAATATCCTTTTCCAACCAGGTGGTTTTGAATTCCTTCAGTTGCCAAGGGCCTCCAATTTCTCTATACCCATCCTTCAATAGCCTTAGGAGAAGGCCAAAGACCTGAAAATTGCCCAATGATCCCTCTCTCAACTATATTTAATGCCGTACGACAAGGCCATTCAGCAGGAAATTCAATAGAAAGGTATATCTTCTTTCTTCACAAATATCTGCGAATTCGGTCCAGCTTTCCTCTTGCCATAGGAGGCAACAAACGTTTAAAAGCATCCAATTCAGGTGGCAGAGGAGGGGGAGGATCCCCTCTGGTGTCCATCAGAGATTTCTGAGCACCAATCAACTTCGTTGTGACACTTGTTGATAAAAAACAAAAAAACCAACATATCCTTAAATGAAGATCTCCTTCTTCACAGAATTGGCTCGTGAATCCACTCGTCCTCTAGATCAGCAACCACAATCTTTCCAATAAAACCAAAAATCAAATCCTCATAGAAAAGAACCAGAGCCGAAGGCTCTTCTCGCTGGTTTCTAAATCTTCTTGATCAAACATGAAGTTCTACTACAATCCAATATGTTGAAACTAGATCCTGCAACAACTTAGATAAAATGTCATTCACGATCCTACATTCAAAACCAAGACCAGGTCCTCCAAAAATGATCCAGAGTTGAAGTTCGCGGTACTTCAAATATTCTTGGAGCCAAAACCCTTCACCCATTTTGATAAAAAAAACCAAAAACCGACAAATCCTTGAATGAAGATCTTCTTCTTTGCAGACTTGGCTCAAGAATCCACTCGTCCTCAAGATCAGCAGCCACGATCCTGCTAATAAAACCAAAAACCAAATCCTCACATTAAAGAACCAGGGCCGAAGTATTTTCTCGTTGGATTCTAAGAATTCTTGATCAATCAGGAAGTTCTACTACAATCCAATGTGATGAATCTAGATCCCATAACAACTTAGATAAAATGTCATTCACGATCCTGCATTCAAAACTAAGACTAGGTCCTCCAAAAACTATCCAAAGCCGAAGGCTTCTCTGTACAACGAATTCAAATCTTCTTGGAGCCAAAAACACTTTTTTAGTTTGATTCTCAATTATTATTAATGAATTGTTAATAATATTATTATATGCAAAAAAAAACTTTAATAGTTCTCAAAAATATTTTTTTTAAAATATTTAATATTAAAATAACAATAATAAATAATAATATTATTACTATTATTATTTAATATTATATATTTTCTGTAGTGAAGAGGGAGTGAAGAGGGATGCAACAGAAGCAGGAGAGGAGTGGACGTGGGAAGAGATGGGAGAGAAGTGAATGGGCCGGTGTGGAGAATGAATAATGCCGAGATGGAGATCATTGAGCTTTGATACCAACTTGGAATGGAAATCCCAAAAGATATATTTTATTTATTGATTTGATGATTTTTACAGGGAGTACAATGCGACTTTATACAAATCAAAGGTCACCATTAAATGATGTGGCATATCAAGATGTTAATTAAAAAATAACAATTTACTAAGTAAGTTACTAAATAATTTAGTTTTATTACAATATATGTAGGGATCCTCTCACCTAGGACATGCTCAATTGTTTCACCAAGCTTTTGGTCTTCCTAATCATACTAAAAAATGTTTATATCATTTGTCTTCCACACCAACAAACAAGCTAACACAAAAACAAATGATGTGAATCAACAATGCCCATAGACCCCTCCAATGGTGATTTCTCTTCAACTTCGTTTTCTTGCAAATCTGCTTACATATTTTGTGTGGTAAGATCGTCTTCCATTTATTTTGGGATACACACAATCATTGGTGCTTCCTTTTCCACTATATTCACCTCAACATGGAGATCTCTTTCGTCTTCAAGGGTGTTCCCATGAAGATGGCTAACACTTTTTGGCAACAGGAGAGCAAACACATGGAAAAAGAAATCTCAATTGAGCTATTATCTATTAGCTCGAAAAACTTTAAAATATGAAAAAATAACTATTAGGTGGAATAGCTATATCGAGGTATTTGAGCTAATAGTTATTTTTCCAAAGATTTTTTTGTTTTTTATTTTTATTTTTTTAAATTCCATTTAAATATTAAATAATATGAAATACATAGTGATGGGGGTTAGAGAAATTACTAATGAGTAGTTGAGACAATAAGTTTTAAATGGAAGGTCACGAGTTCAAATCTCCCGTACGTACTAGCTTACAAAAAAATGACATACATTATTTAAAACCATATTTATTTGAATTCTTTTGTAATAAGTAATTAATTGAATTCATCAAATAGTAATTATCTTAACCCATATTTGTTTTAGTGAATTTTCCTATGTTATTTGATATGATGAATCGCGGTAAATATAATTAATCACATCAAATACCACAGGTAAATTTACTATTGGTTACCAAAAGCATGGGCCATAAATCACTATAACAAATATGGGTACTAATTAATAATATTTTAAGGATTCAAATAATTACCTTATTATAAAATATTTCAAGTAAATATGGTATTGGTTATAATGTATGTGCTATTATTTAATGTTTAAATGGAATAAAAAAGTAGTGATCATTAAAAAAAAAACTTTAGTTATCTAATGGAATAAAAATATAGTGATCATAAAAAAATAAAAAACTTTAGTTATCTATGGAATTTTTAAAAAAAGCGCTTCAAACCTCGATTGAGCGTTTTAAAGCCCTTAGCCCCCTTTTCTACATATTTAATTTTACTGGCCTCTTTGCCAAGCATAAACCCTATCGTGTGATGCACCTTAGGTGGCGGAATTCATGTCGATGGATTCATCAATGAATCGTCTATCCATTGGCATATAATTTACGCAATTTTGAGTTCATATGATTTTTTTCTTTTAAAACTTAAATTTAAAAACAATTTCCACAACTTCGAAGCAACTTAAACCAAAACCAACAACATAAAAAGTACACAACCAAAAAAATATAAAAAATACATATGTCCCACATTGGCACGTCCTCTTCAAAAGGGTATTTTTGGTTTTAAAATTTTTGTAAACAGTAATTTTTTTTTTACGTGCACACACGTGTACAAAATGCGATTAAAATTTTCAATTATTAATTTCGAAAATTAATTAAAAAAAACTATTTTTTTTAAATATATGTGCGCACCCCTTGCATTTTGTGTAGACTATGTTCACACACACACACACACTCACACACACACACACACCCATTTCAAAAGTATACATTTATCATTAAATTATTTTACGTGCATACAAGCCACTTGTTAATGTTTCTTAAAATTTACAAGAACAAACCTTTCATTAAATGCAATTTGAACACATTAAATATTATTATTATTATTAAATATAATTGGAAAGACAACATAATTCCCTACAATTTTTTTTCTTCTTGCATGTCGAAATTCACAAGGCATAGATGAGCTTTGTGGGATTAGATTCAATAAATGAGTAAAATATCGAATTTTCACTATCACTTTTGGCAAAAAAAGTGTTACCCATCTTCATGTATTCACCCTCAACCAAATTCACCCTCAATATGTTGTTATTGGAGTTATAAGTTCTTCTGACAACTCTACCTAGAAAATCCTTTGTTTGAGTTATCCTCACACATAGGGTCTTGAACTATCTTTGATACCATTTGATGTAGAGTTTGGAAGACCATTGTATAAACAACACAACTTGTGGCCCTATAGTCTCAGAGTGTACAACAATACAATGTGAAACAGAACATAAGAAAGGAATTCACTAACTATAATAAATTCCAACGTTTATAAATTTATTGAGCATCGTGACAGTGCCAACAACAACCACAATATATTAGTATCAATAGACTCAAAGAACCACATCAATATCCATAGGTGCATAACCCGTGTCTTCAATTACAATTCTTTTACAAGGGATAATCAATGCAAATGCCTAACAATAATATGTTGAGAGGCACCTTTTACAACCCAAATGTGTGAGATGTGTCACGTTTATAACTCATGCCGACTAAAAAAATGTATAATGTAGATTTACAGTATATATCTTCCAAATGGAAAATATCAATCATTCAAAAATGGATGATCATGGACTGTCCTAGTAGGACTTACATTCAATTTATATGCCTTTCTAGGCTCATTGCCTCAATTCCTTCAAAAATAAATGAACAATTATAGTTCTGTCGATTAATTACATAAAAGTTCATATCAAAATCATGAGCCTTGATTACTTCTAAGATTTACAGTGTATATATATATATAATTTGGCAAAGTAAATACAATTACTAAATAAATCCATATTAAATTTTATAGTCCAATAATAAAGAGAGTGTAACATATGTTCCCATATATTGACCCAATATAATATTTTACAAAAACAAAAATAAAATAGTAATAATAATAATAGTAATACTTGAAAATAATAATGTTTGGATCTCATTAGTAATTTTCTTTGTTTCTTTTTAATGGTAAGTTTATTTGTTGTTTATGTTGGCCATATATCCCAAGGTATAATAAGGTGCATCTATAACAATATGTTATAATTGTAAAGTTAACAAATTAAATTGAAAAAAAAGTGACCTCAATAAAAATGAAAAAAAATTGATTACTATAATAAAATAAACTAGCATAGATCCATCTTAACTCTATATCTATCAAGTGGTGAGAGGGATCAAATTCCTTGAGGTGCAAACATTTGATCACTTTTGGTGCTTGGTTGATATGAAGTTAAGATGGATACATGCTAGTGATATGACCCCAAGGGGACATATATGAGGCTAAATGTATATTTAATGGTGTAAATGTATATGTGATAAGGGTCAACATAATTAGAGAGTGAGAATAGGTATATATAGAGGTTAGTATAGTCATTATTGGGATAACATATGATTTGGAAATATGAATGTATTTCGGTTAATTGAAAGAGGTCCTCCTATTTTATAAAGAATTATTGTGTAACTCGTCAATATTATCTCTTTGGGAGTTGTGCTCCATGTTGACAATGTTTGTACTCTTGTTTATTATGCTATATTAAATATTTGGTCCATAACACATCATTACTCAACTAAACTCAATTAAACACGAACAATTAAAAAACATTTCATGGCCAATGGCAAGGATTGAGAACTTGTAGATAGTAGGGAGAGCATAAATAGAAGTTCATGTTCTACGAGAAGAAATAGGAGAGGGTGGGCCTTGATTGTGAGCTTAGGCTTTGAGAGGGAGACCGGGATCATTATTCTTTCCTTCTTTCATTATTTTTCATGTAGGGGAAAAAAGGTCAACATACATCAATATGTAGGAAATCACCATTGCTATCAACTTGTTCTTAGGCATGTCTACTTTGAATCTAATAACTCGATTCCTTAGGCCACTAACATGCCCATGTTGTCAAGCTACTATAATGTTGGAGCTAACCAAAGCTCCCCTCAAGATATACCAAGTGGACCACTATTGAGCTACTAAAAGCTACCTTCAAAACAATTAAATCCACATCATCAATAATTATAAATAACCACGTGGAAATAACTAACAACGTCTTGGGTTTATGCCCATGTCTTTGTGTTGTAGTCCCTTTGACTTTTGTTTAATACTAGGAACTACTATTGGAATTCAACAAAATGGTAAAACTAAATACTTTTTTTTTGTGATGTGGGATTTGCAACTACCCAGGGATGGTCCTACATAAAAAGTGCATTTTAGATTACATGTATCTAACCCCCCCCTCTCTTTCTCGTAAAAATAAATAAATCCATTATGCATGTTTCATCTCCCCCATTTCTTTTTAGATGAATGGTATTACATAATAATAATAATTAAACAATTATTTACAAGATGTGCTACATTATATGATTACAAGTCCTACATTCACATAGAATACAACACCCTTTAAATTTACAACTAATGCCCCCAAATTCTAATTATCCTTGAAGTTCTACTCTAGCCTAGTATTCATCAATTACAACAAATTCACCAAGATGCCATTGAATCTTGTATAAGGTCTTAATGTTGACAACATCTTCATTTCAAAGTTACTCAAAAACTTGAATTTATTATCATGTCTTCACTCTCCCCAAAGTTATCCATGAGAAATGGTACAAAAATCTCATGGCAAGGAATATATGGTCCATGGCAACATACTATACACAATATTGGAAACACAATTTATCATGAAAATCAACATTGCTTATTTGTAAATGGTGTATTTCATGTATGATTTTAAGATCGACGACTAATTTTTCAAGTAGTAGGGAGTCATCTTTCATAGCTCTCCCTTTGCAGTTTTTAAGTAAGGAGGAAGCTCAATGAAGTGGGGTGGTACTTAAACCAAATATCATCTCTCTCAATGACACACATCCTTGATCCTTTCCCATCAAATTTTCTATGTAAGTGTATTTATGACACTTCAGGTTTATATGCAAAACATTGATGGTCTTTATTGGTCCTTGTTGGTCCTTTTTTTACATCGAGAAAAACAATATACTTTGAATTATCGAAAGTATATGTACAAATGGTTTGATCAAATATCGCTATCACACACCCTAGATAACCAAAATGGACAAAAGTAAACCAAAGAACCCAAAAGACCAGAGCCAATCCCAAAAGGACAAAAGTCCATACAAATAGATACAAGGAATAAGAGGGACAAAACATCCGATCAACCAAGTTAAAATGAGATCCCAAACCCGATACCGAAAAGACCAAATAAAAAGCAACCCAGAAAAGGCCAATAGAGGGTCAGACGATCTTCTGAAGATAAAGAACCAACATGCCAGAATTCCATAAAAACATCCCCTTCTTGAGCATCAAGGCCCCGACGAGAAAAAAGAGCATCCACTACAGAGTTGAACTCATGATAAATGTGAGAAAGGGAGATATGGGGAATATCATTAAACATTGATCTCACTTCTAGGAACAATGATCTAAGATGCAACAAATTAAGATTAGCTTGATTGCTTTCCCAAATAATGACCAAAGAGGAATCACCAACAATATGTTGTAACACATAACCCCTAAGATTCACAAAGTATAAGACAAGCCAAAGGGCCATAATCTCTCCTTTGGTGTTTGTGTCGGGTCCACAGTTGAACCAAATATTAATGAAATGGTCTTCATCCAGATGGATCACAACACCAACCCCACAACGAAGAGCCCCATTCTGGGAGGCTCCATCAAACTTAACCTAGAGACCTTATGGAATACTCTAAGGAAGTCGATAGGACTTGAGTGGAGGAGATAAATTTCCTGGAATTCCTTTGAATTCCAAGAAGGATGAGATTGCACAACTTACAATCCGCCCAATACGAGGAGAATTTTCAATAAAAAAATTATTCCTTGCATTCCATAAGCCCCAAAAAATAAAACATGGCAGCTCATCCCAGGATGGAATCAACCTTAACCAGACCTACATACAGTCTTCAAAGGAAGAGTTTGGCCAACCAAGTGTAAGTTACTGTATAAACAAATTGAGACCCATACATGTCTAATAAAAGGACATGAAATAAATAAATGGAAAACAAATTCAGGATTGCTGAAGCATAATTGGCATATGTTTGGTCCATAATACCCGCATCTCATCAAATTGTCCGAGGAGAGAACTTTGTTCTCCAACATAAGCCACATAAAAATTTCAACCTTTTGAGGAATGTGCCATCACCAACAAATAGAGTGCCACCAATTGCAGGGAAATTGAGCAGTAGAAATGATTGCATCATAAGCTAATCAGGAAGAGATCGATCTAGATTGGATGTTCCATGACCAGGCGATAGAATCTTTAGCTTCTCCAAGACTAATGTTGCCTCTATAAAGAAACTGGATGAAATATGTCCAGTCCTTTGCCATGTTGCCTTGGAGACCGAGCCATGTTGCACTTATCCAAGTTGAAGAGAAATTTGTACTTGAATAGGAGACCAAACAGTGATATAAATAAGTATAACCTTTCATACTAAGAAAATAAATCATATCAGGAGAGAGTTTGAATGCCAAAGGGCCTCTTAAAAAAGGATCTTCACCAAGCAGGATAGATCGACAGTTACCCAGGATCCATGCAAGCCAATCACTAAGATTCTCGAAAGATGATAAAATCCCTGTCCAGATATTTGATACCCCTTTGATTTTCTTCTCTTTTGATATGATACAATGGATAAAGGGGTCACAAATGTATTTTAATTGAATAACTTTACTCCATAAATTATCCCCAAATATAGCCTCCACAGGGTCTTTACTAGAAGAGCTTTTGAAAAATGGAATATATTTTTTATATACCAACCACCCATACGTTTGGGACAACCAAGGTGTTCCCACTCAACCAGATGGAACTTTTTCTACTCTCTGGCTCCAGACCAAATAAAGTTAAATATTTTCCTGTGAATAAATTGAGAATGGATTTTGGAATTTTGCTCAAAGATAGTCAGTAAACTGATAGGCTTTCTAACACAAATTTTGCCAGAGTGAGTCTTCTGCCTGCAGAAAACCACCGCTAACACCGAACATTAATTCTTTTGTCAAAACAATTTAAAATCCAATACCAATCCTTTATCAAGTAACCATTTGCCTTGATGAAATAACCTAGGTACTTGGTGCCTTCCATAAGGTTTTTGAATTGAAAGGGGAGAATACTGGATATTTCCTTCTCATTGATCTCCTTCAGGTTGTGTTTTAATAAGGAAGATTTAAGAACATTTATGTGCATACCTGTGGTGTGACAAAACAAGTCCAAGATAGACTTATACATTTTCCATTCCTTAAAAGAACCAATGCCACAAACCATCGTGTTGTCAACAAAAAGAAGGTGGGATATACAAATGTTTGATATTTTGATCCCTTTTATCAGAGTTGCCTCCTTTTCCTTTGCAATTAAATGACCAAGACCCTCCATTATGATTATAAATAATAACGGTGAGAGAGGGAATCCCTGTCTAATCCCCCTTGACACAGGGAAAAATGTTTTCGAGCTCCCATTGATCAAAACTATGAAGTTGATAGATGACACGTGTGCCATTATCCATTGAATGGTATTCCATGGAAATTCTATATGGAGAATAACCATCCTGAGACAGACCCAATTAACCCTATCATAAGCTTTGGATAGGTCTAACTATAACACCAAAACATCTAGATTTCTATCTTTAATGTTGTGGAATGCCTCCCGAGCAACACCAATTGCATCCATGATTTGCATGTTTTCTAAAAACTTGAAATGATCCATAGATATATGCTTTGACAAGATTGGATTTATCCTTCTAGCGATGGTTTTTACAATAATTTATAAATCAAGTTGCATAATGATATTCCCCTAAATTCCTCAAAGGAACTGGGATTTGAACTTTTCATAATTAAAGCAATAAATGTAGATTTGAGTGCTTGTGAAACTTTACCTGTGATCCTTGTCTATTATAAAACAACTAGGATCTTATCCCCCATGATGTCAAAAAATTCCAAGAAAATATCAATGGTCCATCCATTCGGACCAGGGATTTTTAACCTTGGTCAACCCCTTTATAATAGACAGTAACTCCTCCTTTGATACTAGGGTTATAACCTTGTTTCCTTCATCCTTTGAGAAGAAATGAGGAAACTCCTTAATGACTTTTATCTACTTAAGAATAGTTGGATTCGTTGACTCCTAATAAAAGCACCAAAGTGTCAGACAACTTCTTTTTGTAAAGATTCTATGTCCCTGGTCATATCACCTTCTTGATTCTTTAAGCCCCAAATAGAATTTTGTATCCTTCGATTTCCACAAATTTGTGGAAAATTTTGATATTCTGTTCCCCTAAACCAAATTGCTCGGCTCTTTAAACGTAAGGAATCCTCTTGGATCTTTAAAATTTTCAGCCTTTCTTGTTCTGGTGTAATTAAAGTTTTCTTTTCCTGCTCAGAAGAGGGTCCGAAGAGATTGTTTGCAGAAATAAACTGAATCTGAGCCTCAATCCTCGAAATGTCTGCTTTCTGAGTTTTTTTCCTTTTCTTTTCCCATTTTTTAACATATCTATTTAGCCTTATGTGTTTTTGGACAAATGAATGAGAAGTTGTAGATAAACGCCCAGCCTCAAACTTCATCCATTCCGATCGAACAAAACCTTTGAAATCTTCTTCCATCAACCATGAATGGTTGAATTTGAAAGGAAAACTATATATTTTATCATCAAAATCAAATTCAAGGCATATGGGATAATGATCTAATGAGAGTTCTGTCACCACCCAATAACGATATCAATATAAAAACCCCAATAAATTATCTGCCAATAGAAACCTGTCAAGGCATTTTGGCACGCCCTCGGAACCAGACGTACCGTTCTGCCACATAGGGGATTGAGGGATAGGTTCAATATCATTTAGGCCAACAAAAAAAAAGATATCCATGAAATAAGAACTCAAATTGTCCGTTTTTGCATTTTGTCCCCAAATTTCTGCAAATGAAAGAGTTAGGTTTAGGTCACCTGCAATAACCAAATTTTGACATTGTAAGCAACCCTCAGCAACAATCATGTACCAAAAACACATTCTGTCGATGTATGGCTTATATGATTTTATCAAGTTGATTTCATCCGAGAAACCAAAAAGCTCCATAGTAAGAAGGACTCCCAAAGGAATCACGAAGGCAGAGAAATTTGCATATTTGGGATTCCAGGCTACTAATAGATAATCTGATTGACCAACAACATTCGAGGACACAACCACCCAGTGCATTTTAATTTTGGAGAAAAAATCTCTTGGTTTTTCCCTCAACACCATAGTCTCTTGCAAAAAAATGATTGGAGGCTTTACGCTCTCAATCAAATGTTGGAGGGCAGGAAATTTGTGTAGGCCACCCACTCCACGAATGTTTAGAGAGAGTAAGATCATTGTTTAACCCTGTCTATGGATTTGGCATCTCTACGAGCGATTGAGTTGGAGGATGATGGAGTATCTGCTTTATTTGAAGAAAGAGATAAGTTGCTGATAGGAACCGATTCATTTTTTATACCTTCCTAGCACTTTGAGTCTTGATTGGAGAAAAATCCTGCTTTAAGCCCCCATTCTGAATACCCTTATGAATAAGAGTAGTCGATGGACTACCAATTTTTTTTCCATTTTTTTCTTTACCCTCAGGGATGTTATTGATATAGGCAATAATGTTTTTTTTTAACAATCTCACAATATGAAGGGCATGAGGAGATCTCTTCTAAGGGGCTTGAAGAGAGCTCAAACCCTAAAGGAGCAACATTAACTCATGCAAAAGGTAAAGGACATGTTGGCACCTCAGGAACCCCAATTGGGGTTAGGGGAGCCTCCTTACCGAAATTTGGTTTCAGAGACCCTAAAATAGGAGTACCAGGGCCAACAACGCCGATGAGATGAGGAACAAGGGATGGGTTACCATTAGAAATACCTGTAGAATCATTGCCATTCCTCTTAACCTAAAAATATTCTTTCCCAACAGGATCCTCACTCCCAATAGACGAAGGACCCATATTCAAAATATTTACACCATGACAAAAAAAGGACCACCATTTGTAATCCCCTCACCAACCCCATCACCCTTAGATTTAGGGGAAGAAATGAAATTTAATTCTTCTTTTGATAATGAAGACACAAAACCAGGATCAAGGGAATGGAGCTTACCGATTAATTCACTCATAGCCGAGATATCAGGAACATTATGGGTCGAGGCTAGATCCTCACCCAGAACCTTCTCTGGGTGATCAATTTCGGGGTCATTGTTGTCATCAGAAGACCATGATTTAGTCTCCTCCAAAGAATTGTCACACTCCGATCCAGAGCTGAAATTCAAACAATTTATACAAAGGTGACCAATGCCTTGACACACTGAGCATATAAATGGTATGCCCTAATAATATAAGGTTTGCATGAAAGACTTACCCTGCCATTCAATTTCAATATTTTCCAAAATACCTTTATCCATATCTGTTTCCACGAGCATTCAACCAACCCTTTTGTCAATACCTTTTAACACTTTGTCACTGAAATGCATAAACTTCGCCATATTGTTCCCGTCTTCCTCAAAAGCACGTATATTCCACAAAGCAAGAAGAAAATTGGGCAAATGAACCAAAATATGATGAAATCTGACACCCTCTGTCTCATGTTTAAAAACCGTGTGACAACGCTTTAGCATTAAAATCCTATTTCCACAAATCTAGGTTCTCTAAACGACAAAAGAGGCATGCTCCTCTTTCTTGCAAAAAAAATCCATAGCATACGTTTAGGAGGGTAGAAATTGAAGGATTGTAACCTATGAAGGGATCCTAGAATGAGGGACATAATGTGATAACAAGCACCCACATGGCTAATTGCTCATCAGTTGTGCTAGCGTAACCCAGCCGATGCGAATGATCGAACTAAAAACCTTCTCGCCGCCAGCTTGCTTGCGCGGGTGGTCTTGGCTACCAGGCATCATGGACCCCCCCTGGACCCTGATCCAGAGGACTTCGATGGGCGCTTTCAAAGGATTGTGGCTTCCTCTGCCCCGCTATCGTCCAGTGCTTCTACCTCTTCTCGCTTTGTCAAGAGATTTGAAGTTATGAGTGTCAAGATTTCCTCTACGGCTTCAAAAAGGAAGGCTGTTACCTTATTAGAAAAATGGTTGATTGGCTTATTCACAGGACTGTGGCCCTCCCCCAGATCTGTGGAAGTATGGCTCAATAAAATATGGAGAGCGTTCATCCAAGGGGAAGTGCAACAAATATTCTGCGCAAGGGTTACTTTGCTTTCATATTTGAAAAAAAGGAGGATCAGGATCTTATCTTCAGAAATGGGCCATATTTTATGGGGCTGAGAGGGATGTATCTTAACAAATGGGACCTCTCCTTCGACCCTAAAAAATATATCCCTAAGGCAGTGCCGGTATGGGTGAAGCTACCCCATCTACCACTACATTGCTGGAATGATGAAGAGTTTCGCGCAATAGGCAATACCCTAGTGAAATACATAGACAAATCAGATCCAAAAGCCCCCATGTTTTCATGTGCAAGGATCTGTGTTGAGGTTGACCCTGAGAAAGGGATTCCGGAAGCCATCAAGTTGTCAATAGATGGGTGGAACCACATGCAGACCGTGGACTACGAGCATATACCTTTCAAATGTAAGTATTGCCACGAATACGGGCATTTTTCCAAGTCTTGCCCAAAAAATCCAGAAAAATCCAACCCTGAGGAAGGATGGAATGTAGCAAGTAAAAGAAAGGGAGAAAGAGCAGCCCCAACTCAATCTCAAACCACTGCGGCGAAGCATGCAGTCCAAAATAAGTTTCAAGTGCTAGCTGATGAGGAGAAAGAAGAAGGGGAATTCGTGGTGGGGGAAGAGACTAACACCTTGCAAGAGGTTGCAGCCCCAAATGTTTCACCTTCTCACGACATGAAAGAGCAGCTGGCTCAAAGCCCTCCAGTTTGAACTCATACAGAAGCAAGACCTGATTCCTCTGCTAATAATGGAGGTACATGCACCCGATCTAAGACAAGGGCAACATCAGAAGAAGTCTCAGAAAACTCCAATGAAGAACCAGAACCGCAATCTAAAAAAGGAAGAATATCCAATAAAACTCTTAGAGAACAGGAAGCAGCAATGGAAAGAGTAGCAGGAAAATGGTCCAACCTTTATTTTTTGGTAAGAAACCCACAGGCGAATAAATACCTTCTTACCCTTGAAGAAGAAAAGAAGGAAAAGGAGAGGGCGCTCCATCAACATTGGAAATAATGAATCTGGTCTCTTGGAATTGTCGAGGACTGGGAGGAAATCAGAAAATAGAAGTTGTTGAAATAATCAAAATAATGGAAGCCAATTCCATCCTCCTCATCCAAGAGACAACAAATACTGCAGAAGATAGTCTTTCATCAATAAAGAAAATATGGCCAAAAGGTGAAGGAAAAGAAGTCAGTGTGACAAGGGCATCAGGAGGCATCCTCACATGTTGGGATAAAGGCAAATTCACAATGCGTTCAACCATAGAAAATAAGAACTGGCTCTTTGTGGAACTCGAAGATAAGGAAAGCAAGGAAACTACCTGGGTGGGGAGCATTTATGGCCCTACCATACAGGCCCAAAAAGATTCTTTTTGGAATTCCTTAGAAGACCAATGCTCAGGGAAAAAGCAATGTCCCTGTATAATTGTAGGAGACTTCAATGTTACTATATCGGCCAAAGAGTGCAGGGGAGGAACCAAAGTCAAAGATCCATTTGGAGAGAGGCTAGAGGACCTGATTTCCTATTGGGGTCTAGCAGATATCAAGCCAAAAAATGGTAAATTCACTTGGAATAATAAAAGGATAGGACTGGTACACATTGCAACCAGGCTTGATAGGGTGTTGGTTAGTCCTCACCTTTTAAAGAATCTGTCGTACCCAGAATCAAAGCTGCTCTGCTTGATTGTTTTGGATCATAAACCAATTTGCTTCTTTCCATCTCCTGTGGGGAAGCTAGGACCTCTTTCTTTTCGATTTAATCACCTTTGGATGGAATTGGAAGGTGTATATGATATCATATATAACACTTGGAGCTGTTTTATACCAGGATCCCCAACATACATTTGGGAGCAAAAGTTAAAGCGTGTTAAATATGCTCTCAATCTATGGGTGACGAAGCACTACCAGGAGCCCAAGATCAGAAAGCTAGAGCTAATCAAGCAGATGGAAACGTTGCACGGAAACATGGAGCAAAGAGAAGTTACCAAAGAATTAATGATCCAGGAAATAGAGCTAGAAAAAGCTTTTAAACCTCTCTCAGGCAGGAGGAGGAAAGTTTAAGGTTGCAGTCTAGGAACCTATGGCTAATCAGCGGAGACCAGAATACAATTTTTTTTCAAAACCAGTACAAGGAAAGGCAATGTAGGAACACCATAAGGGAGCTCAAAAAGGATGATAGAACTTCTACCATAGACTAGGCTGAGATCATCAATGAGGTAAGGGATTTTTTTGAAAATTTGTATAATAATGAAGAGGAAGTGCTTCAAGAGGATATGGTGGAAATGGTCAAAGAAATTTCCCAACTAGTCAAACTTGAAGATATAGAAGCCTTAGAAGCCCCCATTTCCGAAGAAGAGATTAAGAGAGCCATTTGGTCCCTCCATCCGGACAAAGACCCTGGGCCTGATGGCTTCCCAATTTGTTTTTATAGAATGTGTTGGCAATTCATTAAAAAAGACCCGATTCGCCTCATTTCATGGATGTCCAAAGGAAGGATGGGAGGTGCAACAAAATCCACCTTCTTGGCCTTAATCCCACCTCTATTAAACGTTTCAGACCTATTTGTCTATGTAATTCCTCATACAAAATTTTCTCCAAAGTCCTATCTCTCAGGCTGAAAACTATTATCCCCTCCTTAATCTCTCCAAACCAGGGAGGCTTCATAGCCGGCCGCCACATAAGTGATAACATACTGCTAGTCCAAGAAGCAATTCATTCTAGTCTAAAAATAGGGAATCCGGAATGGCCATCAAACTTGATTTCGCCAATGCCTTTGATAGACTAAGACATGATTTTATCTTTCTGGTTTTGGAAAAGTTTGGTTTCCCTCCCATCTTTGTCAAACAAATTCAAGCCTACATAAGTTCACCTTGGATAGCTCCTCTAGTTAACGGAAGACCCTCTGGTTTCTTCAAACCCAAAAGAGGGATAAGGCAAGGCTGCCCTCTATCCCTGTTTATGTACATTTTAGTGGCAGATTCTATGAGCAGAAGACTTAACAAACAACTTGAGGAAGGAATGATTCCTGGTCTCTCCTTCAAAACAGGGATTCAACCCATCAATCATGCACTCTTCATTGATGATTCCATCTTGCTGGGAAGGGAATCCACTCAGATAGTTAGGAGTTTCCAGCAGTCTCTCAATATTTTCCTTCTTTCCTTGGGCAGGAAGGTGAACCTGGATAAATGCCAAATCTATGGGTGGCACAACAACGAAAACACCCTCAGAGATATCTCCCAAATCCTCAACATTAAAGTCAATCTCGACTAGACGCACTTCAACTACCTAGGAATACCAATCATTAAAAAAATTTCTCATCGGCCATGTGGAGACCATTAATACAAAAAATAAAAAAACAAGGTGCTCTCTCTTGGTACGTGCTGGCTCAATATTGCAGGGAAATCCACTCTCATACAGTCAATTTTTTCTGCCTACCCCATATACATCAGCTCAATGGTACTAGCCCCAAAGAAGATCACAAACAACATAAGTATGGAAATAAGAAAGTTCCCCTGGCAGGGAGGCAAATTTCAATCTAAAAAATTCCATCTCATTAAATGGGATGTGGTTAAGACCCCAAAATTAAATGGGGGATTGGGCAATAGAGATCCGGAGCAGATGAATAAAGCGTTAGGAGCTAAGATGGTTTGGAGAATGGTTTCTGGAAGTAGGGATTGGTGGAAAGAGGTCATCAGGAAAAAATATATAAGGAATCCACGTTCCACAGTTTTTTGTCATCCTTGGGATGGGAAAGGCACATCAATTTGGCAGCTATGCAAATCTTCTCTGAAATTAATTCAATCTGAATTCTACTGGGTTCCAGGTAATGGTAAGAAGATCAAGGTTTGGGGTGATATAATTCTTGGTAACCCCCCCATATATTCTTTTCGTCACATGGAGGACCTCTCCAATTGGGAAATTGGTAATGGTTTCGTTACTCTTTATGATCTATCAAGCTGGGATAGGAAAGGAAAATGGATTGGATGGAAGTTGCTACAACCTCCCAATCATGTGAAACAAGCTGCTGATCTCTTGCTTCCCCTACTCCATGGTATTTCCCCCATCAGTAAAATCTCTAAAGACTCCATTGGGTGGGGTAGTAATGGTATTTATATAGTTAAAGAGGGATACAAACTGCTCCAAACAAATTTGGTTACCGCTTCAGCAAATCTCTGGAAGTATGTTTGGAATCCAGATTGTATTTCAAAAGTCAACTGTTTTATATGGCTGCTAATGCACAACAAACTTTTAATGGCAAACAATATTACCAAAAGAGGTATAGAAGGCCCCTCCAGATGTACCCTTTGTAAAGCAAACTTGGAAACTGCCACGCACCTCTTTCCCCAATGCAAAGTCGCTATACAAATTTGGAGGGCTATCTTGCATAACATTTGTGTCTTTTTCAAACCTCCGGATTCCCTTGAACAACTTTTAATAGTCTGGAATAGTCTTTTTCCAGGGAATCTCAGAAAAAAACCCATTCTAAGGCGGTTGTGGAATGTCATTCCTAAGAATATATGTTGGCAGGTTTAGTTGGCAAGGAATAGATCAATCTTCAAGGGAGAGAAGATTAATATCAATCTGATAGTAGGAAAGATTAATGTGATGACTGCTGAACAATTAGTGACCAGAGGAATGGGATTTCCAGATGCAGAAGATATCCCAGCACAGGTATCCAAGTGGTGCAGCATTTTCTTCCAGAGGAGTTCCCCTCAGTCCAAAAACTACAACAATGGGAATACATGGGAAATAAGAAAAAAACTATGATGATCTCTCTCAATGGATTAAAGATCAGAACTCCTACTCTTTATTCTTTTATGGTGCCTCAAAAGGAAACCCAGGGAAGGCAGGTGTAGGGGGTCTTATTCTGAATCCAAGAGGACAAATAATCAATTCTTTCACCTGTGGACTGGGGAGCAAGACTAATAATGAGGTTAAGTGGCTGGATCTACTACAAGAGTTGGAGATGATAGATGCAAAATCCATCACTAGGCTGATAATCTTGGGGGATTCTCTCCAAGTGATCCTCGAAATGAGAATAGGCTATCCTATGGGATCCATTAAATGCAGAAGGATGCACAGCAGGATCCAACAGCTTCATCTCCCCGAGAGTACATAATACTACTATATTTTAAGAGAAAACAACGCCAATGCAGACATAATGGCAAATAAGGGGGCCTCTCTCTCACAAGGTTCAATAATTTTAAATGGAGAAGAGGCAAGCTACAAACACATCCCTTAAGAATAAAAATTGGTTTTCTTGCAGTAAGCCAGGACATGGCACGATTTACTCTTCAAAATATAAACATAATGCCTTACACACTCAGCGATTTCCTGGCAGGTCACGTAGCTCCTTCCCAACTCGAATTGGCTTCAACAATTTGTATATTTCTATGCCATTTATCAACAGTCCCAATAGATTTCAGTTGAATGCATGGGATCTCTTCCTCACTCCAATGCTCTCTACACCCTCTTCATGTAATTATCATGAATCTAGGAACCACGTCTCAGGTTCTCTAGCTGCCTGTGCGATGGCTCTGAATTGGGAAAAAAATATTATGTTGTATTATATCTTTGTCTAAAAAGGAATGGGAGAATCATTTCGAAGAGGAAAAGAATGTGCAGAAATTAAATTTGAGTGGAGAGCATGATTGGACTGAGTGAGAAAGGGGTTTTTATGGAAATGTAGGGAATTTCAATAAGCAACGTGAAAGATAGAGAACATGCAGCAACCTTTATTCAACTGGGACTGGCAATTAGCAAGGCAACTTGATATCGATATGGAGGACTAGTAGAGGAGCACTCAACCGTAGACAACTAGAGGATAAAAATTCATTGCTTTTGGACCAAGGAAATCAGGTTCAGGATAAACCATCACAAGCAGTTCAGAGGATTAAGAAAGACACTTTCACCCAGTTGATCAGTTCGGAGACTAAATTAAACTGGTTTGATCATGTTTTTCTGCAAAATCTTGAATAAGTAGTTCATTAGAGGATATTCCACTACTGTAAATTTAAAAAACAGTAAAACTCCAGCTGCCCTATATGGCCTTACCTTTGGCTCTATTTTGTTTCAGTTCTTCTGACTGAAAGTACTCTCGAGCAACCTTTGTTCTGAATGGCTGTGCACAGCCCATTTAATACATCTTTTTCTTAGTTTCTGTTAAAAAAAAGGGAGCCTAGAATGAGGAAGTCCAATTCACAATATTGCATGGGTTCATCGCTCTATAGATAAATTTTCCCACCATGTATTTGAGGGAAAGCCCCACAATAGCTTCTAGATCAACATCCCTTCCAAGTACCATTTTAACCCCTGCCTCTATGAGCTTCCACTTACCGAATTTTCTCACAACACGAGAGGATGCCTTTGAAATAGGGGCAACATTTTGGATAGTGTTTGCATTAGGAACGAATGAAAGTAAATTTACTTCGGGAAAGGGCTAAAAATAGCCACCAAGAGGCCTAATTTGGGATTAGAGGGAACCATTCGAATTGGAGCATGAAGAGGAAGACAAGTGTCATAGGCGTTACTAAACCACTAAGATGAGTCGAAGGAAGACCATGGAGGGAAATTAGACCTTAGGAGGCCTCATGAAATTAATGAAAGGATGTCACGAGGAAGGAGAATGGATTTTTATCATTTTTTAATTGGCCTTTTGCATTTTGGAGAGCTTTTGCTTGTCCATTGCACGATGAGTGTTCAGTCTCCCTGCTTGTGAACCAATTTCGAGGGAGTTGGATTCCTTTACAAGTTGGTTGATGGATAGTCCATTCAAAACTCTCATTGGAGCTTAATGCAGGATTTTTATTTGTATATTGAAGGTCCATATAGTTCAAATTCTCATCTATATCCCTATTCTCTCATTCCTTCTTCTCCATTCTCGCACACTCTCATACTGAGGGCGCACTTGTTGGAGTGGTGCTTGCGCTTTGATGAGTATATTTGATGCCAATGATTTGATACATGATGTATGGATATTTAATCTCATTTACATATGCTCTATAAGTCTAAATATCAGAAATACATGTATGAAAGACTTGCATTCCCATGCTCTTGAATAACTAGTTTTCATGGATTTGGATTCAATCTTGAAGTAGTTTTATATCAGATTTGTATGAGGGATATTATATAAGTTTGATGATTTTGGGACAACCATATATGGTTTATTAATATTTAATTTCATGTACCTATGGTATGTGGCTCTAAATCCAATAAATCCATATGTGAAACGCTTGCAATTCCATGCTATTAAATCACTAGTTTTCATGTATTTGACTCCCATACTGAATGAGTTGTATATCAGACTTGTATGAAGGGATTTCACTGATGTGTAATACTTTTGGGGAACAATTTTTTTTATTTTTTATATGGTCTCTATCTGTAACATCCTAATATCAACCTTTAACTCTACTTTTCATATGTGAAAATCGAGCTAGTTATGCAATTTCCCCATAATCCATTTCCCTGAAAGTGGTCATGCGAATGTTGCACTTTATAATTAGTTTACAGAGATAATACACATGATTAATAATAGAACCTGATGTATGATATTCACCTCCATACATTTTTCTCAAATTTGGGAGGGTCGTACTATATTTGGAGAACCAAACGTGTCATCTACACTTGGGGGTTTTAACATCGATTCCCTAGTGTTTTTGTGCTTCTTTCCCTATGGAAAAAAGAAACTTGTAGAAGCATTTGGAAATTGTATGAGAATTAATATTATGCATTAGTATGTCATAATACCCCTCAATCTCTTCCATACATAATTTGAAGTAATTTGGTGCATTTGGGTCAACTTGGGTTTCATTAGTCTAAAGCTAGAAATTGGCCAAAGTTGTGCAAAATTGAGTAACATGTAAAAATGAATTTATGATTAGAAACGTGAGTGTCTAAGGTATTTTAGTATGTGTTAAATCCCATGTAGTCCCTCCATAACAATTTTGGAAAGGTTCGGTGGTGTTTGGAACCAAACCAAGAAGGACTAGTTGACTACATTTTCCTAGTAAATTTGCATTGTTTCTCCTTAACCCAAAACAAGGTTGCAGAGGTCTAAAGTTAGATAAAAAGTATCCATAAACCACCTTGGGATGTTTTAAGAATCACCATACCATTTACTTTCAAATTTAGGACCATTTGGTGAAAGTTGGAACCCTCTAGAATCATGATTAGTTAAGCTCAAATTTGCTCAAATTGTAGTTTTCTCCAAGATTCAAACTTAGGGACATTACTGTTAGAATAATCAACCCATAGTTACCCATATTTGACCTTAATTAATCATTTTTGTCTTATTCCTAGATTCCTCACTATGCTAGTTGGCTTCCACTTGCACCTAGAAGTCAACACATGCTAAAAATGGGTCATGGAGCACTTTGGAATCATCATGGAAACATTTTTATCAACTCTGCTTTTATTCCTGGATTGGAAAAGCATAGTTCTTATTTGTCTGAAAGCTGCCTTGCTTTACAACAGTTTTAAGGCAAAAAGGAAAAGCTAGTCTAGGAGTAATTGCCTTGTTTTTTGCCCACAGCATCCTCCTTCCTTTTCTCCAAACAAAAGAATGGACTAATCTATTTCCATAAATTATTAGCTTTCCTATCTGATTTAGCCAATTTGTGAGCATATTCTTAGATTTGGAAAGTGTTTTATGCACCTATGGGGGATTTGACTAGTTTTAGTAATCCTGCTTTTTGACCAATTCAAATAACATCCTTATGCTTTTGAATCTATGATGTAATTATATATTTGGATAGCCTATTACTTGATGAGGTTGGATGATGTACACTTATTCAATACATGATTCTGTTATGCTCCAATTTCAGTCTCCTTTTGTGTGAATTTTGCATGTTTGATTAGCAATTTTGTGAGTGTAATTGCTCTACTACTTGGGTTAAATTTCCACATGGTATAAAAACCTTTGTAGATCGATTTCTCTCCTTCCATATTGTTATTGTAGGTTCGAAATCACTGACTGGGAGCACATTCTATTGACTGGAGGGCACAGTTGCTGAGATATGGACCAATATCAAAGGATCATCTTAACTCCATTCAATTTATTTGAATGGAAAGATGAGATGGAGATATTGTTGAGAGATAAAGGTCTATACAGGGTTACCATGGAAATTGAGGCAGAGCCCAATGCAGTTGCAGAGAAAATTAAATGGCACAACAGGAGGGATGAGGTCTATGGTCTTTTGTGCTTGCGCATTTCAAGAGACCTCCTCTTTCATCTTGATGCATTGACATCACCTAATGAGGTTTGGGAGAAGCTTAAGAGATTTTTGGAAAGACAGACGAGATGAGAGGACATCAACTCAAGAATGAATTAATATCCTTGAGTCCCAGTAGCTTTGAATCATTGCAACTCTACTTTTCCAAGTTTAAGTCCCTCATTTTGTACCTAAAACAATGTGGGATCGGAAAGAAGGAAGAGAAACTAGTATTTACCATACTCTCGAAGATTGGTCCTAACTACGCAGTGTTTGTTTCAACCTTCCATGCCACCAAATTGAAAACTCAAACCTGGAAGGTGCCTAAGCTTGTCGAGTTCATGGAATCCCTCACCCAGGAGCAAGCCAAATTGGTAATGATAGGCACCATCAAACCTTCCAAAGACCAAGATTTGGTTGCTGGAGACTCGAAGGTGGATTCAAAAAGCAAGAAAAAATATAAAAAACCACCTGAGCAAAAGAGAGACAAGTCAAAGTCTCAAGAGGAGCCCTTTGGCTCCAAGAAGAACTTCGAGAAGAAGAATAACAGAGGAGAAATGAGCAAGTGTGCATACTGCAGTAAGGGATATCATCCTGACAGCCCTTGTATGAAAAATAAAATTGACATGTTGACCCAACTCCTGGAGAATAAAAAAATTTCCCTTCCTGATTGCTCAAAGAAAAGGGAAGGGGGATCAAATTCAGAAGACAAGGAGAGAGTACATGCCTTGGTTTCTAGTACCTCAAGCTCACCTAGATTCATCATTGATTCTGGAGCTTCCAGACACATGGTTTCGACAAGGGAGACTTTCTCCTCCCTTGACATTTCGAAAGGTCCAAAAATTGTTTTGGGAGATGACTCTATTACTGACAGTTTGGGGAAGGGTAGGATTGATATTGATCATGATAATTTCAATGATGTGTTTTATGTTTCAGGTCTTGCATATAATCTCTTGTCAATGTATCAGATGACTCACACTAGGTCTCCAAAGAAGGTCATCTTCTCCCCCAATGAAGTTGACATCTCAGATATTTCGAATGGTAAAGTCATAGAAAAAGGTGTTGTGGATCACACTTTGAAGGTATATAAGTTTTCCCATTTTCTACCCTACTCAAACCCCTCTGCTCTTCTCACTCATGCTAATGAAGAAAGCAAGATTTGGCATGAGAGATTTGGCCATATTAACTCTAAGTATCTTTCAGATTTGAGTGACAAAGATATGGTCATAGGGTTACCAAAGATCAAGTTTTCTAAGGGAGTCTGCCATGGTTGCATCCTAGGAAAACACCCAAAGCATAAGTATGGGAGAGCTAGTCATGAGAGAACCTATACTCCCCTTGAGTTAATCCACAGTGACATTTTTGGTCCATTCCCTCATATTTCCACGATTCAAGCCAAATATGCACTCAGCTTCATAGATTACTTTTCCAGGTATTGTTGGGTCTACTTCCTAAAGCACAAGTCTGAAGTTTTTGACCTCTTCAAGGTCTTTCGAGCTTTGGTTGAGAACTAGTCTAGGAGGAAACTCAAGATCCTCAGATCTGACAATGGTGGTGAGTATGTCAATTCTGAGTTCATCCATTATTGTAAAGATGCAAGTATCCATATGCAACATTCTATTCCTTACACACCACAACAAAATGGCGTTGATGAGATAAAGAACATATTACTCAAGGAGATGGTAACTTGCATGACGGAGGCTAAAACTTTGCCACCAAAGTTTTGGGTCAAGGCTATAAACTGTGCATCCTATATCTAGAATAGGGTGCCATATAAGCACCTTGATGGTATTACTCCTTTTGATTCTTGGAGTGGGCACAAGCCAGATGTGACCCGTTTCAGGACTTTTGGCTCAAAGGCTTGGGCTAGAATTCCAACTGAAAAGAGGAAGGCTTTGAAACCCCAGAGCCAAGAGTTACTATTTGTTGGGTATTCTAAATATTCAAAAGGGTACAAGCTGATCAACTTGATCACTAATAAATCTTTCATTGAAAGAAGTGTTCAGTTCAAAGAAGAGCCATTAGCAACAGTTGAAGTTGGAGAGTCCCTTTCATCACCACAACCACTGATTGTAAGTGAAGAGACTAATGAGTTTTCTAATTCTGATATGTCTAATAATGATGATTTAATTACACATCCTAACAATACTACAAGATCAAAATTGGTGGAAAGGACCATTCATACAGCTGAGGAACTAGATGGGAATCCTAGTGACACTAGGAGGACTAGATCTCAATTTGAGAGTGACCTTTGTGTGAAAGATCCACTCTTTGCTGAGAAGTGTTATTTTATGGTTGAATCAGATCCTCAGACATATGAATATGCATCACATGATCCAATATGGAAAACAACCATGAAGAAAGAATTCAACTTGCTCCAGAAGAACAACACATGGGAACTAGTTGATCTCCCCCCAGGGAGAAAGCTAGTAAAGTGTAAGTGGGTCTATAAAACTAAGTTTTCTGCGGATGGTTCACCTTTGAAATATAAGCCAATATTGGTAGCCAAGGGCTACTCACAATTACATGGTATTTATTACAATGAGACCTTTGCACCAGTGGCAAAGATGGACTCCATAAGGCTAGCTCTAGCCATTGCAACTTCAAGGCAATGAGAGGTACATCACATGGATGTGAAGTGTGCCTTTATAAATGGAGATATGAATGAAGAGATTTATATGCAGCAAAATGAAAGGTTTTTATTCTAATCCATATTTAGTGTGCATGTTAAAGAAATCATTGTATGGGCTCAAGCAAGCCCCCAGGGCCTCGTATGCCAAGATTGATGGCTTTCTGCTATCACTGAGTTTTGTTCAATGCAAGTCTGATAAAAATGTCTATTTGAAGCTGATTAATGGTTATTTAATGATTATTTTTTTATATGTGGATGAAATTATGATTATAGGAAGTTCAGAGAAAGAGATTGCCTCATTGAAGGATGCAATGAACCATGCATTTTCCATGATAGTTTGGGATTGTTGAGCCAATTATTGGGTCTCGAAATTGCTCAATAAAAACATGGAATCAAAGTTCATTAGTCCAAGTATGCTTCATATCTTCTCAACAAGTTCAACATGAAATATTGCAAGCCAAGCAAGACTCCATTCCTCTCAGGAGTTAAGCTTGAGGAAGCAGGTTCTTCTCCTTTGGTAAATAACACACTGAATAGGCAGTTGATTGGGTGTTTGCTTTATCTTACACATACTCGAACTGAATTATCTTATGCAGTTAGTGTGGCTTCAAGATACATGGATCAGCCTCATGAGATCCATTGGACAGCATCCAAGAGGATCCTAAACTCATGGGATTTTCTATAAAGCAAAATATGACTTAGAGCTAGTTGGATTTACTGACAGTGATTGGGAAGGTGACAAAACAGATCGAAAGTCTACTTCAGGATATGTGTTCATTCTTGCAGATGGACTAATGAGCTGGTCAAGTAAGAAGCAGAGTTCCATAACACTCTCATCTACAGAGGCAGAGTATAGAGGAGTTGTGAATGCATCTACTCAATGTTTGTTGTTGCAGGGGATACTTGGAGAATGTGAGTTCAAATTAGAGTTTTCCACTGTCATCTATTGTGACAATCAAAGCACCATTCGAATCTCCACTGATCCAGTTCAAAGATAGCAAACCAAGCACATTGATATCCATATGCACTATATCAGGGAGCGTGTGCATGATGGTACCATTGCTCTACTCTAATGCGCATCTTCAGAGCAAGTAGCAGAAATCTTCACCATGGTGTTTTGTGAGATGACCTTCAGTAATCTCAAATATCTGCTGGGGATTGATGATCATGTGGTGAATTATCATTGATAACAATATTTCCAAATTTTTGTTTCCTGTATGTGTTTAAGGGAGGATTTTCCCATTGGGTTATTGCCTCTTTCTTTGGTGGTATGGACAAGCAGTATGTAAAGGGTGACTAAGCCTTGCTGCTAGGACCTATAGTTTTCTAATATTTACTCATAAATGTTGGTTTAAGGGGGGGTGTTAGAATAATCAAGCCATAGTTACCGATATTTGACATTAATTAATCATTTTTGTCTTATTCCTAGATTCCTAGATTCCTCACTAATGCTAGTTGGCTTCCACTTGCACCTAGAAGTCAACACATGATAAAACTTGGTCATGGAGTGCTTTGGAATCATCCTGGAAACATTTCTAGCAATTCTTCTTTTATTCTTGGATTGGAAAAGTGCATTTCTATTTTTTCTGAAAGCTGCCTTGCTTTACAACAATTTTAAGGAAAAAAGGAAAAGCTAGTCTAGGAGTAACTGCCTTGTTTTTTTACCACATCATCCTCCTTCCTTTTCTCCAAAAAAAAGCATGGATCTGATCTCTTTCAATCACTTATTAGCAGGCCTATCTGATTTATCCAATTCATGAACATATTCTTAGATTTGGAAAGTGTTTTATGCACCTATGGGGGATTTGACTAGTTTTAGTAAGCATTCTTTTTGACCAATTCGAATAACATCCTTATGATTTCGAATCTCTGATGTAATTATATATTTGGACAGCCTATTACTTCATGAGGTTGGATGATGTGCACTAATTCAATACAGGAATGTGTTATTCTCCAATTTCAGTCTCCTTTTGTGTGAATTTTGCATGTTTGATTAGCAATTTTGTAAGTGTAATTTCTCTACTACTTGGGTTCAATTTCCACAATTATAGGGGGATTTTTTTCCACACCCGACATAATTTTTGGCACATTTCTGTCGATAGGGGTTCACTTCGCATTGTTGTCAACAACCATCGAAACAGACTCGCTAAACATCATCCCGGAAGTGCTTAACCCTTTCTAGCAACACTAGCAGAGCAGGTGCAATCTCACCTGTATGTCCTATGAAAGGATGCAGGAACCACATTTCCACAGTAGGGAGAGGATGTACCTTATCTCGTATTCATTCGAAACATCACCCAGAAATCCAGGATTATAACAAGATACCAAGCAACCACACCATTAACCAGTCCTACTCTTCATCATTAACTCATTGGCCAGTTCTATTTAACATTGTGATATTTATTCGCATCAATACATATTCATATCAACAAAGATATCGACATACATTAAGCTAATAAGTACTGCAGTAATTCACATCATTCACATAACAATAGAAGATAAAAACCCAAACATAGCACAATCATTCATCATTCCTTATTAACTTGTTTGATACATCGTAGATCAACATAGTTCCCAACCAATAGTGCCAAAAAGAGACTACAAGAACATAGTCCGTACCAAAAACATCCTCAGATACAATAACATCCGTCGGTGCAAAACAGTACAACCCAAAAGATCTCAAAATGTCGATCTCTAAGACACAATTCATAAGAACCATTTAAGGACAATTGATCTTCTCCCCTTAATGTTGTTCATGATTTACAATCCTAATTCTATTTATAATCTCACTTGGCCATTACAAAATGGTCCACTTGACCAATTTCTAACTAACTTAATCAAAATATCCTTATTTTTCGGCTTCTTTACCCTTCGCGCTTGAACTTTGTCCTTGTCGACGCCCTTTCCATTGCTGGCGGTACCACACTTTGTGCATTGTAACCCCTTTCCAACAGGACCCCAACACAAACTTGTGGCTTGTCCTCGACCCACTTCAATTGGATGCTACTGGTGTGTTATGTGTTTTCTTGAAGTCATCATATGCTATTTTGACTTTGTCGACGGCTTGTCTAACCGATGCCCTAAGTGTTGCACACTCTTCCACTTATTGCTCTATCGGGTGTTCCCCACCCATATATTGTACTTTTGTCAACTCCCCCTTGGTCTTCACCATTCCTTCCATGGCCTTGAGTTCCAACTGGTCTGTTGTGTTCTGAAGTTCATCTAGGTGAATCGTTCTTTATTGGTGCCTTATTGACCCGTTGTTATAATTCTTTAAGCTTTTACGCCTTCATCACTTGTGCATGTAGGGACATCGTATTAAATGATCCACTCAATGGATCTAGCTATGCTTATGCTTCACTGAGTTGCACCTTTAGTTGGTGCAACTATTCATCTTGTACCAAACTTCCCCGAAATTGTGTTACCTCTTCCGCGATTGTCTGTACTGCCTTCTCTAGTTTTGCGATCTCTGTCGCTGCATCCTCAATCGCTTCTTTTCTTGCTTCAACTTGTTCATGAGGTGTTCTGAGTACCACTCTTTCCTGCAACTCCTCATTTTCCTTCCGTAGGACTGCAACAACTTTCCCTAACCTCAATGCCTTTGCTTCCGTAAGCATTTCCTGACTAACTTCAGGTGCCACTTCGCAGGCCACTGAGACTCACGCTCTAATGTTTTCCTGTCTTCGAAGGCATTTGTTCTTTCATTGACTATGACCTCTTTTTCTATTTTGAGTCATTGAAGCTCCTCTTCAATGCTTTATAATTGTTGTTTATAGAGGACGATCTGATCGTGAGCTGTTGCTTCTTGATTCCTGATATCCTCACTTGTTGCACTCTGAATGCATGCCAAAATAGACATCGGGAGCAGGTTCAAATCAAGATCGATCATGCCATGCCATCATAATGTGGCATCTATTTTTTCATCTACTGTCATTATTTCCTATGGTAAAATATGCACCATTCGCACCTTTATACCAATGTCTACTTCAACCACTCTTTCCCGTGTTCCTCCTTGTGGTATCTTTGTGTCAAGTACTGCATTCTTTAGCGTCTATAGTAGCTGCGAAACCTGATGGAAATATCTGGTCGCGTGTTGTGTAATATTTTCCCGGTTTTTATTTACCACATTAGTTATTGCGTTTATGAGCTTGTTTGTCTGCTTTTCATACAATCCAATGGTTCCATTACCCTCACCCTGCTCAAACCTATGCTTCATCTACGCTTCTTCCTATTGTTTATGGGCGTCGTTGATGACACTTCATCCTGCGATTGTTCTTCCTCTTCTGAGTCCTTTGGTTCTTCTTGGTCTTTTCGTTCGTCTGTCGGTGACACCTCTTCTGGGTCCAATAGTTGGTCTTCGCCAACCGAAACCTTCCATTCTTTAGGCCATTCCGCCACTATAATGTCTAGTTCTTCATCGTTGAGCTTATACTATGTCATCAACCACTACTTCTGTGGATCTGAATGCGCTTGAATGAAGATGGATTGAGGCCTTAACAACAACCTTGCAACTCTCTGATGCTTCTTTACTGCCTCTTCTATCAGGTGTAGAATCTTCACCACTTCTGTTTGCAACACATCCAAATAGATGTAGAATTGGATGTTTTTGTTCATCTGCCTCTATTTGTCGTTTAATGCCCATAAAGTTTTGTAGTGCGTTGTACAACATACATTGGAAAATCCAGACTCCATCCCTTGGTATTGTGGTGGTTCCATCCAACCAACGAACACAATTAGTATTAATAACCACGAATATGTAAACGACTTACTAGTTTCTTGCGCCAAAACTGCATCCTCCCTTAGCTCATTCAACAGGAGAAGGGACCAGTTCATTTGTATGCTTGTTGCGCATTGCTCCGCAGATGCGATGACCCCTGATGTGCATTGGTTTGTGGGATTCTTCTGCACGATTTTGACCATTAGAAGCTTTGCTGCGATCCAGATTGCCTGGCGGTTGATTGTGTTGATCACATATGCTCTGGTATTCTTCACCACCCCATATTTTTGCTTGAGTTTCATAGCAAGCTTCTTGGTTTTATCTTCCCCTTTGAAATATTGCGCTGAATCTACCCCTGCCTTGGGTAATCCTATAATTTGTGAAATTAAGTCGACTGTGATTGGGATATTGGTGTCCAACCATAGGTATCAACCGTGAAAGCAATCTAGTAGCTGCTTTACGCATGCATTTACCTCCGTCGATGTCCCAAATTGTAATATTTGGCTTATTGATAGAAGTAATGATCGCTGCAATCCCAATGCCCACTGTGTTGGTTCCCTTGTAATTGGACCCCCTGGTCCATGCAGTGTCTCCATATGTGTGTCTTTCATGCATTCTGGGTAGGCCAAAATATCATGGTCATTGTATTGCAATTTTTGCAAGTGCTGCATAATTTTTCCTATAACATGGACACCCTTTGGTGTTTCCAACATCTTTATGGTGTACTTAGCATTCTTACCGATTCAGAGTGCCATTTCCCCTTCTCTTTTTGATGGCACATAGTCAGGAATGTCTGCTCCTGTCGGCACTACCGGTCGTAATTTCCTTCCTCTTACTGTCGTTTATTCCTCCACTGTGGCCGATGGGCCTACTTCTCCTATTGTTGCCATGACCATCCTTATTGAGCTCCGAGTTATTGGTCAACTAACACTTCTCTTCTTTCGAACTGGTCGTACTAGTGTGGATATAATCTCTAGTTGTTCCTCCACTATGTATTCCCTCACCATTGGTGTTTTCGGTGTGCTGCTGCTCGAAATGATATGCACCATTGCAACTTTGTAACCTCTTTTCTCTGTTATTTTTATCGCTAAATCTTGTTCTCTTCTTGCACAATGGAGTAAACCTTACCCCTTGACCTGATTTTATAACCTTCAATCATCGTGTGCGAGTGGATTTGAAACATCATTTCCAAATCCTTCATTGATTGACCAAATCCTCCATCGATTCCGCAAATTCACTTCACTTGTTCGTCATTAAATGCGCCTTTTTCCACTTGCGTTGTCACTCTACCTAGCGTAATTACTTCATTTATGGCCTGATTTAACCATTTCATACCTCATCAGATGTCGACCAGCTCCAAACCTTGTCGCAGTTCAAATTTTCTCGTCGCTTTTCTTTCTGTCGACAAACTTTTATAAAAAAATTTCCCACTTTTTAATTTTTTTTATCATTCGATGTTGTTATCAGTGGTATCGCGTTGGCCTATCCTGATAGGGATTTAGCTGGATTCCATTCACTAGTTTCGGCAAAAGTGTTCCATCTAGATTTTGTAGCTGTAACACACCTCCGTCAGTAATGAATTGTACGACATAGGGACTGAGCCAATCCATTTGAAGCTTACTTGGGTGCTTCACAAACTTGTTGTAATAGAGAATAACCATGTCTCCGCATTGAAAATTTTTCATCTTTACGTGACAATTGTGCCATGCCTTCTGTCAATCCTTTTCTACCTACTGATGAAATCCTGTGATAAAGCAATCCTCTTCCAATTGCAACAACTATGTCAATATTTACTCGATTTCTCCTTCGTTGCTCATTCATGTTACTGCTGCTATACGTAGACTAGGGACAATATACTCCATGGGAATCACCACTTCTTGTCCATAAACCAATTTGAATGGTGTTTGACTTGTCAGTATTTTTCATGTCGTTCTATAGGCCTAGAGTATCGCATGGATTTTCAGATCCCAATCATCGTGAACTGTGTTACATACCTTAGTAAGTGCGTTCTCCAATATCTTATTGAATGCTTCGACTGCTCTGTTTGCTTATGGGTGATATGGGGTACTTCTTTTGTGTTGTATATGGAATTCATCAGTCATCGCTTGGATTGTTTGATTGACGAAATGAGTGCCTTGATCGCTCATCAATATCTTAGGACATCCAAATCGAGTAACCACATTGTCAAAAAGAAACCTTGCTACTGTTGCAGCTGTGCAATCCTTTACTAGGGCTTCCTTAGCCCATCTTCTTAGATAATCAGTCGCAGTGATGATGTACATTGCACCTGTTCTTTTTTTGGGAGGACTAATAGGTCCTACGAAGTCTACAACCCACCTATCAAATGGCTGTAGCGTCATCTTTGGTACTAATGGCATCTCATCTCTGCGCGATGGTTTTTTCGTTATTTGACATACATTGTAGTTTTTCACGTAATTTGTCATGTCACCATGCACTATTGGCCACCGTAGTCCAACTCTAAGTATCTTCCTAGCGATTGAACATCCTCCATAATGTCCTCCTGCGATGCCATCATGCGCCTCTTCCAACACTCTTTCCTGTTCATGCGGAAGGAAATATTGACGGAGAATTTCATCTGGCCCCATTTTGTATAGTTTCCCTGTGATTAGTTGAAAATCAGCAGCTCTGATAACCAGTTGTTTCTTCTAACTGATAGCGAACTCCTCATGAGATTTCCCCGTAGCAAAAAAATGAACAATCTGTTCGTAATGGTCGTCAAACATTCCGACTCTAAATATTTGTGCATTAGGTAATCCATCCTCGATGTTGCTAGGTTCTTTGCCAGATTCTATTCTTGATAGATGATCGAGCCCTACATTCAAACGTCCAGGTTTCACAATGATTTCAATGTTGAATTCTTGGAACAGTAGCAACCATCGACAAATATTCCCCCCCCCAACACAGGCTTATTAACCAACTATTTCAATGCCGAATGGTTGGTAAACATCCTTAAGTGCTCTCCTAACAACTGTACAATTTTTTACTGGTGCTTCCTTAGCCCATCTTGTTAGATAATCAGTCACAATGATGATGTATCTTGCATGTGTTCTTTTTTCGGGTGGACTAACAGGTCCTACAAAGTCTACAACCCACCTATCAAATGGTTGTAACGTTATCTTTGGTACTAATGGCATCTCATCTCTGCGCGATGGTTTTGTCATTATTTGACATACATCATAGCTTTTGGCATAATTTGTCGTGTCACCATGCACTGTTGGCCACCATAGTCCAACTCTAAGTATATTTCTAGCGGTTGAACATCCTCCATAATGTCCTCTTGAAATGCCATCATGTGCATCTTCCAACACTCTTTCCTATTCATGCGGAAGGACATATCGACAAACAATTTCATATGGCCCCATTTTGTACAGTTTCCCCATGATTAGTTGAAAATCAGCAGCTCTGATGACTAGCTGTTTCTTCTAACTGATAGTGAACTCCTCATGATCTTTCCCAGTAGCCAAAAATTGAACAATCTGTTCGTAATGGTCGTCAACCATTTTGATTCTAAATAGTTGCACATCAGGTAATCCATCCTCGATGCTGCTTGGTTCTTTGTCAGATTCTATTCTCGATAGATGATTGAGCCCTGCATTCAAACGTCTAGGTTTCACAATGATTTCAAAGTCGAATTCTTGGAACAGTAGCAACCATTGACAAACCTTCCCCCCCAACACAGGCTTATTAACCAACTATTTCAATGCCAAATGGTTGGTAAACATCTTTAAGTTCCCTCCTAATAGGTAGTGGCAAAATTTTTGTAATGCATATACCATCATCAACCGTTCTCTTTCTGTTGTTGTATAATGTTTCTCTGTAGTGGACAACTTCCAATTTGCAAACACGATCGGGTAATCAATTGGTCCTTCTACTGGTTCGGCTAATATCACTCTCAGTGCTACTGACGAAGCATCGATATGGACATAAAACTCCTTTGCCCAATTCAGAAAGACTAATATCGATGTTGTGACCATTTTTTGCTTTAGTATGTCGAGGCTCATATGGCACTCATTGTTCCATTCGAACTTCGCATCTTTCTTTAATAAATTCTCCATCGGCGCAATAATTGTTGTGTATCTTCGTATAAACTTTCGGTGATATCTTGTGTGGGATAATTCCGCCCTCAACTATTTTATTGTCGTTGGCACGTAGGTCGACGATTATCACAATCTTAGTGGGATTGACCAACGTGCCTTCCTTGCATACAATATGTCCCAATAGAATTCCGAATGGTGCAGAAAAGATACATTTCTTCAGATTTAGTGAAATTTGATGTTGTCGACACCTTTCCAACATTAATTGAAGGTTTGCAGTATGGTCTTTTACCAAGCCATAGATGATCCAGTCATCGATATAGACCGCTAGGAAATAATGAATGAAACCTTTGAAATAAGTAACAATTAGCCTTGAAAAAATTGCAGGTGCATTCTTGAGACCGAATGGCATCACCAAGTACTAAAAACATCCTCATTTTGTTACGAATGTGGTTTTATGTCGACCATCCTTTGCAATCCTTATTTGGTGATATCTTGAAAAGCCATTCATGAATGAGTGGACTTCCTGTCCTCCTACTCCTTCCATTACTTCGTAAGTAAATGGCATGGGAAATAGATCATGAATACTTGCATCATTTAATTTCCTCAGATCGACGCAGATCCTAATTTATCCGGTCTTTTTTACCTGAAGGACCATCGGGCTCATCCATTCTGATTCTTCAATAGACTCAATAATCCCTGCATCCAACATCCATTCTAATTCGGCCTTGATGCACTATTTGTATTTAAGATTCAATCTATACGGTCGATGCTTTACTGGTTTTACATAAGGTTTCAAAGGGATCTTCATTTCTCCCAAGTCCACTGAAATTCCTTTCATCTCAGAAAATTTTGTCGAAAATAAATCCTAAAACTCATGTGGTTGGTCAGTGACCTTCCCCATTGTCGAATCGTCCCAATATTCTCCAATACTAGCAAACTTTGGGTCTTCCATTGTCCCAGTATTGGCCCGCTTTATCTTCAGCGGCTGCTTGAATTTGTCGAGCGATAATTCTAGTGCTTCGATGTCGTAGATTCCTTCTGACTCTGGAATATAGATGGTTCTTGGATAATCCTCATCATCAAGTTTTCCTGACACATTGTAACATTCCATCATCTGTGGTGTTGGTGTCCATTGTGGTCCCGTCGGTAGTCTAGTCGGAACTATCTCCAATTCCTTGTTGCGGATGTCCTGTAGCGCACTATGGATGAATGGATTTACGTTTGTGAAACTGAAAGTATTGCTGAAACTAGTAGTCAGTTCTTCCCAAGTTATCATTTCTTGTTGTATTTTTGCAGAGACATACCATCTTCGTGGTGTTTCATCTAGTGTGTGGATGAACGCATGAACCCAACGACTGAGTGATTCATGCACACTTACTAATTGATACTTCATGCAACCAGTTCTTCCAATTTTCTAGCACTTCGTTAGAGTCTGAAGATGCTGAATTGGTACTTCACCATCCCAACTCTCCATCAGCAGTGGGATTGATGTAGTCTTTAGAGACATTGTAAGCGTTATCGATTCCATATATCGCTGTCCTTTAAGGGGAACCAGAGGGGTGATGAACCTCATGTCACAATTCTTGAACGTCATTATCCTCTTCTTGAAATTGATAAAGACCAAGTTTTCCATTTCCCAGCCGATTCAACAACATAGGGTACGGGATGGTTTTGTCGGCGACTCGATAACAACGAAATCTGCATGTCTTCAATCCTTCTACTTCGATCGGTATATGAGGCACTCGCCCTATCTGTTGGTACCAGATCTGTATTACAAAAATTTGGATTCTGGCAACATGCAGGTAAAGAGAGATCTCAATTTTCATTACCAAAGTCTCCAAGTGACGCCTCAAGTCTCATATTTAAGAAGCCTTACTTTACCAAATTTCATAATTTAACTAAATATTTTTAAATAAATATAACAATATATTATTTTAAAGTTTTGAAATAATATGTTATATTTGTTTTAATTATAAATTGGTTATTTAAAAAATGGTTTTGTCCTATTCCAAATAATTCCACTCACCTCATCCACTCATTATCTCACCTCACCTACCCTTCCACCTCACCATTCCACTTTCACCTCCACTCCTTCTCCACGTTGATTCCATTTAAATTAAGTCAAGCTTTGCATTGCCACATCAAACTTTAAAGATCATTAAGTCTTATTACCAAATTTATGTCCAAATCCAAATCGTGAGATTAGTTTCAAAGGGTAATACGGGATATTGATAATTTTCAGTGCATTCAAAGATACATAGAGGATTAGCATGAGAAAACACTCATTTTTCAAAGTTTTAGAATGTCAAAGTAAGCACCGCAAAACTCCACAGGTCGACTCTCATAATATTATGTGTCAGTTTGTATATGGGATAAGTGGCATTATAAGGCTTTGGTAATCATACATTGAGGCTAAGTATTAATTGTTTATGTTTACAAATAACGCATATATATCAAACACTCTCACAAGAGCTCATGTGGAGAACCTACGGGTCCATGGTTCATGGTTCGTGCACCACATTACACATGCAATTCAAAAGCATGGGATACATGTTTAACTCTTCCAATTGCATATGGAGTGTGCATCTTCAATATCCATTGAACTATCAAAGTATAAAATGAAGGTCACTGATGAATCCGGGAGTGTCGATCAATCTTGATTAAAGACCCAAAGCTCTCAATTATTGACATATCACACAACAACAGGCAAAAATCAATCCCATATTTTTTAGAGCACATGGCGGCAAGAGTCAGGAAACCTCAGCATTTACAGGAAAAGCTTGTAAGGTGACAGAGTCCCTGGCAGTTAGAGGATTCGAAGAAAAAGATTGAACTCAGAGTTGATTTCCAGGATTTATGTTCAAAATCAGTTTGATTTGGCTTAGAAATAGCTCAAAACTCTTCAAAACAACGTCATCTCCATATTTCAAGGAAAATGATTTGTTATTTCATTCAACACTTTGCAGCAGGGGAGGAAATCAGACACTCGAGAAAGGTTAAATCCATATTTGAAGGCATCTAACTCCATCATTCCATATTCTTAGCAACTAATTCAAGATCAATTATTTTCCAAATTTTATTCTAAAAGTCTGCAACAGTTTTCATGATGGAATTCTATATAAATTCTAGAATAGAATAGGGACAGGAAGAAGATTTCCAGCCAAGGGCTGAGGCCGGGGCGTGTATGCACATACACTCTTTTTTTCTTAATATCCATAGCTATTTTGAAATGATTGTGATCATATGAGCCTATTTTGCTTAATAACCGAATTACATACTGTCATTATTCTGTCCTGTGTGTGGTCTTGTTAATCCATGGCAAGATTCTCTTGATAAGTATGCAATTATCTTTAATACTTGATGCAGAACCTGATTCATGTCTTTCACGAAGTTATGCTCATGGCTATATATTATTAATATCCATTCTCTACTGATACATTCCCTGCTTGATCTCTTAAATGTCTGTCTCTTTATAAACTTTCATTCCCAGCTATCCTTTACACATCATTAAGATTTCTCTAAGCTTGGCTCTCTTGCAGTCAAGAGTCAAATTTAGTGATAACACTATTGGTGAAAATTTGGCTTGATTTGCCAGATGAAGTTGTATTGGTGACCAGACTAACTTTGGTTTTTCCATCATTTCCCATGTCTGTTTGGTTAGGATGTTCACATCTGATCCTAGATCCAAAATGAGGGAATCTACATCATATTCACCAATCTGGACATTCATTCCCATTTCCCTTCTCATTTTCTTCCTTTGCAACCAGTTGAGAGGGAGACCTTGTCGCCCTTCTTCTTGTCGATACAAAAATTTTGCTATCTCTAATAGTGCATAATGATTCTTGGCTAATGTTAGATAGATTTGTAGAAACAATTTTAGGGTACTGACCTTTCTTTGAGACCTTGGTGAGTTTGTCGAATCAAAACTGGGTGGCATCTCGTAAATGGGCAACTTACCATTATCCTTGATCCGTGCATATTTCGCTTCAAAGAAGGTTTCCTTTTCCGTTCCCACATCAAATTGAAATTTTTTTTGAGTTGCAGGCTGAACATTTAGCATTTCTCCATTGTCTCTTGTCATAGCTCCTCCTCTTGTTACTATGCCAAAATGTGTCAGTTGAATCCTTAGCTCAATTGATATCTTCTGCATGTTTGGACTAGGATTCTGATTCTGATTTGTATTATGGTTCGGTTGCAGTTTTATCACATTATTAGCTTGCCATTTCAGAATTAGCTATGGATATTCTTTGATAGTGTGATCAACTGCACTACAATAAGTACACTGAGATGCTAGTTTTGGACAGTCCCTGTGATAGTGTTCCAGCACTCCACAATTATAGCGGGTAACCGATCCTCGACCTTGTCAAAAATTTCCTCCGCGACCAAAGCCTCCGTTATGACCTCCATGAAATCCTCCTCGAAAAACTCCTTGCTGTTGATACACCGTTTGGTTGTACTGTGGTTGGTTGAATTGTTGTTGCGGTTGAATATACTACGGTTGCGGTTGATTATACTATCGTTGCAGTTGATTATACTGCGGTTGGAGTTGAGGTCTTTCTGCTGGTCATTTCTCTTCTCCTTTCATAAAGTATGTATCCATAGTTCTTTCTTGGAGCAAATCATAAGATTTGCAATCATTTTCTTCATGACCCAGCGACTAATAGAAGTTGTAGATAATATTAGCTAGGTTCGACACAACGTTCTGTAATTACACACATTCCTATGACCGATGTCCTTTTGTTTGACAAATTTAGCACCAATGCATTCCTCCTTGACTTAGTGGATTCGACATCCCCGACTGTAAGTATTCACAAAATTATGGAAACTGATCCTTATGATGTCCTTCAGACTGACATCGACTGCACCATATCTCTTCATGAGCCTATTTTCCCTTCTTAATATTGTGTAGTTGGATAGTAAGGTTCACCAACTGCGATTGGATCTAGCTCATGCCAATCCATGTTTCCTCGACTGGTGAAGCCTCCAGCTTTATCGCAATTTCTAGGGCTTCTGCCTGAGATGTGATATTCTGTTGCATTAGCGGCATGTAGATGTGGGGTGCCAAGGCTGCATTGAACCATTCCTTATGTTGTGCATCACTCATTCCGAAGCTAACTTTGGCCATCACGTGTTTGAATCACTGGTCGAAATACCACACTGATTCACTGGAGAATTGATTTATTTCCTTTAGCTCTGTAATATACTGCGATTCCGATTCCGGTTTCCTAAATTCCTTGATCAATCCAGTCCTAATTTGTGCTAGGGTCTTCTATGGACTCTCTGTCAGTACTTGCACAAATTTCATATACCATTCCAACGACTGGCCCCGAAATGTTGTTTATAGCTATCCTTTCTTGATATCATCGTCCTGTACTTTTTTCAATGTCCATACTGCTTCGCGTAGGAGCCAATATTGCTCGGGATCCTCAACCCCATTACCCTGAAATAAGGGTAGCTTTATGTCGTCACCCACCATTTGGGGTCTTCTCCCAATATTTGTCGATCTGTTGTTGTTACCACTGTGCTGACACATATGACAAGCTTGTGAAGAACTCACGTTTCTTCCTCCTAAGTTTTGTACGGTGGACAAAATTGTAGGTACGTTGTAGCTTTGGGTCGGTCCTTCATCCGGTTCAGGGGTATCCATGTCATTTCTTTCGTCATTGTAGGGTAGATTAGTCCCTTGTGGTCCCTTCTCATATTTTTTTGTTCTAGTCGCACCAGGAATCTCCTCAGTTCTCCTCCTCTTCTCTTTGCGGAACCTCACCCCACTTTGCAGGCGACCACACTTTTCCACGGCTTCCCTCACAGTCTCTCCGTGAATCCCATCCATCTACCCCGTATCATTCCAGTAATCCCGTATCTTCGCAATATCGACATCCTCTACGCACAAGGGATTTACTCATCAGAATTCATCTTCAATATCCCCTTTTCACAGATGAGCATCGGGATCCACAATTACAATGCCAGTAAAAATCTTCCCCTTGGTCCCTTGAAAAATTCTCGTTATGCGTCACTGTAGGATTTAATTGTATCGACAACAAAATCAGTAATGTACCCTTCCAAGATGTTGTCTATCCATACATTGAAAACCCTTAAATCTTTGTTGTTCACTCTACGTAACTGTTGAATTAGTTCCAGAGTCCATTGTTCAGGATTGCCTCCTTGGAAGTCATTCTTCTAAAAAGTGAGTTGTGCCAACCATTCATATAGTGCTATCGAAAATTCAGAGAAAAATATATCATGAATATTAGAGTAGATGTAGTTTCCCAGCCAATACTCTGTCAACAATATTGGGTTTTGGTTCTCTTCTTCAGAAAATCTCGGTCCTTCTTCTCAAACCAATCCTGTATTTCTGGTTTCGTCGGATGCCGCAACATTTCCTCTCCTTTTTCACACAATGGTCCTGACGACAGAACCATTGGTTGACACAGTTCTGTCAACAAGGGTTCACTTCGCACTGCTATCAACAACCATCGACACAAACTCCCTAAACATCGACCTAGAGAGGTTTAACCCTTTCCAGCAACACTCGCAGAGCAGGTGCAGTCTCACCTGAGATGTCTGAGAGAGGGATGCATGAACCATGTTTCTGTAGTAGGGAGAGGACGTACCTTATCTCATATTCATTCGCAACATCACCCAAAAATCCAGGATTATAACAAGATACCAAGAAACCACACCATTAACCAATCATACTCATCATCATTAACTCATTAGCCAGTTCTATTTAACATTTTGATCTTTATTCACGTTAATACATATTCATATCAACATAGATATAGACATACATTAATCTAATAGGTATTGGAGTAATTCACATCATTCACATAACAATAGAAGATAAAAACCAAAACATAACACAATCATTCATCATTCCTTATTAACTTGTTTGATACATCACAGATCAACAAAGTTCCCAACCAACAGTGCCAAAAAGAGACTACAAGAACAGAGTCCGTACCAAAGACGTCCTCAGATACAATAATATCCGCTGGTGCAAAACATTACAACCCAAAAGATCTCAAAATGCCGATATCTAAGACACAATTCATAAGAACCATTCAAGGACAATTGATATTCTCCCCTTAATGTTGTTCATGATTTACAATCCTAATTCTATTTATAGGCTTACTTGGTCGTTACAAAATGGTCCACTTGAGCAATCGCTAACTAACTTAACCAAAATCTTCTTATTTGTCGGTGTCTTTACCCTTCGTGCTTGAGATTTGTCCTTGTCGACGCCCTTTCCGTCGCTGGCGGTACAACACTTTGTGTGCTCTAACCCCTTGCCAATATTAGTCCCCCACGGAACCCTAGTTAGTGTCGCATGCATGTGATACAACATTTGTTAGATTTTGTATTTCGACCAGAGGCACCTTGGTGCCACATGTTTCTTTCCCAGCGCGCTCTTGGAGCATGGAAAAATATTCTATGTTCGGTTTTAAAACTTCAGACCTTTCCCACCACCCGTTTGATATGCTTTCCACCACATCCCGCGATAAACCCTCACCCGAGGCATGTTGAAAAATCCTTGCCAAAGAATGGAGTATATTTTCATCTGCAAGTTATAGTGATTTGACTTCACATGATTTCAATTTCATGCTATAAAATTTTTCAATATTTTCAAAACAAATTAATAAATTGATTTTTTTTAAATTAAAAATAATTTTCAAAACTTTTAAATTTCAATTTTCAAAAACGAATTATTAATTTTTTTTTTAAAATTAAAAATAAATTTCATTATTTTTTAATTTTACTCATTTCATTTCGTTACTGCTAAAAAAAATGTAGTCTATGGGACATAAATACTTTTGAGTGTGTCTTTATTTTACAAATACCAAAATCAAACATTTAACATGGAATTAAAAAAAAAAAAAACATTCAACTTTCACATTTCATTGTTGACTTTTATTCAAAAAAATCCAATTTTTTTTATTATTACTTCTTGTACAATCTTTCAATTTTGATGTGACAAATTATTTAAAAAGACTTCTTATACAATCTTTTAATTTTGATGTGACAAATAATTTTTATATTAGTATAATTTATTCTTTAACTTTCTTAATTTCTATGTTCAATCTTAAACTTATTTTCTATATTTGACTGACTTATCATTTAGTGGCACATTCACTTATCTATTTTTTATCTTTTTAGTAGATGCACTTTGTTATCCATACAAGTAATAATTTCAAATGTTCATTTCATCATTTATTAAATATTACAAATGAATACCAAATTAACATATTTTTTATTTACTTTTATAAACATATGATAAGAGAGTGTTTATAGCTTGTAGTGGCAGGGAAGTTAGCATTTGTGGAGGTTAAGTCACCACAGGTCACTTGTTCAATTCTTGCAGGTCATGGGTTGAGGGTGGGAGCCATTTAGAAGGCAATTAAAGTGACCCGTGGGGCATTCATGAAGGTCCTTGTCTTTGTACAAACTTGGTGACAACATCTTTTGGGTGGGCAGATTGTTCTTCCATTCAACATTGAGGTTGGCCTTGGCCTAGGTTATAGACCCATGCTTCGAATGTGGGGAATTCCTAGTTGTAAAAAAACACGATAAGAGAGTGTTTTATTAGTTGAACACTTCCATAAAATCGAACCAATAAATCTCTTATATATATGTTTGTAAATTTTTATTATGTTTATTTTTTTCAAATATTTACAAAAATTATATATTTCTTGTGGTTTATCTTATATGAAGAACAAACCTTAAAAATGAAAAAAAATAGTCTTGAAATAAAGTAAATAAAATTTATGGTAAGATTACAATAATGTTTGGTTTAATAAATTTCATAAGTTTATATTAAAATAATAATAATAAAATTTATAAGCTTATATTAAAATAATAATAATAATTGTCAATTTTTCCTAGCTCATTTGGTTAAGGTGTGGATCTGGTTAGTAAGACAACTCGGGTTTAATCCCCTTATGAATGAGATAGTTGGAAGAAGACACCCAACAATCTGACCATGTTAAAGGTTGGTGTGGCCCACACTCCTATTTTAACGACTTAGATACCCCTCTTTGTTTTACAAAAAATAAACATACATTATATTATTATTTTAATATTATTACGTTAGTTTTGTTTCACAAGAAATAAACATATATTATATTATCAATAATAATTTTTTGAATTATTTTACCTACATGTAAAAGGGGAGTTGGTGAAAGTAGGGAAATGTTTGGTGAATTGGTGAAAGTAGGTTTTTGTTTAAGACATTTGTATTCTAATCCATTAAAAATATGTTTAATTAATGATTAGCACTTAATTAATTAAATCAATTGCTAATTTTCAATTAAAGTCTTAAATTCATGAGCAAGTCAACATTAAATAACTTAATATTATCGACATTTTCAATGCCCTAATGAGTAAGGTATCCCCTCAAATACTATAAGAATCACATAAGAGAAAACCTCAAGTAAGCATTTATAACATAATAAAGGAAAATAAATAACAACTGCATCACATAAATATAAATTTAAAGGTAGAACAATGTTGGTACTTAATTATTTGTGCACATAATTGTATTACTTCTGCATATATAATAATTAATTATGCACAATATTAACTTTGTAATTATAAAAAATAGGCAGTGGAGTTATTGAGACCAACATAGATCCAAATCTTAGGCTCTATCAAGCACAGAGGGATCAAATCTCTTGAGGTGCAAACCTCTTCTCAGGTATTTCTTTCACGGAGCTATTCTAGGAGATTTGCACCTGTGGAGATTTGATCCCTCTTGGCGCTTGATAGAGCCTAGGATTTGGATCTATGCTGATTTAAATAATGTAATTTTTTTTTTAATTTACCTAAAAACAATATAACTTAAAATATTGGTATGATTAATTACCAAGATAAAAATATATTATTCATAAATTATTTTAAAATCTTTAAAATCTATGACTATAACCCCTAACAAAAATAAAAATAAAAATGTGAAAAAATAAATATAAACAGACTAATATCAAAGAAAAACCTAATTCTAAAGTGTGACATGAAACTATGGTTCACCACAATTAATCAATTATATTCTATCTCTACTTTTAAGAATCAATTATATTCTAATAGGGAAGACTGCAGTGACTGACGTGCAACTACTACGCATGTCAATTCACAGTATATAAATATTTATTTTGCAGGGTGTCTGAACATGGTCATATATATATATATATATATTTTGGAATTCATAGCTCCAGGCTGCAGGTTGTGTGTATTGTTAGAGTCAGAACTGCGACAAATTTATTCGATCCATCCTAGAAGACTAAGAATGGACATAAATCCTTGCTGCTCTAAAGAAAACAGTGGTCTCAATTGTGGGGCTTGGACGGTTCAGGAGGATATGATTTTGAGAGAATACATCAACAATCATGGCTGCATTGGTTGTTGGAGATCTCTCTCCAGCAAAGCAGATAATAATGATCACACTATACAATAATTCTCAAGATAAGATGACAAGATAATAACCCAAGAACAATATGTCTGCATCAACTCTCTGTACATCCTCTTCCTCTCTCTCCTAAAGTGCACATGAGAGAACAAGTGAAGTATGTGACAAATGAGGAGGGCGCCTCTCTATTTATATTCTTCCGTTGAGTTTGTTAACTCAACCACTAGGTCGCCCAGGTTACTTCTGGGGCTGACCTACCTAAGAATACGCATAAATACATTTTACTTTATTTAACCTAGGGACTATTTCCCCGACTTACAACGGAGGGTTTACCTCAGTAACCATACGCAATGATGACATCCCCAAAGGAGGAACACACATCCCCAATGTGGTTATAACAATATACAATAGTGATATACATCAAAATATATTCTGAAGTTACAATTACAACATCACCAATCATACAATGCAAATTTTGATCAAGAAGGATGGATTTCCACTTTCGGTTGAGTGATGCAAGTAGGGAAACATCATCCTATGACTTATCTTACTAAATTCTTCAAGAGGGGTGCACTCTTGGATTAGGGTTATGGTTTGCAAGTTGGTAACTTTCCCAACAGGTGGATGGATTGCTCAACAAGTCTCTCAAGGTTTATTTAAAGATGCTTCCAAATCCATTTCTGAGTTTGGATTGCTAATTTTTTGGTGTTGTGTGAAGCTAAGCTTCAAGTCTGAGTGATGAGACTCAATCCCCTTGGGTGATGCACCCCAAGTCTCCATTCACTTCTCTTATGTCCTCTTCCATCATTTAGTAAATATCACAGAGAGTTCAAGGAGAATCCATATAATATTAATATTGAGCTCTAATAACATCCATTCATCCATTGAAGTTGAGCTCCAGTGAAGGAAGCTTAACTTACGCTCTCAGATCGGTGCCGGGTGTAGTTCCAGGCCTCCAATTCTCAGTTTTGGACACCATTTGAGGAAATTGGATCTTCAACTCTTCTTATGATATTATTAGCTCCATAATCATGTTATGATATATGTTTTACAGTAATAATTCTGTCCAAGAGAGCCATCATGCTGAACTTTCATGAGAGAAGTCATCCAATGCCCATTTAACGCTAAATATGATGTAATGACCATGAAAAGTATATATGAATTAGATGATGAATAATATATGTCATATAAACCTCTGTGGATCATTAATTTCAGGCTTGATAAAAGGCATATTTGAAATTTATTATTATTTTCTTACCCTTGCTCACTGACTAGTTTTACAGTTTTTAGTGCTATGAATGATCTGTAAACCCAGTTAGCATTTTGTAAGTTGTTGTAGGTTTTTAATTCACCCCACAACCCAAAATAATTCACAGATAAATAATTCATTTATTTTGTACAACATTTGAGTGGCCACTTCTGTGCAGGTTTTCCCCAGGACAAAATCCTAGTTTTTTCTCAAGCACCCCCAAACTCCCTCAAACTGTTTTAGATATGTTCCAAACCCATTCAAATGATATATTATGCCTAATTAGTGAGTGAAAACTCACCTAATCCTTCCATAATACTTGGTTTATTGGAAGTGATTGTTCAATCTCAGTTTGCACCGATTGGGACGCCCAAAACTCTGGGAGTAGAATTCAACATAACTGATGCTCAAAACCTAAAAGGGCCCAACATCTAGGTGATTAGGAATCTAAAAGTTCTCTGTCCAAACCTATCCTTTGGTTTCTTCCATTATCCCTCTGCAATTCCTAGTTTTTTCAGTATTGCATGTTTTTTTCCTTGCATAAAGAAAGTGATTGATCTCAATGTAAACTTTTATTTCACATTTAAATTATGTCAGCAGTAAGAGATAATATTATGATATGATTCAGATATAGGATATTATAGTGCTATCAGAGCACTTTCCTCCACTCTTGTGGAAAGTAAGCTCTCAATGAAGAAATATTGCAAATTGCTAAATCAAGTTGCAGCTACAAGGCTCCTACAAGTGATCGAAGAAGACCTTGAGTAGTATGAAGAAGAAGAATATGAATAGGCCTCATGCACTACGTCAAGTAGATTCAGTAGGGATGATGTTGATGAATTATGTCTTCTAGTATATTATGAAGTCATATGGCATAAATATACAAGTGTTGTTGGTCAAATGTTCGGTGGAAAGAACTTCGAGGAATCCTTCCAGTATTTCATGGAATACTATACTTTAAAAGAAGAGATAAGGGAGGTCTTATATTTCTGATATTATTTCTACCTTGAGATGAAGTTGTTCAAGGACCCCTACTACCAAGAAAATGAAGTAAGGATTGCACATATGACTGATAGTGTGTGCCAAGAAGTAGGGTTAGTAGAACCAAAGGAAACTAAAGTAGATGCACAAGTGGATCCCTATTTTACTAGCCTATGCATGGAGGATGATGTTGTCAATGGTGGTAATACATATTTTGGATCATATCCAAAAGCAGGATATAGATCAGATCTGAAATCACCATTTTGGATTTACAATTAAGCAAAAGACAAACATCCATTAGTTGGATGCTAACCATAATATTTGGTGGAAGATCAATCTACCATAGCTCCACCACATGAAGAGAAAAATCTGATGCAAAGGGATGAACACAATTCATATTTTTGTATTCCCTTGCATCATGATGAAGTTGCATCCACATCATAGGAGAGGCTTCACATTGGTGAGAATCCACATCCCACTATCATCATTGAGGAGAGCGAACCACCTAGTCTTGCATTTGGGAAAACAAAAATAAATATCCACGAAGGGGAGCGCAATTTACTGCAAATTATTTTCAGTGAAGGATATGGATAAGTTTCCCATGAGCATAAAGAGAAAGATGTTGCATCGATGGAAGAAGTAAACATCATGTTCAAGCAAGTGAAATTTGCATGGTAGCCACCGGAAGAGATAACTAAAATCCTTATTGGTGAGGATTATGCAACAAAAGAGCAGGGTGTTCTTCACTTGACCCTACCACCAGTGTTGTATAAGAACAATCTAGAGAGTGTTAACACAAAAAAATTGTTCACCTAGCTCTCCATGGTCTATAACATAGCCATACATCATATTCCTACCATTATTTCCTCCATTTTTACCTTCACAACTAAAATTCCACCAAATATGGTTCAAAATATTATTATTCCTTCCCCATAAATGAAGCGAAGTTGATCATATATTGTGATTTATCCCCTCTCTCTCCAAAAAGGACCAAAAAACCCTAAAAATGATAATGGGTCAAAAACCATAGATAAATATCATGCACAATAAAATACCATGGGTTAAAAAACCTTGGACCATCCTATAAATACATTGTGAAGGTCTCACCAAAAACACTTTTTGCCAATCACTCTTAGTCACACTTTTCATTTTTCGCCATTATCATCATATTTTTGCATATCATTTCCCACAGTGTATGTTGAGCTTTCTCCATACCCATTTGGATCCATTCCCCCTATTTGACAGTGAGAAAAGAAACACTATAAACATGGTTGAAAGAGTATCTATTGGTGGGTGCTCAAGTTTCAGTGAGACATCTACTGAGGTATGTACACCTAACTATGTTGGCAACATAGAGATTCACTTGAAGAAGTTGCTACAAAACCAAATCTCCATAAGCATGCAAACCTAGTAGCAACTGAAGAAAAGGTCCCAATATCAACTTCCACATCACCACTGAAGTTTCATGAAGTTGATCCAAGAAAGAGGGAAGAAGAAGAGGTTCATCTTGCAAAACTTCATTTTCTTGTAGGGTCACTAAAGATGAGTGAGTGCAAGATCAAAGAGGCCCTACACACTCTCCATGGAACCCATGCATTGATGACAAATCATTGTTGGAAGTTGGAGGATAAATATTCCATGGAAGACATGGAGAAGTTTCAGAAGTCCATGACAAGCATCAAAGGTAATTTTCTCCATTTTCTTTCTGATAGAGATAGTTTGCTTGAGCTTGTTGAGTTGTTGAATGGATCATCCTTGAAGGATGAAGAAGATATTTGAAAGCTCACAAAATATTTACTGACCACCCAAGATCCTTGAAGAGAACTCAATGTGCACTCCAAGAGTCCAAGATGGAGATAGAGCAACTTCATGAGAAGTTGCAATGATCTTACCTGCCCTCCTAGACACCATTTATCCATCCTCACATTCATTCTTGATCATATGGAGGAATCTCATGAGATTGTGGATCATGAGATGCATTTGGTTTTGCATGTGCTTGAGGACTATGCATACAAGCTTGATGAGAAGCAAGCACTTGATCTTTCCCAGAGAAAACTTGAGTTATTTTAGGGAGAGAGTCTATTCTCCATGGAAGAGTAAGATGAGATCACCTTAGTTGGATCAACCGGTGATGAAGAAGATGCAGCCATAAGTTTGGTGGAAGAGTATTACAGAGCGTTGATTCAGATTTCTTCACCCCACACTTCTATTTCAGCCACAAGAGGTGGGGATGAAAATTGGGAGAAGGAATTTTCCTTGTTGGTGCCACATGAGGAGCAAGAGGCTCCCATAGGTGTTCATGATGACTAGATGAATGCAACATTCCCTTACCAACAACAACATAGGCATCCACCTGCATTCTTTGACACCTCTTTCATTCAATTGCACCCAGTGAGTGGACCCAGTGGCAGAGAGTTGAGCCATTGGAGTTTTAAACTAGTTCCATGTTTGGGAGATCATGAGATTTCTATAGGTGAGAAAGACTCATGGATGGAGAAGTACAAGAACATATTGCTTCAATTTGATGTCGTTCATCCACATATGGATTGGGTGAAAGATTACATGTCACACATGGAGTCTTCTTGTAGAAAAATTTCTGCTCATGGTCAGTGGAAGGAAGTTAAGAAAGCAAACTACCAAGAGAAGTTGTTGAGACATATATCTTACACAAGGTGGCCTCTGTGGACAAAATCCACACATTTGGATGGATGCTTGCACCCTTTTACAAGTGGCAGAGAGTTTATCCATTGGATGTGTTCACATGGATCTTTTGGTTGGAGTGTCATTCCATTCCCTTGTTGAATGAGGAGCCACATGTTTGTATTTCTTGTTTGTATTCTCAAAAATGATTTTGATGCATCATTTCATTGTGAGAATATTGGGCATCCTTGTTTATTGGATGATGCATATATTCATTGGGGTTGTACATGGGATTTTCACCCTTGTCACTTGCATGATTCAGACACTCCTCATGATGTTATTACTATCTTTCATAGTACCTTTCATGATGGTGGTTTCTGCATGATGTTGATGATAATTAGGAGAATGCACATTGAATAGTGGGATTTTGATATTCCTTGGGATGTCAAGTTTCCACCTGTGACACTACTACATGGATACTTGCACTAGAGGAAATGAGATCCAAGCATACTTTTGTCTGAGGAGTTATGTTGTATGGAATTCTCATTGATGGGGATGCAATGCAAGCATTGGGACCTAGCATTGCTTGTCTTTGGAGCATATATTTACATGATGGTTTGATGGAGCAATTTATCCTTTCTTCACATGAGTTCATCTATGTTGTATCATGTTCTAGTTCTCCTACACGAGGGAAGATATTTTTGGGTGAATAAATTTTGCAGCACCCTGGATTGCTTCTGCTCGAGGACAAGAGAACTTGGGAGGGGAGGATTGTAATGTCCCTTCTTGGAAGGACATTGAAAATGTTGACCTTGTCAAACACCTATGGGTTAAAAAGTTGAATTAATTAAATTACCTAGGGAATTTTGATTATTTCATACTAAGGAGGCATGTACTAACTTTATTTCTAATTCTGGATTATTTATGTGTAAATATTTAATTAATATGGAAATGATACATGGTGGAATGAGTTTCCATGTTAGGAGGGCGCCTTAGGAAATACAAATTTCCTAGGATGAAAAATAGCATATCTCCAAAAGATTGGAAAAAGCAATATTTCAGAAAAAGATGG
>LPNX011051382.1:442855-490887 GCA_001517045.1 Pseudotsuga menziesii | reverse complement strand
GATGTTATCCTTCATGGTGTGTTTTGCTGCTGATATACCCTGGTTTGGGTGCTGTTGTTGAGTTGTTTTGGCCACGTTAGGGCCAAAACCTACTCTGAGTTTCCTTATAGGTTGGAGCTGTGTCTTACCTTTCGCTTGGGACTGTCACCGGTCGTTTTGCTTCTTCACAGGGCAGTGAATGAAGTTGTTTGGCTGCTAGTATGCAGTGGTTGAGCCTTGGACAGTGCTGGTTTGGCTTGTCTGTTGATAGCCTGTGAAACCCAGCAGTGTTGGTTTGGCTGTTATGTGTCCCCTTGGCTATGTATAAGCCTGCAATTGACCCTTATTCCGAAGGGATCATGCCCAGCTCGGGGGTGGCAGCGTTGCTGAGAGATAGATGAGCAAGCTGGCCTATGGTGGGGTGGAACGTTGCAGTGACGTAGCTGGTTGCGGGTGAATTCTTCATCAAGAGATAAGTGCTGCTGGTTATTCCATCTCTGCAAATTTTATATTGATGTTAAATGAATTACAATGAACTTGATGAATGCTGGGTGATGGACTGGGTTTGTGACCTTCATTTTTCTATATTGGTTCATTTTTGTTTCAATATGGATGATGTAAGTAGAGAAATGGTTGAAAAAGCACAATATTTACTATTTTTAGGGTATTGGAATTGTTTCCAGTATCTCTTTTTCAGCAAAGTAAGGTTACTGCATTAGTTGTCGAAGATTTTAAGATGTAAGAAAGGGTTTTGATATTCATAGGTTATTGATAAACCTACATCGTTTGTCACTTATACCATGAGCTTAGTATTTTAGGATTGATGAGTTGACTTATGCATACTTCTAACTTTGTGATTTTGATAGATTTGATCCATTGGTATAAGTCTTTATAGAGATATGATTACCTTTATAAGCTTTCTAGGACATCTCATGATTTGGTGTGTGATAATTTTCACCCATGGTTTTGACTCAAGGGGTGTTGGAGTTTGACAAGTTATTGATGATCTAGAGTTATGTTCCTTTATATTCACTATTGGCTAGCATTATTTAGAGATTATATACAATGTGATAGCATCTTGTGTTGATATATGTAGTGATACGTCTACAACTTACAAGATCTACATTTCAGTATTGCAAATGACAATGGTAAGTAGAGATGTGAAGTATTTGAGTTCTTAGGATCCCCCCCAGTTTATATTGAGGAGAAATAGAGAATATTACTATTCCCAAGGATGATTTAGAGGTTAGAGTCAAGTCAAATTTAGAGGTAAATAAGGTGAGATTGTAGGTAGATATGTCCTCACCCTCTATCCCAACACACATGAGACCAATATAACTCAACTAGACATTGCAAGAGGCTTGAGAGCATGCGACTACCTATATACTTAGAGATAGCAAGTATACCTCCTAATAGATATCTCTTAGAGATGGCCCCTAAGATATTATTATAACAATATTTTATTGATTTCTTCCATTTATGGGTCTTCTAGTTGTCTTGTGGAGGAGAGGTGTGATATCTTGAGGGAGGGTGATATTTGGGTTGATAATTGTAAGACTACAATAGGTACATAATTGGAGATGGCATGTTTGGTGAAGTTGCAAAGGAAGAAGACAAGTGTTGATGAAAAAAAATCCTTATAAAGAGGGAGTGTTAGCTTTTAGGGTTACTCTGAAAGTGTTTACTCTATGTTTCGGGGTTCTTCATGAGATTTGGGGTGAATGGTGTATGATCAACTCTTATATGGTCCAAGATGGAATTGACCATTTGAGTTAGTTTCTCAATGGTCGTTTGACCTCAAAAGGATGCTTGCATGATATTCTTTCTTAGAGTATTGGAGATCTTCAGATAGACTAGGGACATTCTTCATGATGGTCATGTCAATATTAGTTGCTTTCTAGAGATGTTGCCTTGTATTGGAGAGGAGCATTTGGAATTTGGAGGATGACATTGAGCCCTATATAATAGGGAGTGGCTTGGATTCTTTCATGGAGGCATGCAGTTTACTTGGGATGTCTAGGTTGTGACAATGTTCATGTAGGTGGAGTATTTGGAAAATATCATGGATTAACATTGCATTTGATCCTTGCATGTGTATGGCGTAATATTTCAGCTTGACATTTTCACCCTTGGAGTGTAGTGGTTCACATGTGTGAGCCTACTTGTGTTTGTGGTAGGTTTCTTATAAGGGTTTAGGCCCATACTTGTATCATTGGCTTCCATTACTCTCACATATATAGAGGAGGGAGATAATAATTTGATAAGAAACTTGATCATTTTGTATTGTCTCATCCTTAAGGTTGTAAATTAATAGGGTTACGATCTTGGAAACCTCCTTGTGAGATGAAAATTTTGAAGTTGCATTAATTGCCTTAAATCAAGAAATTTGTACACATACTCCCCCTATGTTGACTTAAAATGGTGTGTTGGTCATCAAAGTCTCAAAATCCATTCAAACTCTATATTTCCAAAATAAGTCACCAATGATTATAAGGATGAAAAGTTGTAATTTGTATTATGTTAATACAAGGAAGAGGTTCATAACTCCCCGAGACACTAAAAATGTTTACGAATACAAAAGACTTGTTTTTATGGATGCCACTTTTAAAGTAAAAATGTAAAGTTAATAACTTCTTTGAAATTAAAAAATGTTCAGAAATATCATAATTACATCACAAGGAATTTAGTATATGTAAAATGGCTTCATTAAATTCTTCTACCCAACCAATTAAAAAATGGCATCTACCCTTTGTTACGTTCTATCATTTTCCATTAACCTAGACATAGAAATATGTTCATATATTGGTATTCATTTTTCTTTCTCAAAATTCTTGGGGAGCATATGGAATCTATCTATTTTTATTGGTAAATCATCCTTGAATGGGAGGTCCCATTTGGGCCTGGATGGGACTTGTTTTCAAAATATTTTCACAATTCTATACCAAAGATTGATATTGATTTATTAAGTTGTACATTAACAAATAAAAAAATACTCTAATTGGTATATTAAGTTTTGATTGCAAACCAGGACCTCTCAATTTATTTGTCCTTCGTGTAAAGGTTTTTGTAAACCCTTTTTCCTCCAATATTGCTTAAACTCCATGCCTTATTGTAGATATTCAATCACTACAACATAACTACAATAAAACCACAAATTTGAGGGGAGCTCATATAAATATATAAATTAAGCTTGCACATTAAAACTCTAGAAAAAATATGATGAAGAACATGAAAAATGATTCAATCCTTTGGAAATACTCCTTCCCAATAGCAAAGTTTATTCAATCCTACTTCGACAACATGGAATCTTTGGACGATATTTCTTATCCATTAAGTACCTTTCCTCTTCCCCCCTCCAAGTATTGTTGGAACCCCTTTGATGGATACTCCTAACATTCCAACCCTCGCATTAGGTCTCCCTATTTGGTACATTACACCAACAAAACCCCAGTTCGCTACTGAAGTGGTGTTAACCCCCATTGGGTCGATTAGTAATTCTAATGCCCCTCCTCCCATGGTTAATAATGAGGCCACCTCTTCCACCCAACCTACCCCTAAGAATAAAGTTGTGGGGAACACCAAGAATGTGAAGTTCAATTTTCTTTGGACATGGTAGTTACCATCTCCCCTCCTACTCCAAAGAAGATTCCCACACCTTGTGCCATTTGCAGTATCCTTGGTCATGTGACCCATTAGTGTTTGGAATTTCCCACATTGCATAGTGATATATACGTTCATGAAGAAGGTATTGATTCAACCATTCTTGTAGTTTAGATTACCCTCCCTAATTCTATTGTTGTACGTAAATCTATCCTATGACTAGGGTGAGGTCACCAACATCCTATGACTAGGGTGAGGTCACCAACATACTGGGTTTTCTAAGATAGACATCTAGGGTTTTATAGTAAGAAAATTAGACTCTAGATTCAATCATAACTTTACAAAGAGTTTGAAACATAGAGAACGATGCACCTTGCTTATGAAGGTTGATCCTAGCTTTGTTTGATCCTTATATCTACCTCAAACTTTCAATCTAAGAACCTACAAAACAACCAAATCCCCTTCCTCAAAATCTTTTGACAATAATAAAGATAATGGATAAATTGAAAGAAGAACAAGGACATAAATCTATGAATCGAATTTCAATATAAAATGATAATTCCATATCAAACATGAAATTAAATCATAATTTTGGGAAGGGAAAGTTGTCAAGTCTCTATTGAAACAATAGAAACAAGTACAATGTTACATTTTCTATGCGTCGACACCTTGCAAAACCAAGTATCTGGATCTCCTTCTTCTCTTCCTCAATAATCCCAACTGATCTCCAAGTTTCAAAGGGATGAAACTATGCAAGAGCCACAACTTCAAGACATGGGGAGTGGGAATCAAAGCAGAAGGCCAATGATCCCCAGGGATGGAGATGATCTCATTCCTCCAGCATAACCTTACTTAGGGAAAAGTCCCCTTTCATGGATAATATCCGTTGTTTATATAGTAAATGGAGATAGTTATGATCGAGTAGAAAGCAATTGTAAATGAGGGTGTAGTTATCTAAACCACCCTAACTCCCCCTACTTCGAAATTTTATTTATTTTTTGGAATTTTTAGGGAAAAATGTTGGTAATGTAAACTCAACAAGCTGTACTGTAACAAATATTAAATAAATACCAACTAGTATCCGAAAAGGTGTGACCTTTCGTTGTACACACTCAAAGCCTATGAAGGCAAATACCAATTGTAATATTCATCATCATCAATATATGATTAATTATTATTTAATATGGATTTCATGTCCTGAAAGCTTATTGCTTCATTGGTATCAAGCCATCGCCATCCTCCACCTACCTTGCCTCCATCCGCAGCCATCGTCCAGTCCGCGCTCCATCTCCGCGTTGCCACTCCCCTCCGCAATTTCCCGTTCACCTCCACGCATCCCACCTCCTTCTTCCTGCTGCCTCTGCCCTCCGCCTCCATCGCGCATCCACCATTTCTTTCGCGCTACATCCACGCAGTCTCCCCCTCTGCGCGTTCACCCTCTGCGCATCCTCCCACCCGCGTCCACCTCCGCCCTGCTACAGCCACCCACCTCCGCCCTGCTACAGCCGCCGCCGCCATCCCACCTCCGCCCTGCTACAACCACCCACCTCCACCCTGCTACAGCCGCCGCTGCCATCCCCCCTTCCTCGCCCTCGTCCTCATCCTTCTTCATCCTTCCTCGCACTCGCCCTCGCCCTCGCCCTCGCCCTGCTGCTCATCAACGCGCCGTCACACGCCGTCATTTCCCCTCCACATCTACGACGAAAAAAAAAAAAAAAACCAATTTAAAATAATATTATATAATAATAAAATTATTATTTCAATATTTATTTTTATAAACTATATAAAAATTAAATATTATATAATAACAATACTATTATTACAATATTTATTTAAAAAAAACTATATACAAATTATTATATATATATATATATAAATTAATTATTATTCAAAAATTCATCCCCCTAAACAAAAATTGGGTCTAATTATTCACCACCACACCTCAGAAGCATGACGACGGAGTTAAAAGCCCAAATTGAAAAATTGAAGAAAGATTTCAATGATCGCATTATTAAGAGTCAAGAAGATTTAAAGGAAGAAATAAAAAATTGCAATGCAAAGCTGAAAAATGAAATCAGAGAAGAAGTTGTTTCAGTGTTAGATAGAAGGCTAGACGACAAATTGGACGCGATGAAGGAAAAACAAGACCAACTGAACGACAAGCTAAATACTCTCATGGGGATGATGGACAAGAAAAAGACAAAAGATCGCCACAAACAAAAAGACGATTCAGATATGTCGTGTACTTCAGCCAGCAATTCAGGATCACCACCATGCAAGAAGACAAGAAGGAATCAACGTTATGTAGTGTATCCCCCCAAAGCAAAAATAGAAATGTCAAAGTTTAGTGGAAATGACGAACAATGCGTAGCGTGGTTAAATAAAGTAGAAGAATACTTTGATATCTGTAACATCACAACAGATATAGAAAATGTGAAGTATGCATCTATGCATCTTGAAAACCATGCCTATAACTGGTATATGTGGTGGAAGGGTGACAACTTCACATACACATGGAATTTGTTCAAAAATGATTTCCTCAAAAGGTTTCAAGGAATCAATGAAGACGAATTTTTCTCAAAGCTTACTAGGTTATAACAAAAAGGAAACATCGAATAATTCACACACCAACGGGAATCACTCGCTACCAGAGTATTTGGGTTAACAATCAAACAACGACTAGAAACTTATGTGGGAGGACTAAAGCCTTACATACAAAAGGAGTTAAAAATGCATGACATAGCAAATGTTGAAGCAACAAGATGGAAAGCAAAAGCAGCTGAGGCTAAGTTTGACAACTTCCAAACATACAAAGGGAAGTCATATTCACAGAGAAACATCGAGACAACTCCAGAGGCCAATACAAACAAATACATTCCCCCACCTAGAAGGGACGACAGGAAGAACCTCGAAAATCAAAGAATGAGGAAAGGAAAATGTTGACGATGTGGAGACAGATGGAATCCTAAACATAGGTGTCACCATTAGGACAACTCAAAGAAATTATATACTTGTGAAGTAGAGGAGAATAGTGAATTAGAAGAAGAAGAAGAAGAAGAAGAAGAAGAAGAGTCAGAAGATGAAGAGGAAGTGACCGCAAATATGGCATCTAGAAGTGACAAGACCCCCAAAATATCCCTAGCAGCCATGACAGGCATTAGTTAACCACAGACTCTCAACTTAAAAGGACATATAAAAAATGAAAATGTTACAGTGCTAGTGGACACCGGAAGTAGTCACAACTTTCTTGATATAAGAGTGGCCAGAAAACTCAAATTGTTTGTACATCTAGTTTCGGACATGAAAGTGATGGTCGCAGATGGAAAGAAAATCGAAAAAGTCAGAAAATGTCACAAAGTGAAACTCCAAATTTAGGATTTCAACTTGGAATCAGAACTATACACATTACCGTTAGGTGGAGTGGATATCGTTCTAGGAGTCCAATGGTTACAAACATTGGGAACATACTTTGCTAATCACCAAAAACACTTTATCAAGTTTAAATGGCAAGGAAAAAATTATAAACTACATGGTTTCCAAGCACCGAACACACAAGTAGTTTCATCTCAACAGATGGAGAAGCTCATTCAAAAAGGAGCATCAACATACGTGATCTAATGCCATCAAATGGAAGGACAAGAGTACGGATAGAACAAGCTCAAAGAAGAAATCCAAAAATTACTCCAGAAATATAAACAAATATTTGAAGACTTACCGATGTAGCTACCACCTAAAAGAAGTATAGAACACATAATCGAGGTTAAATCAGGGGCAAACCCTATTAAGGTTAAACCTTATCGGTATCCCCACCATCACAAAACGGAAATAGAAAGGTTAGTCCAAGACTTATTGAAGTGTGGTGTCATCACCAAGAGCAGAATCCCATATGCAGCTCCAGTCGTGTTAGTACGAAAGAAGGAGGAATCATTCAGGCTATGCATTAATTATCGAGGATTAAAAAAAATAACGATTAAAAACAAATTTCCAATTCCCTTCATCGACGATATGCTGGATGAACTTCATGACGCAAAGTGTTTTTTAAAACTTGATTTAAGGTCTGGATACTATCAAATCACGGTTCGATTAGAAGATATCGCAAAGACTGCTTTCCAAACTCATGAAGGACATTATGAATTCAAAGTAATGCCTTTTGGGTTAACTAATGCCCCTGCCACATTCCAAGCAACTATGAATGAACTATTTCAGCCCTACTTAAGGAAATTTGTGTTAGTATTCTTCAATGACATCCTTATATATAGCAAGACGTGGAAAGAACATTTGAAGCAACTAGAAAAAGGTTCTATCTCTTTTGAAGGAAAACCAATTTTATACAAAGAAGTCAAGGTGGACCCAAGAAGTAGAGTATCTCGGTCATATAATATCACAGGAAGGAGTCAAGGTGGACCCAAGAAAGATCCAATCGATGAAGGAGTGGCCCCAACCCAAGAATGTTTCAAAATTACGAGGATTTTTGGGATTAACAGGTTACTATCGAAGATTCATCAAGAACTATGCACATGTCACTGCTCCACTAACAAATCTCCTTAAAATGAATTCCTTTATATGGGATGATGAAGCAAGAAAATGCTTTGAAACATTGAAACAAGTTATGTCGTCAAGTCCCGTTTTGGCAACACTTGATTTTTCAAAACCATTTGTAATTGAATGTGATGCTTCAGGGTTTGGGATAGGAGCCGTGCTAATGCAAGAAGGTCATCCAATCGCTTTTGAAAGCAAGAAATTGAACAAAAGAGAATTCCTACAGTCTACCTACAACAAGGAAATGCTTGCCATCATGCACGCATTAACTAAATGGAGACAATATATGTTGGGAAGCAAGTTCCTAATCTGAACAGACCATAATAGTCTACAACACTTATTACAGCAAAAGATGTTAACTACTGAACAACAAAAGTGGATCAAAAAGATCTCTACCTTCGATATGGACATTTTACATAAAAAGGGGAAGGACAATGTAGTAGCTGACGCCTTATCAAGGAAAGATGAAGAGGTACAAGTCTATGCCGTATCAATGGTAATCCCAGAAATTTTGGACGAAATCCGAACCGAATATGCTAAGAATGCACAGGTTTGCTCCATAATTGAAAACATAAATCAGTATCCAAAGTTTGAATGGAAGAATGACCTCTTATGGTACAAAGGACGAATCTACTTAAGTGCAAACTCTAAGTTTAAAACCAAGGTATGTAAAGAATCACATGACTGCCTCGCCACGGGACATGTAGGATTTTATAAAACCTACTATAATTCAAGACAATCATTCTTCTGGAAGGGTATGAATGCCGACATTCACAAGTATGTTGCAGAGTGTGACACCTGTTAGAGAAATAAAGTAGAGAATATCTCAAGCCTCGGGTTACTCCATCCATTGCATATTCCAAACCAAAAGTGGGAGGAAATTTCTATGGATTTCATTGAAGGTCTACCCATATCGGACGGGAAAGACAAAATACTAGTAGTAGTAGATAGGTTAACCAAATATGCACATTTCATAGGAATAAAGAGAACTGATTCTGCAAAGGAAACTGCAGAAGCCTTCTGTAAAAATATCTACAAGTTACATGGCTTCCCCAATATTATCGTAAGTGATAGGGATGCCAAATTTAAAAGTAATTTTTGGAGAGAATTCTGCAAGCAAATTGGAATGACACTTAACATGAGCTCATCTTATCATTGTCAGACAGATGGCCAGACAGAAGTCGTTAACAAATTCTTAGAGACCTACCTTCGTTGCTTTGTAACTGACAAACAAAATAAATGGGTTCAATGGTTACATCTTGCAGAATGGTGGTATAATTCTACTTATCACACATCCGCAAAAATGACACCTTTTCAAGCCCTTTATGGATATGCACCCCCAAAATGGAAGGATATCATTACCAACCAAGCAAGGGTCGCCTCAGTAAAAGACCATTTAGAAGAAAATCAAAAGGTTGTACAAATACTTAAAGAGAATCTAAACACCGCAAGGAATAGAATGAAGCAGCAAGGAGATTGACATCGCACAGAAAGAGAATTTGAAATTGGAGATTGGGTATTTGTACGATTACAACCCTATAAACAATTGTCACTAAAAAAAACAGGAAAGAATAAATTAGCTCCACGATTTTATGGCCCATATCAAATCAATAAGAAGATCAGCCACGTGGCATATGCATTGGAACTACCAGAATCAAGTCGTGTCCACAATGTCTTCCATGTTTCATGCTTAAAAAGGATGATAGGTCAACACCAACAGGCACAGACACTACTTCCCATGTTAGATGATGAAGGAAGAATTATTTTTGAACTAGAATATATCATTATTACCAGAGAAAGAAGATTAAGGGCGAGAGTAATTAAAGAGTACCTTATAAAATGGAAAAAATTCTTGGAGGAAGATGCCACATGGGAATTTGAACAATTCCGACAACTACATCTTTCTCTAACACAGCTTTGAGGACAAAGCTCCCTTAAAGGGAGTGGCAATGTAACAAATATTAAATAAATACTAACTAGTATCCGAAAGGGTGTGACCTTTCGTTGTACACACTCAAAGCCTATAAAGGCAAATACCAATTGTAATATTCATCATCATCAATATATCATTAATCATTATTTAATATGGATTTTGTGTCCTGAAGCTTATTGCTTCATTAACACCCTTGCAAACCAAAGGGAACAAGCGTTTTCAAGATTTTGGTGAAAAACACTAGCAAAGTGAAAGCAAATAGGGATTAAAATGTTGGTTCATAGGTCACTAGGGGTGTTTTTGGCTTAAAAATTAGTTACAAATCTTATAAGTGCTAGGGAATCACTGAATGAATAATTCCATAGCAATATATACCAAAGCAATGCTTTTCCATCCATAGTATCCTTTTGTGTGAGCAACAATCGAGAATTGAAGTGTCATCATGAAGATGTTGTCACAAATGGAGTGTCGATTTGAGATACAAAAAATGCCCCCTAATGTATGAGGTCAGAAGGGACTATGATGCCCAAAATACATTATAACAACCAATGTAATGGGAAATGGAGGTAGTGAAACTAGAGAGTCCTAGAATCTTAGTCTCAACAAGGTACCTGAAACATAAAAAGGATGTCATAGAAGCTTATCCTTGGGATAGATATATCCAACGTTCAAGAATACTGCCAGAAAAATACAACGTGGATCCAACATAATGTATGAAAATCATGTAACTATCATGGCCATGATAAATATGAAGTGGATCCAAGTGAAAATAGGTCATGGCCACGAGTTAATAGAATGGATCCATGCACAAGAACTGATCATAGCCACAAAATATATAAGGTGGATCTATGTCAAACTAGAGATCATAACCACAAATGAACAAAGTGGATCTATGTATCATCATGTGTCATATATATGGTGTGGTACGATTTCACACAACTCAAAAAATAACAAAATGTGAGGATGCTACTATTGGCCCAAGGTATTCCATCCAAGCCACCTAAATGTACACATCTTACCCATGTGAATAGATCAATTGAAGTTGAACATGGGGGATACCATTTGATTACCAATCATTGATGTATACTGTTAACAAAAGCAAGGGAGCTCATTGATAATGATAATGGGACCAAAGGTACCTAGTACATTATAATAGGTGTGAATAGATGTTCTTGAAGTCAAAAAATTGAAGAATCCATCAAGTAGGATACATTGATATATGTTAGTGATTGAGCAAAATACGAATATAATTGAACTTTAAATCTTTAATAAAAAATAACAGTTCATATAAATCTCATCAATAATCCAAAGACATAAATCAAACCATAGAACACAGGATATACCTGGGAAAACCCTCCACTGATTCGGAGGATAAAAAACCCAAAAACAATCTTAGAGTATGATTATAAATGGTAGATAATGATTACAACACAATAGCAGATTGATTTCACCAAGAGCACTAGGGAGTGAAGATCAAATGGAACACTGTATCTAACTAGCCAAGTGCATAACACTTTAATAACAAGTCAATTTAGGTTATACAACAAAAATAGAATGGTTGCATGCATGATTAAAATATTAACACTTAGAACATTGATACATCTTCAATCATGCATCCCCCATTGACCTGGTTCCAATATGGCACTCCATGATTATCTCTGACTAGAATATATGCACCCTCACTGACTTGGTGCCAGGTTGGTACTCCATAATTATCTCCCACAAGAAGATATGAGCCTTACATTAATTAACTAACTCTAGTTGAGTTGTTAACTAAGTGTACTGAACTAAACTGGATCATATTGCATGGAACTGAGTGGAACTGCATGCAACTGAGTGTAACTACAAGCAAATGAGTGTAATTGAACAAAACAAAATGTAACTGAACAAAACTGAATGTAACTGAATAGAACTGAATGTAACTGAACATAACTGAATGTAACTGAACATAACTAGTGCTTCTCCATCATTGCCATCTTCAACAACCAATTGCATAAATTAAGGAGTTGATTCCTTAATTAAGTGAACTTGTTTACCATAACTAATACTCAACTGCTGTCTTTTCAATTCTAGTTCACTTGGAGGCAACATGGGAAATTTGAATTCTCTCTCCATCTTTGTGCTTATATTAATTATCTTTGCATGATCCATATGTGTTTTCATAAATTCTATATCATATCATACTCATAAGATTGTTTCCGAACGTATGATCATATGTATTACCTCGGGTCATATAGTCACATGATAAAGTAAATCACTCTAGGAGTAGCTAAACCCTAAATGATACTTGTAGCACTTGTTGACCATGAATAGCCCTACATCACATAGTATATCATCGAGACTTAATACAAAATAAGTCATGTGAACTTAATAGACATAATTTTTGGACTTGACATAACAAGTCTCAGACCTTAACATAAGGTCATGATCTTAACCATAAGATCCTAGTACAAGCATCTCTCCCAAATATGACAATGTCACGTGAACTTAATACAATATAAGTTATGAACTTGATACAACACAAGTCTCAGACCTTAATGAAACATAAGGTCATGGATAATATATGAATCTAATTACAACATAGATTCTGAACTTGATTACAACACAAGTCTCATCGGAATGAATCCCGAAGCTGTACTCTCAACGAGGGAGACAATCTCTTCCATACCAATATTATCTCGAAAGTGTCTAAAATTCATCACAGATAGAGGCTTGTCACAGATTTGCAATCTTTTCATCAATACCTATGTACTAGAACTCATGACCATGACTTCAATGAAGTAAAAATTCATCTTGAATGTGTTTTATCATAAAACACATATAGGGTTTTTGAGAAATCTTGACTATTAGCACCTACTAACTGTAGGCTCAAGTCTTTCACCCTAGTAGGTAGCTTCCCAAGATACACTACTCCTTAGTATGTAGTACTATCCACAAAACACATTTTGTGTCTGTAAAACTCTCAAACACACATCTTGCTTTTGTAGTATTAGCCACAATACACTTAGCTTTTGTAGTACTAGCCTCAAATTACATCGCTTATCTCAGGCTAAAACAATAGCTTGATAACACAAAATAATAGGCATGTCATGTATCAAATACAATAAAGAGCCTATTCTAATGTACCTCAAAGGTACTCAAACAAATGCCTAGTAGAAAGCATAAAATACAATAGGTCTTCTCAAAGACCAACCAACTACTTACACAAAGTAACATCATCTGGATCCAATCCAGAATAAATTTTCTCTAAACTAGAAAGCATGGATTTTAAATCCATCACATACAATATTATACAACAAATATGTAATAACATGTAGAAAGAAAGACTTATCTTTTCTTTCACTCTTCAACATTTGTTGACTTCTTGAATCTTTTACTATCTGGAGAAGTTCTCTGTGAGATTTCAATTCTTTGTGATATTCTTCAAGTAATGATCACTTTATCAATGATCCTTTTCTTTATATTTGCAGCACCCCAACTACCTCTCCAAGAGGTTTTAACTGTTATCTAACAGTCCAGACTATAAATAGTCTCTGATAATTTTAACCATGTCTTTGCTCATGTGGATTCTCTCCACAAGGTATCACAACCCTTGGCTGCCTAAGTCATGTACTATGACTAACTGGTGGGGAATTTTTTTGCTGCCGCCTATGAAGACACATCGATACTCCCTCTTCAAATATAGGAGTTCTTATGTAGTATACCAAGCTTGTCCTTGACAGAGGCTTAGTAAGAATGTTGGCAATGATGTTCATATGTGGATATGTACCATGTCTTGAATATAACTGACTAGAACCCTCAAAATATTTAATGCTTTTCAGCATGCGCTATCTATAGCAACACATGTGATCTTCATCAATCACTATACTAGTCAGATTTCATATATATTTGAAACTCTACTTTATTGATCAAGACATATCTGAGTCCACATACACTTGTACCAAGTAGGTACCACAAAACATGCTTTGTACATGTCTATGTACAAACCACAAAGCACATAACATATATTGGGACCTGTGGCTAACCAAATACATCTCAGCTGATTTGAGATCCTCCAAATATGAAATAATAATTATAAAATTTCATATTTACCTTCATATGCGTGGCCATGGATTTGCAGTCCATCATCCTGAAACTCTTTAGGCTCTTTTACTGCACATTTTCCTTAACCGAGGAAAATATTTGTCTGGTGATTGCCACACCATTAATCATAAGAATCATAAGAATATTCTTGAATACATTTCTCAGCTTCCTTTTGAATATGAGCATCATGCATACCTGCTTTTTATAGGAGGTACATCAACCAGTTACACTGGTTCTTTAGGAGCTAGCGAGACTAGCAACTCCCTTTCACCATGTAAATGTGAGAATCATAATCTGGTTCCTCCATCATAGAGACTTATGCTCATATCTATATGAAGCTCTTCTTTGACACAAGAATCTAAATAATATAGAATATCTTCAAGATTCTTCACATCTATCATAATAGAATTAAGCAATCTATTTTGTCTGCTTCCCAAGAGACATAGAAACCTCTCGAATTGTTCTCTTTCAGGCTTAGCCATCAGAATAACTCCACATTCATGTCCTTATTTACTTGTAGGTAAGGGCATATTAATTTTCCCTACAAGAAAAATTATTCTATTGGTTAGAACCATTTCATACATGAATTTTATTCACATGAAATACTCTCAATATACTGATAAAGATTTACCTAGTTATGTATAGATATTGACCAACCGATTTATCATAACCTATTATAATATTAGGTACTGATATGCAGCCCTATATCAGTCCTATATCAGTCCAAAAATTCATTTTATTAAAGAAATATACATCCCCATGTTCATATCTCAGGAGGTAAGCATGAAGCCCTCTATCTAGCCAATCATGTAGTCTTATGTTCACAGTTTATGAAACAATCATGCTGCCCTAAATATCATGTCTTATGGAGGATGTTTTCAGCCTTATATCAGTCCTATATGAGTGTATATCAGTCCGACATAAGTCTTATATCAGTCCTATATAATATCACAAAATTTGGACTCATGAGATTGATAGCATGCCAATAAAGATAGAAAAAACAATGTATATGCTAAACACAATTCCAAGTCTAGGAATACAAATCTATATGACCATCATGAAACACAATTTTTTTTTAGATCTTATTTATAACAACAAATAAGAAAATAAGGTACTCATCATTATTGTGTGTGTGAGATCCCTCTTGATATTTGCACACTTGCGGAGATAGGTGGAGTCCTTCTTTATTCACTACAACTTTAAACATTGCAAAAAGAAAACTTAATGCATGTACTATAAAGTGTGTCTCTGCATGGGAATAAGGATCCCATGAAACCAAGAACGAATTCTCTTCTTCACTAAAGCAAATATTCCTTTCAATCATCCTCTTCCTTGGATGATTTCTCTTGAGAAGGTTCACCTCTTTCTACGGTGGTAGAGGCATGAATTCTTCCTTCTTTTCTTTTCCTTGTATTGCAATCCCATATGAAGTGACCTGCCTTTTTACAAAAAAACATATTAGTTTTGATTTGTACATACCTTTATGGATCTCTTTCTTCTTTGCATGAAAAGTGTTCTTGGGAGAAAATGGTTTTCTCTCTTTCTTGGTTCTTGCCGTGAGGGAAATTCTCCTCCTTAGTGCTCACTATCTTGTTCTGGATGCACCCTTATTCTTGGATGCAATTATGCCAAAGTATTTCAAAATTGGGATGTTCTTCTCTTCCGTTTACCGCAGTAAGAAATGTCTTCCATGAGGAGGGGAGTCCGTCAATGTCGGTTTGTATAAGATCATCATCATCTTCCATGTCTTGAAGTTGGATGTTCCTTCGAGTCTATCTTCCAATCAGACGGATATAGAAGCCATTGCTTCATGCTCTTTCTCAATGCTTCAATATCTATGGAGGCTTAGAGTGTTTGCACAAAACTAAGCTCTTGCACGCCCTTGCTCTGATACCATGTTAGTGATTGAGAAAAATATGAAGATAATTGAACTTTAAAACCTTAATCCACAATAACCGTGCATATAAATCTCATCAATAATCCAAAGACGTAAATCAAACCATAGTACATAGGATATACCCTGGGAAAAACCTCCATTGATTCAGAGGATAAAAAACCCAGCAAACAATATTAGAGTATGATTGGTAAGTTGTAGAGAATGATTAAAACACAATAGCATATTTATTTCACCGAGAGCATCAGAGAGTGAATATCAAATGGAACACCGTATCTAACTTTCCAAGTGCATAACACTTTAATAACAAGTCAAATTAGGTTATACAACAAAAATAGAATGGTTGGATGCATGATTAACTTATTAACACTTAGAACACTGATACATCTTCAATCATGCACCCCCCATTGACCTGGTGCCAATATGGAACTCCATGATTATCTCCCACCAGAAGATATGCACCCTCACTGACTTGGTGTCAGTTTCATACTCCATAATTGTCTCCCATAAGAAGATATGTGCCTTCCATTAATTAGCTAACTCTAACTGAGTGTACTAAACTGAACTGGATGGTATTGCATGCAACTGAATGGAAATGAGTGTAACTGCATGCAACTGAGTGTAACTGGATGCAACTGAGTGTAACTGAATAGAACTAAATGTAACTGAACATAACTGGATATAACTGAACATAACTGAATGTAATTGAATAGAATTGAATGCAATTGAACAGAACTGAATGTAACTAAACATAACTGAATGTAATTGAATAGAACTAGTGCTTCTCCATCAATGTCATCTTCAAAAACCACTTGCATAAATTAAGGAGTTAATTCATTAATTAACTAAACTTGTTTACCATAACTAATACACAATTGATGTCTTATCAATTCGAGTTCACTTGGTAGCAACATGGGAGATTCAAATTCTCTCTCCATCTCTGTGCTTATGTTAATTATATCTGCATGGTCCATATGTGTTTTCATAAATTCTATATCATATCATACTCATAAGATTGTTTCCGTACCTATGATAATATGTATTATATCATACTCATATAGTCACATGCTAAAGTAAATCACTCTAGGGGTAGCTAATCCTTAAAGGAGACTTGTACCACTTGTTGACCATGACTAGGCCACATAGTATATCATCGAGATTTAATACAACATAATTCATCTGAACTTAATACACATAAGTTCCAGACTTGACACAACAAGTCTTAGACCTTAACATAAGGTCATGATCTTAACCATAAGATCCTAGTCAAGCATCTCTCCCGAATATGACAATGTCAGGTGAAATTAATACAATATAAGTTCCAGACTTGATACAACACAAGTCTCAGACCTTAATAAAACATAAGGTCATGGAGAAGATATGAATCTTCACTACCCAATACTGAGGGAAATTGCCTCTGATGGATGCAAGTACCAAGGTACTACCAAAACTTGAGATCTCATTCCCAATGCATGTTGAGTTGAAGTCAATGGGAAGAAACTCGTTGGAAGGGAGGAATTGAGGCATCCTCCATCATCCAACATGAGGAGAGGTCAAGGACTGATTTGATTTAGGATATTGTTGGGACAAAATTTTGCAGAATGGACCACCAAATGCATGATGAAACCAATTGACACCAGGGAATGGACGACACATGAGGTCAAGGAAACTGCATAATAGACAACACATGATACATTCTTGAATAATTATCATGAAACAAAATTGACTTGGACAACTTTCGACACAAGGCAACAATGATGTGAATATGCAATGTAGAATACATTGACAGATTCTCCATATGGTTAGAAGAGTAACCAAATTTTTGAGTACTAACTCATAAATCAAGATTAAAATCCCAAGGTCAAATACTACAACCCAGGTAACAATGAGCTACCTATCTACCATTAACCGATGCATCGCACTATGATGTAAAATCAATATTTGGTTGTTAAATGAGAATATTCAAAGAGGAAGAATAACAATCATGATTGAATCGACCACTTATTCAACTCACACTTCATCCCACGTCATAAATTGAGAATGTCTACAATATAATTGGTTTTTCACATGTTCAGGATGAACATAATAATATATAGGTGGGTATAATGGATATTTGTTTACAACATACCAATGAAATGGAGGGAATGTTCTTACATGCATTCAAACGAGATGAGATGGGGGATGATAATCATCTCGTCAATAGATTCTTTGAAATCCTAAAATCTAATTCCACCACCCCTCTCTTTGTACATGAATCTAGGTATACCTAACTAGGTACAAAAATGTTACTTTACAACTTGAAACTTATGTATGGCATGTTGAACACAAGTTACACTGAGGTAAAGGACCATTTAGTATCCTATATTTTAATGAATCTTGTCACACAATCAACAAAGAAAAGTGAATACATTCATCCTTATTGACAATGTACATTTCTAATGCCCAATAATTACAAGTTTCTCATAGATAAAGTACTTCCAAGTGACATTGTCCTCCCCAATAATTGTGAAGAGGCAATACAATAACTAAAAAAGTTGGTTGGTTAGTACTTACCATATCACACTTGTTCGAATTATTGTGCCTTAGATAGAGGTGAATACGATATGTCCAAAAAGCGGGCATGACATGTACCAAAATAAAAAACAATGGAAAGGCACATGGTCTTCCTCATAAGATATTCTAGCACATGCCTATAATCCCAAAGATCTAAAGGCTCTTTCGTTGAAAATAATTAACCGTGTTGGAATGGTGGCATGCCTCACAAAAAAAGTGAGGCAAGAGTTATGCATATATAGTGGATTCAATAGCCATGAAATAAATAGAGGATACATGGCCCAATAAATTTAAGGATGAAGTATGAATCCTTCTATTTAGCATAGACATAGATGGAGTTAACACATATTCCCATTTAAAGTACAGACTATTATGTTTGGTTGGTGGTAGTGATCAATAACTATACCCCCCATGGTTTTTCATGGAGAATGGACATCTTATGTTGGCTCTTATGGTCCTTGGCAGAAGCAAGTGAAGATAATGGATGTCTACCTCCAACAATTGATTTATGAATTGAAGCAATTATGGGAAGGAATACATGTATACGATGCATCAAGACCCATCATGAAAGAGAGGTCTTTCACATTGTATGGAATACGTTTGGGATTAGAATTTTGTTCTAGTAAGTATGTTAATTTACTTGTTTATTTTCACAACATTACCTGACATACTTAATTTGGTGCAATTGTCTTCTTTGATGTTAATATGTTTCATATACAATAACATCACAAGTCTTGTAACAAAAGGGTATCATGGATGTCAATGTTGTGAAACTTCTATAAAGGATAAGTCGTCCAACCACCTACAAATTCAGTGTATGATCGATCAATTGTATTCCTTCCAAAAGACCACCCCTATCAAAGAGAAACATCTACTTTCAATGATAAAATAGAGAGAACCCAAAGACATGATATATTGTCACTGGTAGACTGGTTTAAGAAAAGTGCATAATTTTATGATTCAAATTGGGAACATGTGTTCAATGATCCTGAATTTTGAAAACCATGTTGAGAAAATTCCCACTGTGATGAAAATGAAATTTGTATTTTATGAGCTTCTATATTGGGAGCATCTTAATATTTCCCACTTACTAAATCCCATTCATATATTAAAAAAAATTTCATCTTGTTTATGGAGGCACATATCATAATAAAAGTTACAAATTGGATGCTAAGAGAGATCTTATTTCTTCAAATACTAAAAAGAAACATTGGCCAAGAACAAAAAATGTAGAGGTTTAGTGATCTTGGTCTTTTGAAGAAGGTGATATCGCATGGATTTTGAAGAAATGTTATATTTTTAAAGTAAATGATGTTATATTATATGTTAAGGTGCCTTCTTTATACAAGTCAATTCTATGATGTTTCCTCATCGTAGAACAACATTTATTGGGGTTGAAATCACATGATCATATGAACCTTCTAAGGGTACGTATGACTATTACATGCTTCTTTTTATGCAATTTAGATTATAATACGCTAATATGCACTCATAGGTTTATGCCAATTAATTTTGTATATGTTGATTTTTATTTTACAGAGCCATTATGCTTTGCTCGCGCATGTTTGTGTGAACCATGAATTCCTCCATGACCCACAATTATTCATATCTAAATTACCTACATTTTTTCATTGGATTACATCAAAGGAGATTCACATGGCTAGAACTCCACGATAGTGTCAAAATCTAGCTGAGATTGTTTATATATTTGAGAAGAAATTGGCTACGAGTTTCATGGACTTGCAAGTCCATATTCTAATTCACCTACTTGATGAGGTTGAATTAGCCATGGTGGTATCATGTCATTGGATGTTGTTTTTATAGATGCACACAAAAAGTTGAAGGGGTTTGTTTCAAAAAGGGTGAAACCTGAGGGGTTTATGGAAAAGGGGCAGTATATGAGTTGTTCTATTATGCTAGTGAGTACATCAAGAAAATAAACAACACACCATGAATATTAGTTTGTGATAACCAATGGGATGAGGATAAATGGGAATGGGAGCTACTTCAAACAAATATAAAATGATAAATGGGAAGGGGAGCTACTTCAAACAAATATAAAAGGAGCATGATAAAGTGCAAGTCATTTATCTTTTCTCAAATTTCTATAGAGTGTTTTTTTACACTAAACTTGATAATATATAATTGATCTCATAATATTTGTTTTGATTTCATGAATACATAAAAAAATACAAAAATTGATGCCATTAATAAATTTGTTCTTCACAACATAGAGGTAACACAATCATGGGTAGAATTTTATGAAGATAAGAGATGAAAATGAGACAGTAACATGGAATAGTTTAAATGCTCGAATAGTAGAAGCATGCATTTTCCAATCATTTAAAATAAAATATGCCAATGATCTATCCCAATAGTTGGGTATCTTACTAGAACAAATATAAATATGGTGCGTATGGTCATTAATTGCATGGTTAAGAGGATACACTAAACATAGGATGTTAGCACTCAGAATGTACCCAAGGTTGTAGAAGGTAAATCCCAAGGTAACAACATAACCACTTTAAGAAAGGAAGCTGGCTTCCTCCTTCCTAGAGAGGGATCTCTCACTGAATTTTAACAGGGCCATATATAAAACTAAAATAAAATTCAGATTATGTTTGTGGTTGAAACAAGGCAATCATACATTGAGATATGGAGTCACAAATATTCATGAATCACATAACATTTTGCATGTGAAATTATACAAAGGGAAGGTAGCACTTGGTTACAGTCAAAACATACTTTGTATAGTGATAAAGAATAAACAATGACAGTCCATTAATACAGAGCACCAGGAATATGAATTCTGCATCAAATTTGGTAAGAAAGATTGGTGAATACCTGAAACAATAGTCAGAGCATAACCATATGAGTTCTGAACTATTACACACTCATTCTAGATATGAAAGAAAACATAATGGCAAGTTTAATAGGAATACATGCACATAAGAAAGGAAATTACAAACTGTAACTACGAAATACACAGGAATCTTTTCAGCAACAGGACAACATTCAGCTTTGTCATTTTGTATTATTAGGGGTAGACCTCGAAATACATAACCCAAACCTCACAGGTTCCAAACTTGTATTCCTCTATTAATGGTCCATTTATAGTGTCATAGGCTCCTAATACCAACCTCAAAACAACACCAAATTCAGTTATAGCGTGTGAATCAAAATCCTAACAAATGTTGATCTGGCAGATTCGCCATGATCACAAAAAAGACCAGGAAAACACAGTGGGATGCACATGGTGGATCAGTTTGGGAATTTCGACAACTGGAACTCAGGCTTGCTTGATGATAATGACATTTCAGAGCACCTTTGAGCATCCTGCAACAGTTTCATTCATGCCTTCATATTCACCTGTGAAATTACTTCTAGACCATTGACCTTTTAGGCAAAACAAGGATATGGAAACACGTGTCTGAACTTGCGCGCTCTGTAAAATTCCATAAATCCTCCTCATGTCTTTCTCCATGCTATTTCATCTCTCGAAATTATTTCTAGACCTTGATAAAAAACCCCTTTAAATCTCGGTCGTTCAGATTTTAAGGGCCTACCATATTCTGCGGATTTCAATTGTTCATTAATCCATGCATGTTGAAATAGTGGAATCACTCTCCACCATAGATCCATCCCTAATTATATCTCTCCTGTCAAACTTGTTGACCTTTAAGCAATTCCACAAATATGAAAAGTTATTTTCTACATGCAAGTTAGATCAGCGGAATGAATTTTCACCATTGATCTGATTAAACCTTTGATCACCACTGTTGAAATATGCACCATCATGCTCCATAAAGTGACCTTTGCATCTTCGATGTTCGAGTGTGATATCCAATGGAGAGGGGACACATGATTTACACATGTTTCCATCACCTAGACTCTTTTCTGACTTTCAGCATGCATGTTGTATCAGAAAAATCAACCTCCACTGTAAATGTGAGATCAAGGGTGATATGGGCTGTTGAAAGCTGTGGGGCCTACCAAGTTTCGCATATCGGGAAGTCTTCTTACCTCATGCACATGTTTACCTTTTCTGCACCGTTGATCTCAGATAGAGACCTTCCCAACCGTTGATCTGAGGTAAAGATGCGGGTTGTGGAAAGCAGAAGGAGAGATTCTGACTTTTCATAATCAAAACGTCATATTTCTTCTTTCCGCCTTTTCATTCCCTTTCACACCGTTGATCTTCATGGAAACTCTCCAGACTGTCGGTCTGGCGGATCGTGGAATGCAGTGCTTCAACTTTTCACAACAAAACCTTTTGTTTTCTACTTTCTGCTTTTTCCCTCTTTGCCTTTTTCTTTCCGCATCGTTGATCTGTGCGGGAGCTCTCTAAACCGCCGGATTTGGGATTGTGGAAAGCACAAGTCAGATTTACCAACTTTTCACCACTGATTTTTGTCTTTTTCACTCTTCCACTCCTGATTTTTCATTGGCAGAAATTATTTGTGGCCTTTGATCTTCTACGCTGTGCATCTAGGCTGTCCATTCCCTTCAAAATCTCATTTAACACTCATCAAGGTCATATCATAAGGAAATTTTCAAACCTTGTTCCTCCATTTACTGGACAAATCCCTTTCCAAATATTTAGCTCAAAAATAGTGCTAACAACTGGCTCCAACTAGGGATTCTATCCTCCCTGCGTGGTAGCAAAGAACCCCGTAGACCAGGTGCCAAATCCATTGGGCTGGTCCCAAACCTTTCCTAAAATTCTCAACATGTCCTAAAAACAAAAAATAAACTGATACTGAAACAAACTGAAAAATTACCGAATGAAGTGCTCACCATGTTGAGCTTATTCACACCTACCTACCCTACTTACTAAGCATCAATTCCTAGTCAAGTAACTTCTGTCTTCGAGTGAGGCCAGTCAAGCAAATGATATAATGATTGAGGTTATTCAACATGCTTGATAAAAAATAGAGAAATTAATGGCAACAGGTTATGATGAAAGATCTGATATTTACTACACACACATAACCCACCATTCCCACTGCAAAGCTTCTCCATGTATTCTTCCATTGGATCATGAAAACCTGCAATTTTTTCTATTATTTGTTTTCCATGATAGGGATGCTCCAACTATAACTTCCCCTGCATCTTATCAAACTTATCTTCACAAGAACCATACCAGGAATGATGACGATAACTTGTAAATGAGACATCATTTGCTTCACTCAAAATCTCAGAATTTTTAACTTGATTCTTTTCATGCATTTCACAGAGAATATCTTCAATGAAATCAAGTGAAATAAACTCTTCTTGACATGAAGATTCTGAATTTGAAGAACATGAAGAGACATCCCATTTTTTACCCTCATATTCCAAGTAGCCATCCCCATATTCATTGTATATAGGTGGGCTGAAATATTCTTCAAAACCACCACAGACAGAGTTTGTAATAGGATGAGGAAATTCTTCATAAAGCATATTCTGTCTTTGAAGAAATTGCTGCTACAAAAGGGGGATTTCTTATTGAACATGGGTATCCTCTTCTTGTGACAAAATTTCAGGAGTTGAATGATATGAGGGACAATCTGAGTGATATTCCCCACTTCCTTCTTGGTCACAAAAAGATTGACAAGAATGCTGCAAACTATCATCAGTTTTAGAGAAGGAAATATAACTGGTTGAATCAGAGTCTTGGATTATGTCCATTTCAGTCAAGGAAGACATTACCAAGGGCTAAGGGTTTTCTTGAATATCATGGCAACTAGTTTGTATTTCTTTTTGAAATGAGTATTCATGTAAAATTTCTAAAATCTCTTCATCCAAAAACTCCTCCTCACCATACATGTTATTCAAATTTTCAATGAAACCTTTATCATGCATGCAACAATCTTGAACTAGCAGCAAGGAAGGGTACTAATCTTTAAAATGTTCATGAAATACTGAATGAAAGTCTCTAAGGGAATATAAAATCTCTGTTGGAAATCCCTTATACCATGACCTTGCATTTCCTTCTAAACTAGCCATGAACATTTTCATTAAAGAATCCTCATGCAATTCAACTCCCAAGTTATGTATATGCTTATGAAATCTAACTAAATGAAGGGCAGCATCATCACCCTTTTGATCTTTGAATCTTGGAAGATATGTTTTCCAATCTATATTAGGTATTTGATTTGGAAAACCAGGAATGTCAGCATGATTCATAGGAGCATACCTTACAGCTACGTAATCCATCTTGATGATGAAGAAACTGAATCAACTCCTCAAAATTTGCAACCCCTTTTACATTGGAGCTACCATAGAACAATTTTCAAACTGGATTCTTTGAAGATGGAGTCTCAAGGTGAAAGAGGCACGACCTTCTTGATGTTTGACCATTGTTCACCATCAACAGTCAGATCTAAAACTCTGCCGTTGATACCCAGGTGTTGTTGCTGCACCCACTTCCCCAATTTTTTTCATATTTTAGGGCCCCCCTTTGATTTTTAGCTTCTAAGCCTTCCTAGACTACCTTTTCTCTCGAATGACCCTTTTCCATAACTTAGTTTTTTCCACAAATCGATAAAACCTTAGGAATAAAAGTTGAAACTCGGTTTTTTCACCCATTGCATTGGATGAAATTGTCAAGTTGAGCCGACGTAGCGGAAGAACTAATCTTTCCCCACCGATTCTTTGTCTCCTTTTGTCTTTTTTTTTCAGAAAAAGTACGTGATTTTATCGATTTGTCGGTAAGACTCATGCTCCGAAGCCGATCTTATCGGTGAGGATTTTCGAGTTTGTTGCGATGTATTTTGGGTAGAAATTTTTCGATGCATTAGGTTATCTTGTCAAATCTTTCCAACGACATCGGAAGAAGTTTCGTTTTCTTATCCACCAGACTGTGTCAGAAATTTTCCATAAGTTTTTCGACAGGACGCTTTGGGAGGTTTGGTTGATTGCATCGATAAGACTCATTTGTTCGAGCCAATGCTATTAGATGCACCCATATTTTGCAACTGATGATCTTCCTGAAGGTTCAACCAATACCGTTGCGGATAAACAGAGTTTTCGCTGCCGATGGGATTCTAATTTCTTGCTGACGTTTTAGGTTTGAGGCTATCTGATGAGCGTTAGATCCGCTCCAAGTTTCCACCCGACACCTTCGCTTATGCTTATGGTTTATTTCCGATTTGATGTCTCATCAATAAAGTCTGTGACTTTGGCGCCAACAACGTTTTCTCTCATGGGTCTATTAATTACTCGTCTGATGTTTTTTTACGGATCATAACTTTTTCCTATAAGCCGTCGAGGGTTAGTGTCATGGTTATATCTAATTTCTATTTGAGCGCTTGTCCTCATTACGGTTTGGAGCTATCAACCATAGTGTGGATTTCTCCACCTGCACAAGATTTTCACTCACCAACAGTCGAGTTTGCTTTCGCCATGTAGGATTCGAATCCTTGCCTAGTCATTTTTTAGGAGTTTTGTGGGGAAAGCACGGTTTGGTCTTACGGGTTAGGTTTTCCCATCCTTAGTAGTATATGTATCCTAATACCATATAAAGATTTTCCTTTTGAAATTAGGCTTCGAAGAACTTTGAAAGTGTCTCTTTTTTTCTCACACATCGAGCCCCTAGTTGCTTCACTCTTTGCTAGCATGGACATAGGTTTTCCGCTTACCTGCTCCACGCCACTCGTCCCCTCTGTTCTCGCCATGGGGGTTGTTATGTCAATTTGGTTGAGTAGCAAGGCCATGGCTAGAAGAGCATTTCTCTGTCTACGCCATCCCCTGTTCTTATCATCAAATCATGAGCAGAGGGGATATCATCGCTGGCCGAGGTAGTTTTGAGAAGATTCTTTGCTTGGAGCTGGTTTTAGACTCGCCCATTTCTTGAAGTTTTGAGCCACAGAGGGGATTGAAGTCGTTTCCATAGGGAAAATCCTTGGTGTTCTGAGTAGGAAAATTTATCCAGTCGCAATATGGGTAGGGAATCATCAGCAGAATCCAGGGGAAATTTTCGTTTTAAACCTAGCGCATAAGAAGTTCGCTTCTCGGCTCTATTCAGCAGTGGCCGTGTTTTAACTTGGGGTTTTAAGTTAGATGGAGGTTGTTTCCCTCACGTCACAAAGCTTGTTGGTATGTTTCAGAATGAGTTGGTAAATATTTTTGATTAAATATGACGTCATGCTGTTTTCTGTTTGGTTTCAATCTCAGATATAGTTGTTATGTTAAGTATTTATTTATCATACATGCATACTAGGAGATTGAAATAGATATAAGACATGTTTGGTGGTTTTACAACCTCAACTTTTATATAGCACCATGCCTAAAAAGGGAAAGAAGAAAGTCCATACCATGGGAGATGATCCAGAGGTAGAAATAGCACCGAAGATGGAAATTATCTATGTAGACACTAAAGCTTTCACTGGAGCCGAGCCAGAATTAAGATGGGGTCATATCTATTAGATGATAAAGGACCAGGTTGTCCCAGATGTGGGTTTAGAAGACATACCAATGTATACAAATATAATGAAATCTGTGATGATGAAAGTGTCTACGCATCCCAAACTCTTCCCATGTGCCGACGTAATCGACTAAATTCTTCCAAGGGAAGATACAAGTTAGATGATCCTGTCAAACATTAATGGACAAGGTTTTGCTGCCTACAACCCAACATATGTAGCTCAAGCATGTAAGCTACCTACACCCTAGGTCTACATGACATAAAAGTGGATAACGGAGTTGGACTTAGATGTTTTCGATTGTGTAAGGAGAATGATAGTTCCTGGGAAGCAATTTCGCACAAAGCCTTCAGGAGAATATAAAACTGCTTACTTACGTACCCCATGTTGGAGACATTTACCACCTTACACACTCTTTTTGGTCAATTTGTCCTAGTTAAACCACTATCCTAAGTATTATTGGCTTAATTAACATCAGTGGATCATTAAATGTCATTGGATAAATCACATCCATGCCTACCTTCAGTCAAGGAGGCTAACTTAGCATTCTCCTACATTTGGGGAGGCTAACTGGAGCACTCTGGGGGTGATCTGAGTGATATTAATGCACCTAATTGATAACTAATGGTTACAATTAGTTAAAAATGGCAGTGAAGGTGCCTCCCTTCATTAAATTTATTATTAAATGATTATTTAATGAACTAGAGTCAACAGGGGCGCCTCCAACCACTTCTGATGTTCAGTTACACTTAAGTTAACCTCATCGGGGTTCATTGGAGTCATTGAAGCGCTACCCCTTGATGGTTGGCTTGCTGTGACATGTGTCTGATCTCTTTCAGTTAAGACTCAGTCATTTATTGCACTCTGACTTCAGTTAGGGCCTAGTTGAGTCAATTAGGGTTTTGATCAGTGGTTAACTTGAGTGTTGACTGTGGTTTACATTCAGTTAAGCTAGACTCACTCATTCAATTCAAATTACCTCCTTAGGAATTCGAATTGCTTTGCCATTCATGCTTGCAGCATGACATTGTATTGTATTACTCATTCTTTGTGTGAATATACAATGCGACTACTCATTCTGTAGCCCTTTTTCACCATTTTCATGAATTATTGTCATTAATCTATTGATGAGACTGTGTTTAGTCCCTAGATCACTGTGCAAGTTTAATACCCCATACCAGATTCTAGCCTTGATGTTAAACCGGATTTTTGGCCGGGCGAATGGAAGGCTTTATAAGATAAGCTGGGTACCATTGATTTATTTTGTAGCTACAAAGGGTATCATTTTTAACTGGGCCGACATCAGAGAAAACAATTTATCTTCATGCATAAGTGCCGCACTCGGGGGTTTGACTGAGAGGAAGTTAGAGTTTTATATGAGCTCTTTCCTAATTGATTTCATCTTTGTGCACCCACCCTTTCCCAACACTAAATTGCAAATGTGATATCACCAAGACCCCTGTATATTCTGCATATCAGATCTTGTGGGTGCACAAGTACTATAGTTTCTACAAGAGCATCTGCGAGGATTTCTTAATACCACTTTACAAGCTAATTCTCCTTACAGACTGCAATTACATGTCTGAAAGAGAATTCGATATGGTAACTGATAATGGGGATTATTACTTCTCGGAGGAAGGTCTGTACTTAAGAATGTATGGAGGATCTAAAGCCCCTTCCTTGCTACCAAAGTATGCCATTGACTATGTTAATCATAAAGAGGTGGTAAGACAACTCTACACAGATGTGATCGGTAATTTCGTATTTGAAATGAAAAAAGTTGTATACCCACCACTACCTTTTTGCATAGGTATTTATAAGTTTACCAAGGTAAAAAGTGCACCATAGTTTGTGAAAGAATTAGAAAACTTTCATTTTGGAGAGAAAAGTTTTCACAAAAATGATTCAGAAGACAAGATTTCAAAGTATTGTGCGTCAATGGGAGTGCACTTTGAATACACAAATTACTAGGATAAAGATGAAGAGATAAATCGCAATGTAGGCAACATGGCCACCTTAAGCAGAAGATTCAAGAAGAAAATAACAATTGTGGGAGGAAAAGGAAGCAGTAGTGGTACTACTGAACAACAAAAGCAAGAAGAAGAAGGTATAAGGAAAAGGGAAGAGGAAGCCCGCAGATTGTTACAGGAAGGAGAGAAACGATGAGTAGAGGAAGCACAGTGACAGAATAAGTAGGAATACCGAGGTCGGGAGAATCTAGAGCAGGACCAAGGCCATAATAATCCAGTGTATTCTTTTGTCCCATCAAGTAGCATGATGACAAGAAATCCAGCTCCCTCGGTAGAGATTGAATTAATACCTTTTATTCCATCCCATGAACAGGATTTAGCAAACCTCGATACAATTTTCTTTGATAAGAGCAAGAAGAGAATTGTGATGAGATCAGAGAAAAGGTTGAACACAGGTGATTAGCCTATAGAAATCATGGTAACAGAAAATACAGTTTTGCAGGGGATGAATAAAGACCCTAAACTCCTTGCAATGGTAGGTGTAGCAACAACTCTAGCCTATGTAGATAATGTCGGCAAATTGGTGGAGGATGTTGATTAGTATAAGGAAAAGATGTCCCAAATGAAGGAAAATCCAAGAAAAGAAAGAGGAGAGGGACAAAGTTTAAAAAGGAAGCATGATGATATTCTCACAGAGTTGGAGAAACTCAAAGAAGCATATCAAGTTTTCAAATCGGACAAAGATGCATTAGTACTATGAACCACCATCACTGGAGGAGAAAAAAGAGATCTTGAAAGCAAGGTTTTAGAGTTAGAGAAGCAAAGAGCCACAACTGACAAAATAGTTGAAGAACTAGAAATTCAGAATAGTTTGCTAGATAAGCAACTCAAGGTGGCAAACAAAAAACAACTTGATATTACCCCTTTCCGTAATCAAGCGTCTTTGCTGCAAAAGGAAATAAATCAGATTCAATTGAAGTTGGCAGAATAAATGTATAGAATTAAATAGATAGAGGCTAGATTAAAGGAAATATCATACAGCTCATCAGAGTTCAGGAAAAGGTTACCATAAATTGCAGAGCTTGTGTAGATTCAGCTGACTTGGATCGGAGCTAATTCAACCTTTCCGGAGAACATGCCTCAGAAGACTTCAGGAGGTCTAAATATGGAATTGGCATTATTGAATTTCAGCATCAAATCAATAGTAAGGTTGAACACAACCATTGATAAAACTATAGAAAAGTGTAATGAGTTCTACAAAAGAATGTGTTCAACTCACAATAAATTCCAAGTTTTGACAGCCACTCAAGTCCAAGATTTCCCAGACAGAGATCAGCATTTAAAGAACCTTCAGGACAGGCTGCAGACATGTGAAGATAGCATAGCTAAGATCGAAAGCATCGATGAAGAAGCCACTGGACTCTGGGTTGTACAAGATTTGGTTCACAAGCATCTCTTTGAGGAGTTACTGATTTAGAATTCACCAAAAGTAAGGGAGATAGTATCCCAGCTGTCCAAACATGAAGTAGCTGCACGTTTGCTAGAGACAGTTGACTATCGAGTCATTAGTGAAGAGTCTCAAGCATGGGATGTTTTTATCAATAAACCAACTGGGCCCACATAGGAATTTTTTTTATCTCCATGTGGCAGCTTTATGTAATATTTTGTTTTTATTCAATTTTTCTTAGTGAGCACACTAGAGGACAACAAATTTTATAATCAAAGAGTTAAGGAATCCCAAGGGGCTAGGGTAACTGAAAGGTCATGTATAATTTGTATAAATAGAGGTGGAGTAGAATAGAATAGGGGACTTTTTCTAGCACACTCACGCTGAAACTTTTTGTAATGAGAACTACTTCTTTTTATGATAAAGAGAACTGAATTTTGCTGGAGGAAGGACTGTATGAGCTTCAAAACAGGTTGTGTGGATCGCTGAATGAGGAATTATTTCTGTTTTGGCACGCTGTACAATCTGTGAGATCGTTCTGAACTTGCTGAATTGTTTCTGTGTTTATGAATGATTTCGTTTCTGTTATGAATCTTGTACTACCAATGACTAATGCATGTTTTATCTTCACAGAGCTACCTTTGTGTTATTTTTTCTGCTGTATTTATTTATTCAGAGTTTAACAACTATCTGTAGAATTCTATGTGCAAACAATAAAGTACATTACTCATTCTGATATAAAGTTTGCTTTTTGGAAATAGTTTAGAATAGATTAGTTGTTCTTTTCTTTCGTAGAGTGAATGTGGGGCAAGAGTGGTAAGATGGAGGGAATACTTGCGCATATCTAGTGAGGTTCTTACCCACTACCACCTGCATTTAGTATAGGCACTTGAATTTCATTATAAAACATAAAATCACATAAACGGTGTACCAGGACTCAACCGGTAAAATAGATTTAAACATTCCTTTAATTCTACGATAGCTGGCCGCTAACTGGACAGAATCCCCATTCCAAATGATAAACGATCTAATTGGGAATGCTTATTGGGGAGAATCCTTACTATCGGTACCTGGGATTTTCCAGGCATCAACAGTTTTGGCGCTAGAAGGAGGGCCAACAGTGCATGGTTGGCAGAGGAAATCCATTTACTCGAAACTATTCTACTGGTAATAACTATGAAACTAGTTTTTTTGGAAATTTCATTCCCAAAGAACGAGTAAACCCGAAAGTAGAAACTACAAAACACCTTTACCATGTTCCTTTGGACATAATTAATCACTTTAGGAGACACACAAGGTCTTATGTGAAGAATCTTGGAGGATTACAGATGATCCTTGAATTACCAAGAAGGCGAGATCCCAGAAGAGTACCCACTTATACGAAAGATTCGATTTTGGTGGGAAATTTGGAAGAATTGGTGAATTTATCCTTACAATAAATTGTTCAACGACTTGATCAATTGGGACCAAATTCCCCAGTTTTTTCACCTTTTCAGTCACCTTTGCAGTCACCGATTCAATCTCCATTGCAATCTCCTTGTAGAATCATGGCTGGAAATGTACCCCCGAATGCTAATCATCCTAATCCACCACCAGCTTGGAGAGATAGAACTCCATTCAAACTGGCTGCTCCTTTTGCTTGCTTTGCCTCAGAATGTTGATAAGTAATTTCCTAAGTTTGATCCGAGATAAGGAATTTCTTTGGATGATCACTTGAAGAGTTTTTTCTTGGATCTAGAGATTTTAGCGGTAGAGCATGTAGTGTGTAGACTGTTTCCACACACTTTCAAAGCTAAAGCATTAGCCTGGTATTTTGGTTTAGCAACAAATTCTATAACAAATTGGGATACTTTGGAAATATTGTTTAAAAGCAAGTTTGGTAGCCAAAGAACCACTACCGTTCTCATGAAAGAATTGCTTGATCTAAGCATGGACAAGAAAGAGAAAGTGCAGGATTTTAGTCAGAGGTTTGCTGCCCATATAAATAATTTTAGTGCTACCATAAAACCTACTAAAGAAACGTTAATGGAATATTATAATTCAACACTTTCCCCTGACTATTGGTAGGGGTTTTGGTAAGTGAGTTACGCAACCTCACGCGGTACTGCGCAAGGCCAGATTAGCGCGATGCACGGAAGAATAACTGCTTTGAATATTTTATATGTTATTTGACCAAGTTTTTTAGCGCAAGCCTATTTAGAGATCTAGTTTTGCAAGTAGATGTGGGATCAAAGGGGCTACCGACTGAGAATAGGAGAATCACATCAGAGGATAATTGAGACATAAGATCTAGAGAGATTTGGTTTAGTGAAGAATTCCCTGTGTATATGCGATTGATCTGGGTTTTTCCTGATGTATACAGTCTCCGATTTTGGAGAAGAATTGTGTAATGTGGTTCCTTTGCGCATGATTAATATGATATGGTGATTGTGGCACAAATATTGTCTGTTATTGCTCTTGCGATCTGATATGTTATGATGTTGCGAACTGTTCTGTTATGATGTTGTTTTGGTATGATGTTGATGTGATTTAGTCTCTTTCTGATATATTGAAGCGATCTATTTTGTTGCTATGTCAATGCGATCTGCTTTTCTGCTGCTGTCTGTTGCACTATGAGTAGATATGTTTCATGAACAATGTTGCAATATTGTGATAACTGTGTAATGATATAATGATTGCGTAAGTTATGAATACCCTCTGCAAGTTGAACAAATAGTGTAAAGTCGACTGCAAGCTCTGGATCTAGTAGTTATAGTGTCCTTTCGTCGGATCCCCATATCCTCCGTCCCCACTACCGGAAACTCGGTTCCGAAATCTCTCCCTTGAACTCCTCAGGTGAGACCTCGTTTGCTCCGCAGACGTTGCTGGGCAGGGTAAAACCTGTATGGGCCTGTGCTCAAGGATATTGCGTTGGTCAGGTGTCAACAGAGTGGGAACCCCTGTCGACGAGGCTTTATTGGTGGGTTTCGCCAACACTGACATAGAAATGTTGGTTAAGTGGTCAGTAAATCCTTCTTTGGTAGAAATTTATGAAGAAGCCTAAAAAGTAGAGGTTGAACTTGAAAGTATAAACAAACAGACTATAGAATCAGATATAAGGACTTTTAGCAGTAAGAAACCTTTGCTGCTTACCAGACCTAAAGAGGAACATTCAAGTGGATTAGAAAATGTCGTTAAAATGGTACAAAAGCTATCAAACAAGATTGTTGATTTAGAAAAGGATAAAGAAGCCAGTTCATCTAGAAAATAGTTTAAACCATTTTTCAAGAAAAGAGAGGAAGGTTCCACATCTCAATCACATGTATATAGTTGTTCTGTTTTAAACTTTAATGAGGTAGGAATGGATAATTTCTGTACTTTTCATCAAGAACCTCATTCTAAAAAAAATTGTCCACACTGGATCAATTAATGACTCTGGTTAGGAATCAAATACTAGATGCTCAAATAACAGATCCTGAAGTGAAAGAATAGAAAAGAAACGAACCAGAAGTAGCACATGAAAAAACAATGGTATTGTGGGACTGTGCACCCACGTTGGGGTTAGAAGAGGAGGAACCTATGTAGGAAATTCAACTTTCAACAGTCAATGTCACAACAAGAAGCAAAGGACCGATAATGGATGAAATTTATTACTGCCCAAGATGAGGAATATTCAAGAAAGTATGAAGAAGCATAACAATAATATCCAAACCCCACCTATACCTAATTTAGTCATAACAAGGCAGAAAGCTACATCGGTAAGTAATCCTATGAATGTTGTTGAATATAAAATAGAAAGTCACAAGAAAAGTCCGACAGAATGTGATATGGGATACGACATAATAGAAGATATCAAGAAAACCAAAGCCAATATTTCTTTATTTGAAATGTGCAACTAACCTCAACAAAGAAGAAAGCTCTTGGAAGCGTTTGACCCGCAACCCAATAGATCCCAGGATGAGATTCAATTAGATAAAGAAATAAATGAAGCTAGCATTGGGGGAAAGTCTAAATCTCAAACATTGTCATTTTCACTATCCTTTGAGATTTTCAACCATAATGTGCATAATTGTTTGGTATATTCTGGAGCTTCCTCTAATGTCATGCCTCTTTCAGTTTGTAAAAAGATAAATGGTAAACCCAAACCTTCTTCATGTAAATCCACACAGTTAGATAGAAAAACAGTCAAGGTGGTAGGAGAAATAAAGAATGTGTTGATCTAGTTATCTGCAGATGAAAGGGTCTGCCAGTTTATAGATATCATGTTAGTGGATATACCCAAAGCATATAGTCTGATGTTGAGCAGGGACTGGTCTGCGAAACTCAATGGGTACTTTTGCAATGGACTGATCACAGTTGTGGTTTCTCTATAAGGACTGCCAGAATTAGATCAAAGTGATGAGGGAGCCACACATGAAGCATAATGTGACGCAATTGGAAAGAAAAAAGGAGCCTGCAAATTTCTCACATTCAGTTTAGGGTAACCAACCCAGAGGTATGCAATGCTTTACAAATCATCTGTGACATCGTACTCAAGGTCACCCTTGTCGCCTATCCAATTGATCCACATGCGCATTGTTCAATCCAGTCCATGATGGCCTGTTACAACTTGTTGAGGGAACCTGAAGATGATGATGAGTTGTGGAATGTTAATATTTCAGAGTCTGAAGGAAGCCGCGATGTCGCAACCCCCAAAATACTAACGGACTAGATGAATCAAGCGCCGAAGATCCGAAAAGTTAACATTGGGTCGACAGAGAACTCGAAATTTGCCAATGTCAGAGACTACTGGGACGAGGAGACCATGGCTAGGATCATGGACCTACTACATGAATTCCAAGACCTTTTTTCGACACGGTTTTTAGAGATGAAGGGAATTTTAGGAGACTTGGGGCAGATGAAAATCATGTTGAAACCAGATGCCAAACTAGTGCGATAGAGGCCATGTTGACTGAATCCATGATACAAGGACCGTGTGAAGGCCGATATTGACCGAATGCTTGATGCTGGGATCATCGAGCTAGTGAAAGAATCTGAGTGGATAAGTCCTATGGTGGTCCAGGATAAAAAGACAGGAGACATCCGCATTTGCATCGACTTAAGGAAGTTGAATGATGCATGTGTACATGATCTATTCCTGACCCCTTTTACAGATGAAGTTCTTGAAGGTGTAGGCATGTAGGAGATGTATTCTTTCACAGATGGCTTCTCGGGATACCAATAGATCTAGATTGCGAAGGAGGATCGCCTGAAGACTATGTTTGTCACTGAGTGGGGCTATTTTCAATATACAGTCATGCCGTTTGGGATGAATAATGCACCAGCTGTATTCTCTCGTGTAGTTGTCACTGTATTTAAATATTTTATTCAAAAGTTCCTACAGGTGTATATGGATGACTGGACTGTCCATGGACTAATTGGGGACCATCTAGACAACCTACAGCTAATGCTGGAAAGGTTTCGATAACATCAGATCGCCTTGAACTCTAAAAAGTGTATTTTTTGTGCACCATTTGGCATGCTACTGGGGCACATTGTCTGCAAAGAAGGTCTATTGGTTGACCCAGTGAAGATCGCGCTAATCCTTAGTCTACCACCATCGATTAATGTCAAAATGCTTCAAGCCATACTGGGGCATACCGGATACTATCGCAATTTTATCAAAGGATACGCTGTGATTACTGCCCCCATGGAGAAGCTAGTAAAGAAGGATGCAACCTGTGAATGGATTCAAGAATGTCAAGGAAGTTTTGACACTTTGAAAGCCAAGATGTCCTCTGTTCCCATACTGGTTTTTCCTGATAGGGATAAGGAGTTTCATGTGCACGTCGACGCTTCTTCTATCGTGCTGGGGGTTTTTCTTGCACAACCAGGTGAGGGAAACCTGGATCACTTGATCGCATATGCCAGTAGAAAGATGTCTTTTGCTGAACAAAATTATACAACGACGGAAAGGTAAGGCTTGGTGATGGTTTATGCATTGAAAAAGTTTCGGCACTACTTGTTGGGTGGAGATTTCAAGATGTTCACTGATCATTCTGCTTTGCAATACCTGGTCAATAAGCCTGTGTTGGGGGGGAAGATATGTCGATGGCTGTTACTCTTCCAGGAGTTTGATTTTGAAATAGTTGTGAACCCAAGTCAATTGAACGCTAGACCTGATCATTTGTCTCGCGTTGAGAAGGGGGAAGAACTGACCAATATTGATGATGGATTTCCAGATGTGCAACTGTTCCGTGTTAACATCGCAGATGATCACTATGCACCAATTATTCAGTTTTGGGCCACTGGTATCGCCTCGGAGCACATGTCGACTAGCCAAAAGAAGCAGCTAATCATAAAAGCTTCTGATTTTCAATTAATTGCAGGGCAGTTATATAAGCTTGGATCAGATGAAATCTTGCGACGGTGTATTTTACCACATGAGCAGGGTCCCATTCTCCAAGAAACACATGCAGGAATTATGGGAGGTCACTATGGAGGTCTAGCTACTGTGCGAAAGGTGTTGTGCATCAGACTATGGTGGCCTACATTTCATAATGATGTTGTAGACTATGCGAGGAGCTACGACGTCTGCCAGCATGTCGGTAAACCATCACGGCGGGATGAGATGCCGCTGGTACCACAGGTGACTTTGCAACCATTTGATAAATGGGCTGTGGATTTTGTGGGTCCTATTAATCCACCAGGGAAGCAGATTGGTGCGTGATACATCATCACTGCAATCGACTATCTCACTAGGTGGGTGGAAGCTGCACTAGTTGTAGATTGTACCGCTGCAACGACAATGAGGTTCATCTTTGAAAACATCATGACATGGTTTGGGTGTCCTAGGATCTTGATGAGTGACCAATGCAGTCACTTCGTCAACCAGATTGTGAAAGCGCTAACTAAGGAGTTGCAGGTGCAACACAAGAGGAGTACACCATACCATCCACAGGAAAATGCAATCGTCGAAGCATTCAGCAAAATCTTGGAGATAATTTTGCATAAGATATGTAACGCTAACCGCGATGATTGGGACCTAAAAATTCTAGCGTTACTATGGGCCTATCGCGCTAGTTGTAAATGGCTAACCGGTCAGACACCATTTAAGCTGGTCTACAGGAAAGATGCGGTCATGCCCATGGAGTATATTGTTCCCAGCCTATGCATTACCGTAGAGACGGGCATGGATGACGCAAAAGCATTAGAAGAATGAATTGCGCAGTTAATCCAGCTTGAAGAAGACTATTTTATTGCTGGCTTCCACTAGTAGGTTGCGAAGGATCGACATAAGGCGTGGCATGATCACCACATTAAGACAAAACAGTTTGCGACAAGAGATTTGGTGCTGTTATACGACATTCAAATACAACAATTAGATGGTTTAGTCTTGCTGACGCTTGTCAATGGGAGTCGCTTAAATCCCTACAGGTCGGGGCCGACGATGCACACCACTTGAGGTGCTAAAAAAAATAAATAAAAAAATTAAGATTTTAGTTCAGAACAACAAGGTGAGCCCTGGGGGAGAGGCTGCGCAAGGTTAAAGTTGTTAGCGATAACCGGTGGACCACTTGCGATAGATGTAGGGTTGTGGGGTGGTACAATCAATTAATAAATGTAGGTAGTTAAACTAGTTGGCTGGCGGTGCTTGTTGAAGTGACCCGCATTTATGAGTGATCCAAACATTAGAAGAGTGAGATCGCCGGTGGATTTGGCGTCATTAATACCTGATTTAGCAATAATGGCAAGAATAGATTTGGCAATGATGAAATTTGGATTGAAGATGTGTTATAGCTAATTTTACCACTCCAGGTGAATCACACTTGTATGGCCTTCCCCTGTCCCGCTGCAGACTACTTAGACCCATTGGACCATTTTTTGTCCTTTGATGTTTCCTAGACCATCCCTAAAAACATGTGTAAATTCATATACGCGACTTTTAAACCCTTAATCGTGTATATACGTGGGTTCGACCACTAAAAATGCGTACATCGGGATGTGTACAAAATCCAAATCCTTTTGGAGTTTTCCTTGACATGGATCCGACTCACTTGACTCCTGGCCTTACATATGCCTTGAGATCGCTCGGATTTGACCTTTCATTACCCCTTTGAAAAGCTATATAAGGAACTCTTTGGTACATTGAATATATATGAGAGAATTGAGAGCAAATAAACTATAGTCCATTGTTGCCGGAACTTGTGCTTGAGTCTGCATCCCTTTGTCCCTTGGAGCACTTTTGTGTTCTTCCCAAGCTTGCCATTTTCTTGTAAGCTTGCTATCAAGAGATGGAGGATTGAGGTGGTGGAGGCCCAAGTGGGGGATTCAGTTTCTCCGATTCGCAGACGTGCCGACAGAGGTTGTATCCATTGTAATCTCTAATTTTATATTAATAGAAATATCTTTTCCTGTCCAATAATGTATGTTTGAATGAGTGTTTTATCCATGGATGATTTCAAATGCTTATACATTGTTGATTATATATGCTAGAATAGATCTAACACCCATATATATAGTATGCTTGTCTTGTTTACTTGTTTTTGAGGAAGTGGTTTATCAATTCAAGCTGAAGTTGGAAAGCTCAACGGGGATATACTTCAACCGTCTGGAATAAGGTATGAGGTCTGATCCTTTAGTGTTAGATATTTGATTTCTATTGCATATTGGAAAGAATTGATTTCTGGAGTCAAGCTGTCTGTTGTGGTACCCCAAGCCATAGGAATTTCTCTTCGTAATAGAATTGGCGACTCCACTAGGGAGTTCCTAGTAGTTGTCCTTTGGGGGTTTTCTATCGGCATTCAATGAATTTGAATTGCTCTTTTTTTCTTGTTTCTGTGTCGGGTCTGGGGGCATGTTTTCCTGGTAGTGTTTGATTGGTGTGAAGTTTGTCTCAGATTGTCTGTTTGCCTTTATTTTTGTGCACCTTTCTTCCTGTACACGAGTTTTTAACTCACAGTCGCGTATATACGCGGGTTTCACTGCTATTTCCGCGTACACATGTAGGTTTACTGCGAACAGTCGCGTATGCCCTTAGTTTTTCCTTCTAGAGGAAGATAGATGGTTGTTGGGTGAATTGTGATGATTGCTGAGTCTCCTTTGATACTGCTAGAGTCTGTATACACCCCTGTTTCTGACCAGAGACTATTTTTTTTTAGGTTAAAATTTTCTTTTTGAAGAATGTTCTTGTCATTGCAATTTTTTTTTTGGGATTAGTGCATTAGATTTCTTTTACCTTAGTACTTTGCTTGAGTGCTGCTTGAGTGTGCTTGTAGAGTCTGGGGGTTGTAGAATCATTCTTTTGCTTTTATATCTCATTTTTATTTCAAAAAACCAAAAATATTTGCTTATCACTATGCATTGCATCTTGCATTTTGCATAGTACTTGCATTAGATTTGCTTTGGAGTATTAGTCATGATTTCATATTGGAAATCTTGCATCTATCATTTGAAGAAAATTGTGCATTTCACGTAGTAGCATACCCTGTTTTTCATGGACACAATGCATTTGCATTGATTGTTAGGTGTGCATTTTACTTCATGTTGTGTCATAACACCATTAGTTGCACGACCATATACCTCTTTTGAGTAATAAAGCCAATTAAAATCAACGCTTAAATTAAAATGAACTACACTATTTTATTTGATAGGGTTCACCAACAAGATTAGGTTTTAGGGTCTTGGAATATTTCATTGTGAGTAAATTCTCCAAGACCACTAAACAACAACATGTATGTGTCTGTCCAGGTGAGTGTGTGAAAATCCTTGGTATAACCAGTGTTTCTTAGGATCCTCCTCTCAAAAGGGAGTTAAGCACGAGGTAGTGTGAGTGGTTATTGATTAGGATGACCCCTAGTCATAACTAAGTAGCATCAGAGATATTTCCAGATTGTATTCATATCTGGGGGATCTTTCGAGAGTTTCGGGCTTTGCTACCCTGCCCATACGGTCAATCTCGCCTGCGACTGTCCGCCTGAGCATTGATTATATTGAGGTGACCTTAGTGGCCTTACCTAGGATATCAAGGAGGTACTATGCAGGGGTTATTCTGCGGGTGTCCTGGCCAGGTTGGGGTCGGACAGTACAGTCGCTTTACGCATTGAAGTTGAGGGCCACAAGAATTGGTTACATACCTTTGCTTGTTGTGTATGGGAGTCTCAAGCCTCTCCTAGGCGAGACATACCTGCTTCATTTGGGAGCTCACTTATCCTACCCTTGATTACTTGTGGTTGGCTTTAGATTTTATTGGTGATTGCTCTGTGCACATTAGCTTGCCTAGGGTTTGCGTAGATAGAGAGTCTTTTATATTTTTTGAGTCATTGTGGATTCGGGTGCGGCTCCTTGCTGTTCTTGTCGTTTAGCAGGGCTTTCGCCTTCTACATCTCCTCCTCCTTTGGGAGAGAGAAATAGACAGTCCAAGTGGACTACTTCGCACATTGATTCACACACCATGGGAGACCATATAGAAAGTATTCCTGAACCACCTTCTCCCATTCATGTGGAAGATGGGGAGTTTACTCCTAACTATGATCCTTCACCTGATTTGACTGATTTAGGTCCCGTGATATCTAAGATAGGTACTTTTCATGATAGACCTACTTACTCTAGGGTTGATTCCCCATTGACGCATCACCGGTATGGAATGCTGGAGGATGATGAGACTCATTTTGAACCTGCGAGCACTAGTTATGGTATGTCTGGTTTTCCCACACATGATTTGGCATTTCATGTCGAATATGAGTTTGAGCCTAACACTATGCCTGGGGGCACTCTCATTCCTTACCATGAGGAGAGGTTTGGGAGCACAAGTCACATTGCACCTTCCATCTCGGCGGTGGAAGCTACATCACATATTCCTCCTAGGTCTAGGGTTAGTGATCCTATTAGGATACCAAATCCGAGATGAGTGACTATAGGGAATAACACGTACATAATTACATAGGTCCCTTCGTCCTCTATCCCTATTTATTCGAATGTTCACCCTCCACCCCATTCACGTGGTCCTTCGGGTCGAAACGTTTCTATGAGTCATGTCCATACTGCGGTTACTCGACCAGTTGTGTCTCAGGTTCACGTACCACCCGTTGTTTCAGGAGGCTATGTTCATACTTCTAGAGGTCATGTTACTACTTCCAGAGCATATATTCCTACTTTTGGAGCGTATATTCCTACTTACGGAGTGTCTCATGGGACATCGCATGCAATGACTTGTGGACCTTATTATGGGATGTAGTATGGACAGGGTTCTTCATCTTATGGGTGCAGGTATCAACAACCCGCTTACTCTCCAAATTATGGCTTTGTAGCTCTGAATAGTCAAGGTACACCACACTATGGTGCTTCCATGCCACCCTATACGGGTCAAACGGGAGGAGGGCACTATGGCCAAGGCCATGGTGGTCATGGTAATCATACCTATGTGAATCAGAACTATCAGGGAGCAGTCCATCAACCTAATCATCCTAGGCTCCCTTTCCTCGCAACGCTGAATCTTCCTGACTTGTCGAGATTGACAAACGATCCTATAGCTCATGACCCGGCTTGGCTGGTTGTCCCTACTAAGCTTCCCTTGGACATACCCAAATTCAAGGGAAAACCGGGAGAGGATCCGAGCGAACATGTTACTACCTTTTACCTATGGTGCTCTTCGAATTCCTTACATCAGGACTCAATCCATTTAAGGCTATTTCAATGCACCCTTACAGGGCCTACCGCGAAATGGTATATAGGGCCACCTAGAGGAGCATTCTCTTTGTTTGATGACCTAGCGATGACTTTTCTTAACCACTTCCAGCTACCAGTGCGTTATGACGTTGGTACATAACTATTGTTGACATTTCGGCAGGATACAACCACACATATCTCGGATCATATCCAAGAGTGGCGTAGATGGAAGAGGTTGATTAAAGCCTTTATACCACCGGAATTCCTCCTCGAATGGTTCCTTAAGTCATTATTGCCATATATAGCAAAGGATGTTTCTACATCCGGAGTGCAAAATGAGGAACAAGCCATTTTTATGGCGCAGGAAATGGACTTGATTTATGCTCAATCCAGTTTGTTATATGAGGCTATTCCTAATGCTCTACATTTTAGTTTCGACCCCAAAGTTAAACCTTGACCACATGCCGATGGCATTGTTGGTTGTGCGAGTGCTAAACCTGCGGATTTGGTTGCAAAAAAAGTTAGTCAATTGTCAATCAACCAATCAGCTTTAGGACAAGCCACGGCTTCGTCTCAACCCACCCAAACGGTGAGTGTGCTTTCAGTGCAATCGTCAGACCAGAAGGGTAACCAACAGCCCAGACGAAATAAAAATAAGGGTAAGAATAATCGTAGGGGTGGGAATAGGAATTAAAATGCTAATAATAATGGCAAGAATGCTCGTGATGCTGGGGGGGACAAGCAAGCTAAATGTAAGGTTAAATTTCCTTGCAAGTTATGTAAGGACGATCACCTCACTTACTTGTGCCCTCGTATCGATGAAGCCTTGAGATTCTTGGCATAGGGCCCAGCTCTGCTGACTAACCCTTTACCTCACAATCAAAATATGAACTCGAGGACCCATGATCAGTCTGGTGGTGATAAAGATCTGCCGGAGGGTAGTGGTCGTGGTTTCATTAACATGGTACGTGCTGCGAAAGTTGTGACCCGTGCGAAGGACTATGGTTCATCACAACCTAACCCAGGAAAGGAACTTGATCCACCAGGGACTCCTTTGTGTATTGAAAAACCTGTGGATAAACCTGAAGTTGCAACTCACATTCCTAAGGGAGTCCTTAAGCATTCAGGGCACAATCCTAATGCCTGAGCCGCCCAGAACTATTCAGTTGTTGAGGATTTGGGCCACACTCCTTATGTGATGTCTGCACTAGAAGTTCTTCAGAGTTGTCCTTCGCAAAGGAAGGCTTTGATTTCTACCCTTGGTGTGAATGACGATAATTCTTCCTCCATGATTAAATTTGAAACCGCAGGACTTTAGCCTCACTTGCCTTACTATGTGTCTCTTTTGATTCACGTAGAATGTCTTAACATGAACATCAAGCGCACTGTGATTGACAAAGGCGCTGCTACTTCTATGATGTCTTTATCATGTTGGAAGGGTTTAGGTTCCCTTGAGATGTCTAAGTCGACGACCATGTTAACTGCGTTCGATGGGAGATCGTTTAGGCTGCACGGGATCCTTCCTTCCCTTAAGGTCCATTTGGGAGGGAAGACCATTACGATAGAGGTTGAGGTGGTTGATGTGCCCCTTGAGAACAATCTCTTGCTGGGTACGAATTGGATGTATAGTATGCAAGCCATAGCTTCTTCCCTATTTCATGTTGTATGCTTTCCATTCAACGAGAAGATAGTTACAATTGATCAAATGTCATTCAAGAATCCGTTAGTTACCGCATCTTCAGGAGCTTCGATCCTGATTGTAGAGAACTCTCAGCTGGAAACTGGGAGTGTGGGTGTAGGCATGTATCCATCCCTCATGGGAAGATTTAGTTGTCCTGCACCTATCCTTATGATAGGTTCGCACGAGTCATATGGAAGATCCTTGGATTCTTCCTACATCGAATACTTTGAGTGAGCCCATCATGATGGACATGTCGTTGCTTGCAACTATGGTAGCTTATCAAGCTAATCTTGAGTGTGGTGCAGAGCCTAGTCCTTCCTCTTCACGGATGGAGGAGGAGGACCCTTATGTGCTGCTTGCATGGGCATTATAGTCTTCTCACGTGCACAACTTCCTTGATAGTGTTTTTCCTTCAGATGAAGCGATTATTGAAGCCATGTCGGGAGTTGAGCCACCATGGGAAGAGATCCATCATAGATCTTACTTTCTTCCCGAGCTTGACCGCTTAGAGCGTGAGGACTTTAGGGACGTTCTTAGCAAGAGAATTGGTAGTCCCATGGTTCCATTAAGCTCTCCTAGTCCGATGGCTGATGGGAACATGGCAAATATATCTCCAACGATTCCTATCAATATCTCTTGCGTTCCTGGCATATTAGAGAATGTCTATATTGGGGCAGAATGTTCCCATGCTGAGATTCTAGAATACACCAAGCTGTTTAAATAATTTCATGATATATTTGCTTGGTATTATGATGAAATGCTAGGTATCGACCCTCGCATTGTCAAACACGAGATTAATACTTATCCCAATGCTAAGCCTATTCGACAACACTTGTGTGTGGTGAATCCTAGGAAAGCACCCACGATTAAGGCAAAGATAGAGAAACTGTTGAAAGCCGGTTTTATCTATCTCGTTCCCTTGATGGAGTGGGTTTCAAACCCCGTTCTGGTCGATAAGAAGCAGGGAGCAATCCGCATATGTACTGATTTCCATGATTTGAATTGTGCCTGTCCTAAGGACAATTTCCCCACACCATTTATTGATCAGATATTGGATGAGTGTGTGGGTAGCGAGGTTTTTTCCTTTATGGACGGCTTTTCTAGATGCAATTAGATACAAATTAAACTTGAGGACCAACATAAGACTGCATTTATTTGTCCTTGGGGAACTTTTGCATATCGAAAAATGCCCTTTGGCCTTAAGAACGCCGGAGCTACTTTTCAGTGGGCCATGACCTTGATCTTCCATGATCTCAAATCGATTATCGAAGTATTTTTGGATGACCTTGCTGCTCATTCTCGTATGAGAATGCGTCATTCTTATCATTTGAGATTGGTATTCTAAATGTGCTGCGATTATTTGGTTAGGTTAAATCCTCACAAGTGCATCTTTTGTGTGAAGTCAGGTCGCTTATTAGGATTCATCGTTTCTAAGGAGGGTATAAAAGTCAACCCTTTGAAGGTAGAGGTAATACTTCAGTTGTCTCCCCCAAAAAATATTCGTCATCTTCAATGTTTGCAAGGCATGGCAAACTTCTTACGGAGATTCATTGTCAATTTTGCCAATTTGACTAGAGGATTCATGCATCTTTTGAAGAAGGACACCACCTTTTGTTGGGTTGAGTGAGCCCAGGAGTCCTTTGATGCACTCAAGCAAGCCCTAGCATCGGCCCCGGTGATTAGTCCCCCAAACTATAGCCGTGATTTTCTACTGTATGTGGCCGCGTCCATGGAGACAATTGGTATGGTTTTGGTTCAAGAGGATGAGGAGCTCCAAGAGCATGTCATATACTATATGAGCTGAAATCTTATTGATGTAGAGATCCATTATTCTCATGTTGAGAAGCTTGATTTAGCTACCATACATGTAGTTCAACGGTTGAGACATTATATTCTCCTTCGCCAGACCTTGGTTGTATCCCATGTAAATTCGTTTCAATTCATCCTCACTCGAAGGATGATTGGGGGAAAATATAATAAATGGATTTCCATCCTGCAAGAATTCTCTAGTTTGTTTCGGAAAAATCGAAGAAATTGTTAATTTTTGCAGAGCTTATATCGGATTTCCCAAGCGAGGCTAAGGAGTTGGTTTGTGAAGATATGTTTATCGATGAGCACATCTTCTTAATCTCGACTTTAGACCCATGGTATGGGGATATCATTATATATCTACAAACATTGAAGGTCCCTACTCATCTCTCATGGGATGAACGACGACGATTACGTCACGTGTCTAAGAATTACCTCATAGTGGATAACACTTTATACTCCCGTGGGGTATATTCCATTTTTACGTCGTTGTTTAACTCATGAAGAGGCTGAGGTAGTGCTGAATGATTGCCACAGAGGGGCATGTGGTGGTCATTTATCTGGGCTTTCTACATCCCAAAAAATATTAAGAGCGGGTTATTTTTGGCCGTCGATCTTTAAGGATTGTGTAGATGTGGTCAAGAGGTGCCACCCTTGCCAGGTGTTTACACGTAATATGCGCTGGAAACCTGCCCCATTACATCCATCATCACCGCCGGTCCCTTCACTAAGTGGGGGCTTGATTTTATGGATTGCAACCTAGCTTCAGCTGGGGGGCATCATCATATCATAGTGGCTGTTGATTACTTCACAAAATGGGCTGAGGCTATGCCTACAGTTAAATCCAACGGTGAGACAGCTGTGAACTTCGTATTCAACTAGATTATTACTCAGTTCGGGATTCTGAAAGAGCTTGTCATTGACCATAGCTTGCACTTTTAGAATCGTATGATGGAAGATTTAGCATCAAAGTTAGGGTACAAACAAGAGCATTCCTCCTCTTACTACCCTAAAGTGAATGGACAGGTAGAAACAATGAATACATCACTCAAATCCATTCTCCAATGAACCATCGCACAAAGCAAGAACAATTGACACATTATGTTATATCCTGCTTTGTGGGTGTGTAGAACCGCTGTTAAGATTGCCACGGGTTTTTCTCCATATCAACTTGTACATGGAGTGGAGTCGGTATTGTCAGTTGAGTGTGAGATTCCTTCTTTGAAGCTAGCCGTAGAACTCTTACTAGACACTTCACCATTGGAGGAGCGTTTGGTCCACCTTGAGCAACTTGATGAGCAGCGTCGAGATGCCTTGGTGGCTCTAGAAGTAAATAGACATCGTGTAAAAGGTCCAGTACGATAAGTCTGTCTGTCCAAGGAGGTTTAGTTAGGGAGACTTGGTTCTTTTGTGGGATCAACCGAAAGAACCCTTGGGGGCAGGAAAGTTTAACCCCATGTGGTGTGGTCCTTATGTTGTCAAATGTGTATTTGAGAAGGGCGCTTATGAGTTAGTGGATTACGAGGGAACGGCCTTGGCGGAGCCTAGAAATGGGTTCTATCTCAAAAAGTACTATATTGTTGTACAGTTTTGCATAGGTAGGTCTTTTTCTTATAGTGATTGGGTTTGTGATTAGTTTCTGTTTCTTTTGGAAGATGTCAATGGAATATTTCACCTTCATAGGATTCATGGATGGTGTGAGACATCACACTCAACACTCAGCCTCTGCTGCTTGGGTGATTTATACTCCTATGGGTCAGATATTGTCTTCAGGAGGTGTATGCTTACGACCATCTTCAAACAATGTTGTTGAATATAGTGCCGTTATTGAGCTTCTACGGGATGCCATTTTACATGGCGTTCTCTCTCTTGAGGTACGTCTTGATTCGTAGTTAGTAGTGTCACATCTTAATGGTTTGTACCATGTTAGAGATCCGATGTTATTAAGAAGATTCTTACGTGTGAGGTTATTAGAACGACAATTTGACAATATAACATACATACATATTCCAAGAATTAATAATCAAGTTGCTGACTGATATGCTAACTACGTGTTAGATTGGCATTTGTTTCATACACAATAAACTCATCACAAACACAATTTTTTACACATGTAAATAAATAAACCGATCATCATAAAATTTTTTATATACATCCAAAATGTGGTAATACATAGTGTCATAATACAAAAATGGGCCTCTCGAGCCACCAAAATACAATACATGGTAATACAAAATGTATCACTCCTAGGTATCTAATCCTGTGGAGGAGGAGGGGGGTTATGATCATGGAATGTCACTATGAATCTAGCTAGCCGTTGAAATAATCGCACCAATGCTCGTGGTACACCCACCACCTGGCGCTGCATAGCCTCAAGCAAGTCCTCGACTTGCGCCATGGGAACTCTGTGTGTCGGCCTCACAAAGTTGGTATGAATGCTCTAGAGTGTCTGCTCCACATCCACACCCGTGATATCATCTCCTATTCCCCTCCGTCTGTGACGAGGGAATCCTT
>LPNX011051382.1:314379-442806 GCA_001517045.1 Pseudotsuga menziesii | reverse complement strand
TACATGCATATGGTAGATGTCACTATGTATTGTCACCCAAAAACATGTCTTTTGATTCCATATAATCAGAAAACACAAAAAAATTAAATAACTCAAAAAATTCAAAGAGAGGGTCGAGATTCGTTACCTATGTCACCGTATGCTGATCCTGGTGGTAGCGGCATGTTCGGGTCCCCCCGTAAATCTATCTCCATGTAGGGGTAGTCATCGATGGAAACTATCTGTCGTCGCCACCACAGAAAGAAATTAGTTGGATAGGGGTTGGATACCCTACCTCCCCCCAGTCTGCGCATTGCATCCGCCCAACGCCGTTGGGCCGGATCTCGAACCCTGTGTAGAGGAACGTCAACTCTGGGGCTCAATCCTGGAACACACTAGAAGAAAAACATGCTCAGTATGCTGCTGAAAACAAAGTTTTGCACTCTGCCCATCTTACACTCATTGAGCTGATGTTTCATGTTGCCCAGTAGTGCAGTGCTTCAATCATATACCGTGGGTCTCATGCACTCCACTGCATAGAACATCAGAGGCCGTGAGTCCTGGTGGAGTGAAGCCATGCCTGCTATCTTGTCTAGTGTCAGTAGGATGGCCTTTAGGCCCAACACCTGTATGGAGTTAGTTGGGATCTGACTCCCCACCTTCTCTGTGTCCGGATAGCAGTACACCACAAAGTACTCATCTATAGTCAGGCCACCTCCAAGCCCACGAGAACGTAGGTTCACTACTTCCCCCCCGTCAGGAAAGTCCAGTAATAAAGTATATGTCCTCCACCTCTATGGTGAGGGACATCCCATCTATCTGGAATGACTCTGAGTCTGGATCCCAGTAGTCCACCAGCATTTGCAATAGTCCTGGTTTGGCCCTTAAGCCACCAAGACACCAAAATTTGTAGAGCCCACATGCACATAGCACTTGTTGAGCCATTAGATCAGCCCATACTGCCTCTTCTACATCACCATGTTCACGTTCTCTCCATTCTAGGACCATCCTGCACACAAAATTGGAAGTTTACCCATTAGAACACTTAAAATGTGCGTTCGCATACGTGACTGTTTGCCAAACAACCAAATATGTACGCGACTGTGAGGGCATTTTCCGCGTATATCCAGCCCTATACGCGGAAAAACCCTCGATTTCCGCGTGGGCCGCAACGCCTATTTTGGATTGGCCTAGAAATCCAAAATCACTATGGAATTTGACAAAAATTGCATCAAAATGGAAGATTAGAGCATGGGTAAGTACCTAGAAGAAACGGTAGTGGATTCTTCCGGCTGGATCTCTTGGAATTCGTTGTTGAAAATTTGAGCTCAATTGGGTAAAAATTTCAAATGTTTTATAATGTTTTGAATTTTTTACTATTTATAGAAATTTTTCAAATTTTTGAAATTTTTTACCCCCTTTCCTATAGTTTGGACCATTTCTAATCATTTTGGACCGTTTTTGGACTAATTTATGATGTAGGAGACCTTTTTGAGTGCCATTTCAGCCGTTGGATTGACCCGTTCGTGTCGATTTCAGGTATCATGTCTAAACTAGCATATAGGTTAGGTTTCATCACCGTTTGCATTTTGCATGACTTTATGACTGTTTCATTATAGCCTTAGGTACGAACCCACTCTGTTATGTCACGGAACCTTCTTGCTATTTTAGAAGTGGCATGATATGAGTGGTAGAGCTTGACCTTACATGGGTACCCTAGTTAGCGCCTTAGTTGCATTTGGTGCCCATGCTGATGTTTTGTCCCTTAGGCTGTGGGAGTCCATTGTATAGTATTGCCATGACATTTTGCAAGAGCCTTATACTCCTCTTGATGTTTTGCTAGCATATTTCCCTCAGGAATCCCTTATGTCAAGTTGTAATTGCATTATCATGAGCTTTGCCTACCTTATTGAGCCTTACATCGGCTTCCATGACATTGAGTTTCAGCCATATAGCCTGAGCTTGTCTCATGTCTAGTCATGCAGAGCCATTTTATATATCCTTTGCAGCTTGATTCCCTATTTTTACCGGGAGGGGATTTTCCCCCGAGTGTCGCTATCTTACACATGTATCCTTGCATTGAGCATAGGTATGTTCCACTGCTTGGAACTAGTTTGTTTGCCCCTATGACACTCGTCTCCTCCTAGTCTGTAACTATAAAGCAGTTTTATTCTTTTTCAAGCTTTTTAAATATTTGAAAAAGTCCAAAAAAATAAAAAAACCAAAAAGCCGGACAAGGAAAGATGTTCTCTTTTGGTAGCTATCGAGTCATGTCACCTTCGAATAGAGTACTGTATATCACATCCGTTGCTTGGGTTTATAGTTTGACTTTAGGAGCTGTACTCATTTTATCTGAGTTTATCTCCACCGACTGGTTAAGCTTCCAGTCCCCATGGAGCCTCTGTCGATGCCTCCTGTGTCGAAGAGATGTCCTAGTTATGTATATCAAGTCTATGCTACCTTGATTTAAGTCACCATACGCTATTATGCTCTTGTTTGAAGGAAGTTGAAACCTGAGTCGACCATTCCTCAGTTATCTTGACTTTTCATGTTGGCCATTCTCAATACAGTTACTGGTTTGTGCACCTTATGATCGATTCCTTCCACATTATACAGCTTTGCTGAGTACCTCATGTTGGATGATGGGGGATGCCTTAATGCCCTTCTTCCAATGGATTTCATCCCATCGAATTCAGATAATTTATTCTGGGATTGGAATCTAGAGTCATTTTGAGTGCCTTGAGACTTGTAGTCATCAGTGGCAGGTTCTCTCGCCATTGACAGTTTTTGGGAATACATCAATGTCCCTTGATTGATGGATCCTCTCAAGTGTTTGATATCAACATATTTATTCACACTTGTTAGTTTGCACTCTAGTACCTTGATTCTCATTTTCATTATCAGTGGGTGATCTCACGTCTGTTAATGGTATACATCAATGACCAGTAATCAGACGATGGACTACTATGTTCGACCTCAAAACCTCTATTCACGTAGTAGGACATGTACTCGTAGCGGTTTGTGTAGAAGACCTTCCAGATTGGTGGCATCTCTTATATGCTACCTCCTTGATCATGCCAGTGTTCATGAGATTTCAGGTCTCGTGACTTGATTCCAGTATATGTCAGACATTTCCAGCTATTATGGAGATCTTGATCCATTATATATCTTCAACCATTATGGAGATCATGATCCTTTGTATATCTTCATCATGGAGATTCTGATCTATGTATATTGTACATTGCGATGACCACTTACGCGATATTTTGTATCATGCCTATTCATGGCCATTGTACTCTTATGTATCCGGGACTGCTAGATGTATTTGCAGTTATGTGCAGAGTTGTATCATTGTACTATGCTGATTGGGTGGCTGGTCTTCCATTTGGGATCCTTCATCACTCCACTTCTCGGATGGACTTATAATGTATTTCGACCATCGTATGACCCCTCTAACCTCACACATTAGGGGGCATCTGTCATAGCTGATTTTACCACTCCAGGTGAATCACACTTGTATGGCCTTCCCTTGTCCTGCTGCAGACTCCTTAGACCCATTGGACCATTTTTTGTCCTTTGATGTTTCCTAGACCATCCCTAAAAACATGTGTAAATTCATATACGTGACTTTTAAACCCTTAATCACGTATATACAAGGGTTTGACCAGTAAAACCGCGTACATCAGGGTGTGTACAAAATCCAAATCCTTTCGGAGTTTTCCTTGACATGGATCTGACTCACTTGACTCCTGGCCTTCCATATGCCTTGAGATTACTCGAATTCGACCTTTCATTACCCCTTTAAAAAGCTATATAAGGAACTCTTTGGTACATTGAAGATATATGAGAGAATTGAGAGCAAAGAAACTATAGTCCATTGTTTTCGGAACTTGTGCTTGAGTTTGCATCCCTTTGTCCCTTGGAGCACTTTTGTGTTCTTCCCAATCTCGCCTTTTGCTTGTGACCTTGCTATCGAGAGATGGAGGATTGAGGTGGTGGAGGCCCAAGTGGGGGATTCAGTTTCTTCGATTCGTAGATGTGCCGAAAGAGGTTGTATCAATTGTAATCTCTGATTTTATATTAATAGAAATATATTTTCCTGTCCAATAATGTATGTTTGAATGAGTATTTTATCCATGGATGATTTCAAATGCTTATACATTGTTGATTATATATGCTAGAATAGATCTAACACCAATATATATAGTATGCTTGTCTTGGTTACTTGTTGTTGAGGAAGTGGTTTATCAATTCAAGCTAAAGTTGGAAAGCTAGACGGGGATCTACTTCAACCGTCTGGAATAAGGTATGAGGTCTGATCCTTTAGTGTTAGATATTTGATTTCTATTGCATATTGGAAAGGATTGATTTCTGGAGTTAAGCTATCTGTTGTGGTACCCCAAGCCATAGGAATTTCTCTTCGTAACAAGATGGCTATAAAAAAACGTGCGGGATACGTAAGGATGGAATTTTTCAGTTTAGCGAGCAGAGAGTGTGAAGCAGAGCATGGATTGTGCAGTGTGGTGAGAACTATTGAGTGAGCTGTAGTGTTTCAGGTTAGAACCGTCGAGTGCAGTTGAAGGGTTGAGGCATGAGGCATGCTGAGTGACCTCGACGCCATTGAGACTTCAAGTGAGTATGAGTCCCCGATTCGGCCCATAGCTATTGAAGAAGAGATTATGAGTATGCCAGTCGGTTCATCATCCATTCCCAAGTAGAAGCAGCAGGCTCATAGGCCCAATGCCATGCCGTCGCAGAAGAGGCAAACTCGCACCTCGGTGAGAGTGCAAGGAGAAGGCACTGCATAGACCGGGCCATCGATCTTAGGCGCTGTTGAGTCTACGACACCTTGGGGTGTCTCTGTCCATGACATTTTGGGCCATGTCACTTCTATGCATCTGGGAGCCAAGCTGAGGTAGCCTTCAAAGAATTAGAAGTACCCACCAAAATTGCCGCTGCTGCCAGAGGGGATCAAGTGCTCGGTTGACATCATCCTTGCGTTAATAAGGTTGAAATTTGAAGAACATGACCTACCACTACTCAAAGATGTCAGGGATGAGTCCTATGAGTCAATTCCAATGGGGCCTGGTGCCCAAATTTAGTGAATTCCTCAACCGTGGGTGAGTGGGTTAGATCAATCGGGATTGTTGGGGCTCATCAATATGCCTTATTTTGGGCGATTGAATGAATCCCATGCATGTGTGAAGCAATTTTTGGCTTGATTTCCTGGAGGGATGCTTTGGTTGAACATGCCGATTCTTGTGACATTAGATTTGATCGCAAGCATCACAGCCTTGTCGAAGGACAGGGAAGATCCGACGCAATATATCCGTGGGCGAGATATTGACAAAAATATTGCCAAGCAGCTGAAGGAGCGCTTTGGTTTACAGTGTGATGGTTGTGCTTATCACATCGATAGCATTAACTCACAGGCGGTGCGCATTGGCGCAAGGATTCTGGCAAGAAAAGTAGTTTAGGGAAACCGACCAGTACAATGCGATTCGGGTGTTGTTTCCTGTGCCCAGAAGTGTGTCGAGTTGGTGCAAATGAATTGTTCTCTATTTTTGCTGAACCAATTTCTAGAAGATGCACTGGCTGCTCAGGTTGGGCAGTCATTTTCATACAGTTGGTTGCTGATCCTTATTGCGCTCGTTGCCTGTATGGAACCAGAAGACTATCAACCGATGGCAGTTGATGTGGAAAAGGTGTGCCGAGGTGCACAGTATCAAAACTTATGGTGGGTCGAATAACCTAGTCGACAGATGGATTGTGCCATCCACTTTTGGGTGTATTTGGAAGCATTGTAAGTTGCGACTGTTTTCATTCCCCGAGTCTCTCCTTATGCCGTGACCAAGTATTAGTGGATCCTTCGGTTTGCCATTGGGCCCCATTCTATCTACATTCAGGCGCGGCAGGATCTCGACAAGCAGTGGTTTCCTTTTCCATACAAAGTCACGACAGAAGAGTTGGATGCCATCATCCAAAAGTGGTCGGTGGAGTATCAAAATCCAGTGAGTCAGGAGGAATTTTCTAAATAATAGCCATTGGATGCCCTAGAAGAGCCTGCCTAGAAGGACCTGAGCACTCATGACTCTGATACCGAGTCGTCAACAGACCCTGGGGATGTAGCGCAGTGCATGCGGGAGGGGAATTGCACTAAATGGTGCCAGGATTATGAAATGGGTAGTGGTACCAAGCCGGGGATGGAGGATCAACTGCAGTGGCTTGTCAAAGCGGTCACTGACTCATCCACGAATGCGACAAAGGAAATCCATGAGTCAAACCATGAAGAATTCAAAGTGGTAAGAGATCAATTAGATTCACTTTTTGGAATTATTTCTAGGTAGACATCTATGCAACCCATACTGCAGGACATTTCATCGATTAGCACTAAGCCTTGGGCTGGGAACATGCAAGTTCCCCCGACTGCTATCGACGCGAATAATGAGGAAGTTCATGAGTTGCTGTGACCAATCCAAAGCATGGTGTTGGACTTGAACAAGTTGTCCGCTATGGAGTTAGTGTATTTGCAGCATTTTTCCACCCTGGAATTGGCAGAATGATAGAAAGAGATGACTGTGGGCTATGTCCAGTCCTAGAGCATCACAGAGAAGCTACAGAAATAGGCCGACGAGCTACATCAAGTCCAGGTGCAGCTGGTAGAAGAAAAAGTTAGAGAAATCGATGCCTTGAAGGTTACATAGGATAAGCTACAGCAAAAGGCTACTAAGGAGATTATGGAATTGGAAAAGGCACAAGACCTCCTGATCGTTGAATAGGCGCAGATGTCTGCCAGGTGCGGCAAAGTCGAGCAGGCTGTTTTTGAAGCCTGCCAACACATTTTTGAGAACACGACCGACCTCACCCCAGTTGAAAATTCCAAACGATTGGGGCAAACTATTGTTCAACTTTAGGATAATAACCTGATGCTCCAGGACCTGGTACAACGTACAACACTGCCGGAGCAGGTTGCGGAAAGGAAAGTCTCCATTGAAGACATTGCAGATAAGTTCAAAGGCATGGAGCAAGAGGCTAAAACCATTATGGAAGCGATAACACAATTTTGGAAAAGCGTTGTCTAGGATGAGTAGATTGATCAGATGACCGTGCAAGTACAAGAATTAGAAGGTCAACTGAAGACCCAAAAGACATCACTGCCGGCCATGACACTGATGGTGTAGATCACGCAGGCCGAGGAACTGAAGGATTTACAATAGCGAGCTACTCGAGCACAGGAACGCCAACAAAAGCGCCACACTCTGCTTGATGCATTTCAAGAAATCGATGTACAGTTGGCTATTAAAGCAGTCACTACGTTTTAGGAAGTACAAGATCATTGACAGGTGATTGACATCAAAGCCAAAGAGGAGCACTTGATGAAGCAGAATTTAAGTAATTATCAGAGTATTGCTGCCAAAGTCCAGTCGCAGGTATGTGAGATTGCACAACAATTTGAATATTTCAAGGTGCGGACGTTGGCACACACCCTATCAACCTAATGTGGCTCGGGGATGAGCCACAAGACTATGTTGGGGGCCTATTGGCAGGGGTTTTGGTAAGTGAGTTGCGCAACATCGCAGCAGCTACACAACCTCACACAGTACTGCAGAAGGCCAGATTAGCACGATGGGCTTAAGAATAACCGCTTTGAATATTTTATATGTTATTTGACCAAGTTTTGTTGTAATAGGTCATTAGCGGTTATAATTTAGTTAGAAGTGGACCCTCAATGTATTGGTGCAAGCCTATTTATAGATCTAGTTTTGCAAGTAGATGGGGGATCGAAGGAGCTACCGACTGAGACTAGGAGAATCGCATCAGAGGATAATTGAGACATAAGATTTAGAGCGATATGGTTTAGTGAAGAATTCCCTATGTATTTGCGATTGATCTGGGTTTTTCCTGATGTATGTAGTCTCCGGTTTTGGAGAAGAATTGTGTAATGTGGTTTTGTTATACTCCAGGAAAATCCTCTAGGTTGCAGCTCGAGGATGCTTGGTAACTTAAATATTTTTAGGGTTTTCTAATATGGACCAAGTTAGGTGACCTATATGACCTTCCACTCTCAATACATGCATGAAACTCAATCAAGTACAAGGCTTTTAGTTACCACTGTCCAGAGGTTGACAATAAGGTGCAGGGATGGAGAACTCATCAGGCTGGTAGATTTACACACAAAACAGATGCATATAAATGGCTAAATCATGATAAGGATGGTTCTTATAATTCAAATTACATCAACATTCCAATAGAGTGACACCTATCAGTCATTAATTAACTTGAATTTAACTTGAATACACATTCAAGCATAAGCACAAAAAAGATAGAAATGGAAGCTGAACAAATGATAACAAAAGAGCTTATATTAAATCATGAGGAAAATGAGAAGCTGACAATAGTATGGTCTACAAGTCCCCAAAGTCGAACCTTTTCCATAAAATAAGTCTTAGGCTTTATAGCCTTTACAAAATATACAGATCCTGAAAACTTGGATCTATTTTTACAAAAAATAAACAAAATAATATTTTTTTGCAAATTAGGTAAAAAACCCTAATTAACTACTTGTCTAACTAACTGAAGAATTAGTTCACTGTATGAACCTTCAAATAACTGAGGTAAATGCTGGAAATCACTGCTACTCGCCCTTTGCTGGTTAAGTCACTGTTTTCTTTTGACAACTAGGTGTTGGTGACCTTTTCCACTTGTTATGTCATAGTAAAACTGAAACAGACCTTTCCCTATGCTTTCTTCTGCGTCTTTCACCTCCAGACTTTGTCCCTGAGCCATCTATATTCACCCAAAATTGGTCCTACAAGCCAAAATTAAATTTTAAGCCTCTGTATGCTTTCGATGGTTAAGAGGCCAGACTATAAGAACCGTTAGCTATTGAAAGTGGTGCTTTTGGTGGCTAATGAACTGCCCCAGCATCCGCCTAAGCCACCAAAACCCCTGTTTTCCAAAAATTATTAGGTTTCTTCAAAAATGTCCTTTCAGGTATGTGTGCTCAGCTTTATTCTTTAGCAGGCTCTGTGCTAGGAGGGTTAATAGCAACCTGGCTAGTTTCTAGAGGCTGAAGGCTAACTGCAGCTTCAACTAGGGTTTCCAACGTGGGGTGGCTGGTAGGGTTTTCCTTGGCCTCCTTTAGATGCAGTCTTTGGAGCCTAATCATCCTGTACAATCTAGTATTTTATTTTAGGTACCTTGTATTCAGTCTCTTTAGGAAAATGTATCTTTCTCTCTGATCTAGGTAAGACTTATGTAGTAGCTTGTTCCTGCTGGTCAATGCAGCGTTATTTTTCTTTATTCCCCTTTTCAAAATATCCATCTCATAAATTTTCCTCAGTAATTGATTTATCTTTTGAGTTTTGGGCTTGCTGGAGGAATCCTTCTTTGCTGGTTCCTCTTGCTCCTTTGGTGTGGGGGATGGTATTTCTTCTATCACTGCTACAATTTGCAGAGCTAGGTCTGCACCCTCCTCTTGCTCCTAATCAGAATCTGAGTAGGGTAGATTCAAAATATTCTCATTGTGTGTTTCAACTTCCTGGCCCCTCTCACTAAATTCCAAGTTCCGTTTTACCTTTTTGGCATTGGAATAGGAGGGAGGCTGTTCTGCTGCTGCCGTGGATATAGCCCTCATCTTTCTTCTCCCACTCTTTGGTGTGCTAGACTTTTTTTCAGGAGAATTCCCCTTGTCTTCTGGCTGAAGGCATGTCTCAAATCCATTCCAAAGCAAGAAATAAGGCCATGCCATATTCCTTCTTTTCAGTAACTCTTGGATCAACAGTTGGATTAGGCCATGGTGAGACAGTCTGCCAGCAATCTTGGTTGGCTAGGATTTCACTTGGTGTGCCATCTTTCCTAGACTTCTATGTAAGTAAAAGGGAAAATTTAATGGGATTTTACATGTGAAGTGGTTCATTAACTTGAAATGGTAGATCATGGATCTATTATATCTTCCTTCACATGTTAGGTAAACCACAATGGCCTTCAGTAGTTTTTTCCACCTCTCTTCCAACTAGGATGAGGGCACACTCTTCTTCCACACCACTCCTCTATGCTCAGGCTTTAGGTAAGACCTAAACTCTACATCTTTTGGTATGGTGGTCTTGAACCATTTTTCTCCTGTGCCAGGGAGTTCAGTCACCTCAGTGATTAGGGTTTCATCTATGTGAAATTCCTCTTTGCCTATTATTGCCTTTGAACCATCAAATGAGAGGGAAAATGCCTCAACCACCTATTGATGGGAACCTTGTATCTTCTCACAAAACCTGTAGCAGCCAACATTTTGGAAGAGTTTACAGACCTCTGGATGTGCTTCCAAATAGCTGATATCTCCCAACTCCTGTGTGAGAGCAGGTCCTCCCTTCTTCATCTTGATGAATGCCACTCTTGGGTACCTGCAAAAATGATTCTAAGCTCTGTGTGACAGTGTGTTAGCAGGCTACTTTCTTAGAGATGGCTTCCCTGGTGGAGAGGAACGCTAAGATAGAAAGTGAAATGTGTTGGAGCTTTTGGCACTGATTATGAGGGTTTGTGCTATCATGATGGATGCTGAGATCATAAGGTGATGGCAGCAGTTGATCTTCTCGATTTCCTTTGCCCAACAATCATTTTACAAATCATCCTGGGTACTCGGTGAGCTTTCTGCTGTTCTTTTGGATAGGTGGAAGAAAACTAAGGGTTTCCAATCCTATCAGTCCTTTATCAGTTCTATAACGACCTCCTTCACTTATTTCCACACGCGGTTATGCAGGCTCAAGTCATTTCGGTGGTTTGTCACGCCCTAAACTGATTGTTTATCTTGCTGACAGGGTTTGATTTGACTGCTTTCTAATCGTTTCCACATTCTACCTTTTCAGTGGTTAATAGCCTTCAGAAGTTTGTCGCTAGCCATAAAAAATATGGCTTTTGGTGGCTAATGAAGTGATATCCCTTTTGCCTAAGCCACTGAAACCATTATCCCAATGTTGCAGTGAAACCTAGCTTTCAGTGAATAGTGGCCTTGCCGAAAAACACTTTTGACCATTGAGGCTAATGAAATGGTGTGCCTTCGTCAAAGCCACCGAAAGCGCTTTTTCCCCAACGCTTACTTTCCTGATTTCAGCGGTTAAAATGTGCTTTTAAATGTTTGATAAGTTGCCTAAAGAATCACCTTTTGGTGGCTAATGAGCTATCTGGAGTCTCACTTAAGCCACCGAAAGCACCTTTACCAATGTCACTTTCTTCCTACTTTTGGCGGTTAACACCCTTCTTGGTCTTCTCGCTAAGCTGCCGAAAGCAGCACTTTTCGGTGGCTAATTAGTCATTTGCAGTCTTGCCTAAGCCACTGAAAGTGTTTTTTGCATTTTACTCGCTCGGGCTACTTTTGGTGGTTTACCTTTATCCTACGTTAAACCGTTTAGTTGCCGAAACATAGCTTTTTAGTGGCTAATGAGCTATTAAGAACCTCACCTAAGCCACCGAAAGCTATAACTTCCAAATTTTTCATCCATATCAAGAACAGAGACCTTCAATTTGTTAGTCATCCTCAGATATTTCATTACATAAATCAAATTCTTCATACTATACAAATAAATTTATTTTGGGAGATAACATCTGGATCTTACTTGGGGATGGGAACCTCCCAGTGAGGTCCCAAGAATCCTAGACCAAAATGCCTTTCCCTGAAAACAAAAAAATCTTAACACTATCATTTACTGTTCCATTGGGCACGAAGTTTATCCTGTAAGCAAAAACAACCTACTAACTACTAATTTACAACGACAAGGCCTCAGAGCCTCAAATAAAGTAAAGTTTCAAAAACCACCCATTCACTGAGCCATCAAGCACCTCTTCCCCTTCCAGATTCTACAATTTGAAGGTGTTATTCTTATGTACCTGAGCTATCACAAAAGGGCCAATCCATAAAGAATCAAACTTTCCATGTTTGCCCTTGTCCTGTCTGACAGCATCCCACTTTAGTACCCAATATCCAACTTGAAAGTTGTTTACTTTTGCCCTTTTGTCAAACATGCCCTTTATCCTCTGTTGATGGGATTCTGATTTTCCTATCTCTTGTTCCTTGATCTGCTGCAACTCCACCAAGTCCATCCTCCTCCTCACCATATCATTTGGTTCATCTTCCTCTTCCTGTAAGAATTTTGCCACGGGAAAAATGAGATGAATACGAAAGATGGCCTCAGTACCATAAACTAACTTGAATGGAGAAGTCCCTATAGATCTTTGGTCTATTACCCTATCATCCCATAAAGCAAACTTAAGCTTAGAATCCCAACTTTTCTGATTTGTCTCTAGTAGTTTTCTTATGATCCTAAGTAGGATTTTGTTGGATGACTTAGCCAGGCCATTGCCTTGAGGATAATAGGATGTGAAATGCACCACTTGAATGCCCATTGAATCACACATTTTAACTAATGCCCCACCTTTGAAAGCTGGTGCATTATCAGTTACTAACCTTACTGGGTAGCCAAACCTACTAAAGATATTCTCATGTAAAAATATCATGATGACCTGATGAGTGGCATTCCTGGTGGGTACTACCTCTATCCATTTGGTAAAGTAATCTGTGGCTACTAGGATCCATTTATGCTGCCCACTGGAAGATGGATTTATTTCACCTATGAAATCCAGACCCCATTGTTGGAAAGGCCCATTCACCACAATAGGCCTAAGGGGCAAGGATTTGAGCTGCTGCTTCCCTATAAATCTTTGGCACTGGTCACAGGACCTTCCAAAAGTACATACATCAGGAAAAAGGACTGGCCAATAGTATCCTGCTCTTAGGATCTTGTGGGCTGTGGTTTTCCAATAGTGGTGGCCACCACATGTACTGGAATGAAAGTGATGCATGACGTACTCTGCTTCTTCTTTATCTAGACATCTCAACAAAATTCCAGACTGATCTTTCCAGTACAACAGTTTGTCAATTATGCAAAAATTAACAGATTTTAACTTAAGAGATTGTGCTTGATTAAGAGTGAGATCAGGAGGAAATTCTAATTTCCACAAAAATTGAATAATACCTGAGTACCACTCACATGAAGACAGGTTTTTAGCTACTGGTGGAATGTCATTCTGATCTTGATCTACTTCAGCTGCTACCACAGTCTACACTTTTGCTGATTTGACACCGGTGAAGTTTATCCCCATTAGTTCACAGTTTTCTTAAGTCATGAGTTTGGCCAGACCTAGTCCCTTTACTAGCTTAGTGGGTTTCACCTCTATATAAAACCTAATGAGCTTGGAAATCCACTTAGCTCTCTTGCCATCAATGTCAGGTTGAGTCAAAAAATCCTTCATGGCAGCTGAAGGGACCTATGCAAGGACCTTTGCATGGAGAATGTAAATTCTGAAAGTCTTCAATGAATTTATGAGAGCATAAGCCTATTTCTCAATTGGATCATACTTCAGCTCAGAATCTCTCAAGGTTTTGCTAAAAAATGCAATTGGCTGATCAAGACCCTCATTATCTTTTTGTAACAGTAAAGCTGCCACTGTGTCATAGGATGCAAAAGAGAATATGTAAAAACTCTTGGTATAGTCAGGACTAATCAGGGTTGGGGCCTCCATGATAGCCTTCTTGATGTCTTCGAAAGATATTCTTTCCTAGTCAGTCCATTTTATTTCTACATCCTTTTTCAGCATGTCTGTTATGTGCTTCACCAGCTCGAAGAAATTAGGGATGAACTTCCTAACAAATTTTATCTTACCTAAAAATGAATGAATGTCCCTTTTTGATCTCGGTATGGATAGCTTCTGGATTGCTTCCACCCTTATCGGATCAATATTTACACCTTCAGCTGATACCATGTGACCTAGGAGTTTCCCTTAAATGAGTGCAAACTGGGACTTCTTAGGATTGAGTGATATCCCATACCTTCTGCACTTCAGAAACACCTTCCTCAAATGCCGCAAATGGTCATGATGGCTGTGAGAGTAAACAGTTAGGTCATCCAAGTATATGAGCACAAATTTATCTTTCAACCCTACAAAAGCTAGGTCCATGGCTCTCTGAAAAGTAGCCCCAACATTCATCAGCCCAAATGGCATTTTAGCATACATGAAAGTGCCCCATGTGGTGGTAAAGGTAGTATTCTCTTGGTCATAAGGGTGCACAACAACTTGGTTGTATCCAGAGAAGCCATCCAGGAATGACATGACACTAGCCCCTGAGACTTTCTGCAACAGGTGCTCCATCTTGGGCAGTGGATAGTTGTCTTTCTTGGAACATTTGTTCAGGTTTCTAAAATCCACACACAACCTGATTTCCCCACTCTTCTTTCTTACCACCACTAGGTTTGCAATCCACTTGGAATACTTGAGGGGGATGATGATCTTGGCTTTGAGGAGCTTATGGATTTATTTTTTAATTACTGGCAATAGAAGAGGACTGATGGATCTCAGCTTCTGCGTGAAAGGGATGGTGTCCTTCTCCAAAGGAATCCTGTGCTAGATGATATTGGTGTCATAGGTTTTCAGGTCACTGTACTCCTAGGCAAAGACATCAGCAAACTCTTTTATCAGGCTGTAAAATTTTGACCTCTAATCAGCAGTCAACTCAGTGGACATATTTATCAGTTTTGGATGGCTTTGGCTACCTATGTTTTGCTCTTAGACAGCAGGGTCTTGCTCCTTTTTGGAAGGCTTGAAAGGGATGTCATTATGATGAAACAGATCTTCCAGAGGTACTAGACCCCGAGGTATATAGTTGTTGGGTAATTGGACAATGTTCTAATTAGCCACTTTATCTTTAAACTTGAGCTATTTGGATTCCTCCATGTGTAGGTTTTCCTGATCTATATGTATATCAGAGAATTCATATACTAGTTGAAGGAATTTACTAAGCTCATCATCATTCTCAAACACTTTCCAAAATTTGACATTATCTGGTAGGGAAGGTCTGTACTTAACCTGAACATCATAGCTGAGCTTAGGAGGTAAAGGAGGAACAAATAGAATTGTAGAGACAATTAGGGAATCAACAAGGTGATTCAAAGCCCTAGGTATATATGACAGTTCAAAAAACATAAAGGAGTCTCTAAGTTTCCATACCTCGTCCCTGTAGGCCTTTAGTCTGACATTTTTTTCCTGAAAAGTGTTGTTGACCTGATGTATAATAAGGTATGCATCTCCAAAAATCCTCATGCACATGATCCCCATCTCCTTGGAAGCTTTAACTCCTAGCAGCAAGGATTCATATTATTCTATATTGTTAGTGGTTTTAAAATCAAGCTTATAAGACAGATGAATGTTTTCCTTGGATGGGGAGATCAATACTAGACCTGCACCTGCTAAGCTTTGAGTGCTAGCTCCATCAAAATACATGTTCTAGACTGATGTGGTCACTTCTTCGCACTGCTGACAAGTGGTCTTAGTGAGCTGGACTGATGTTTGCTGAGAATCATCTATTTGCAGAATGCATGACCCAAAATTAGTGTCCACTGGATAGATGGGGTGATTCACTGAATTGCTCTCATTGTTTATGATGTAGGCCAACTGATTTTCCCTGTAAAGCCTCTTGGTCTCCTCTCCAAATATTGGGATGGTGGCATATGTAAGATCCATCTGAAGGGTGCCACCTAGAATTTTGCTCCATGATCGAGACAGCAAGAGACCAAATTTTGGAGGGATATCAGCCACTACAATGTCCATCATGATGCTTTTTGAAGGCAGCTAAGTTAGGTTCACAACAAGGTCTTTGATGGGGCCCAAGCACTTAACCTTTCTGGAGTCAAAGGAGAATAAATCATGGTAGGGATTTGTGATGCTGAGACCAAGCTCATCCATCAAAACCTTTGGCATTAGGTTATGAGAAGCTCTTGAATCCAGCAGACAGTTATGAAGGGCTTTATCATGGATATTCAAGGATATATAGAAAGGTGGGCATGAGTCCTTTAGGTATTTGATCATGGGGCCTAGGGTTACAACAATTTTTTCATCTTGCATATTTACAAAGTCAGTATCAATATGCACCTTTGGCTGAAGAGAATTCAGAATGGAAGACTTGAATGCATCATTTTTCATTAGCTCAATTAATGGGAAAGGGATCTTCAATTTCTGAATCTCTGACTCAAGGTTGAAAAAATAATGCAGCCTATTAGGAAACCTTACCTCATGTACTGGAGCTTTGAGTTGGACATGGTCACGGATTGATGAAGGTGTTGGTTTTTGCAATGGTTTTGGAATGACAACCATTTTCTTTGGTAAAACATGAGCCTTTTTAGCTAGTGCAGCAGGTTGTTTGACAGGTACATCATTATTTTTAAGAGGAGCAACCAGCCTAGACCTTAAATTGTGCCCTCCCTGACCATCATCCTGATATACAGCTCCTTCACTAATATGCTCATCAATTAGGGATTCCTCATATTATGCCTGTGTCCGAAAAAAATAGTCTACTTCATTCTCCATGCAGTGGATGTTATCTTTAGCTTCTCCCTCTTATTCAATGAATTCTGGTTCTTCTTCTAATACAACATTATGAAATGGAGCTCTTATTCTCTCATCTTCCCCTTGATTCCTTTCCCTTCTGAGAATCTAAACTGGGGGGTTCCCTCTTCTATAAGGGACAAAATTAGGGTTTCGGGGAGCAAAATCACTTGGCCCTTTACCCCTCACAGGTATCTTTCCTTGGTCCTTCAGCTTAGACATTTCAGCAGTCAGGTTATCTAACAGTTTGGTCATTTTTTCAATCTTGTTCTCTAATGAAGAAGCCCCAATAGGGTCTGCTGACTACTTCTTCCTGTCTATCTTTCCTTTGACCTTCTGAGATGCCACAATGTTTGATTCTACCTCCAGGGCAGCATCCTGCATGAGTGATAAGGAGGAAGACCTCCTTTCTCTAAGAAGTAGGCAGAAATCAGAGTCAAAGGCATTTACATAAGTTATCCTAGCTGAGGTATCAGTGGGCTTGATTTTAGTGGGGATCTTGCTGTACATATTGTTGAACCTCTTGGTGAAGTTGGAGACAAACTCCCCATTTTCTCTTTTCAAGTTGCTAAAATCTGTGATATAATAGAGGTGGTATCTCCTTTATCCCCAATGTTTTAGAAAGATTTCATATAGGGCTTCAATGCCTACCACTGACCCAGTAGGTAGCTCTTTAAACCATTTCCTAGCCTGACCATCTAGGCTTTGCACAAAAACCCTAGTCCATACATCTTCTTGTTCTATGTTAATGTTCTCAGCATAGCTGTAAAATGCCTCTAGATGTTCTTCAGTTGTGAAATCTCCTTCTACTATGAACTTAGGCATGTACTTGAGGTAATCTCCAATGGGCATGGCCGAGAGGGGATTTGGCAAATTTAGGGGGGCATACCTAGCTACCAGGATCCTTTCCATTTTGGTCAATTGAGGGGCAGCTATATTGGAAATGGGTATGGGAAGGGTGGAGGAAGGCAGTATTGATATAGCTAGTAACTGAGAAGGTGGTGGTGGTAAACTTATCCCTGTGGAGTCACCAGGGATTGGATCTTCACAAGTAGCAGCGCTTGAAGATGCCCAAACCCTAGAATTTTTTGACGTATTTATAAATTCTTGAGAATTAAGTGTTTCAGCAGAAGAAATAATAGCAGAAATATTTCTTGAAATACATGATGTAGCTTCCTTTGCAGCACTACTGGTATGCCTTAGTGAAGCCCTAGCTCTTCTCATAATCTCTTCTAGATCTAAAATCGATGTTGCTGGTGGCCCCTGAGGGTTTGCTCTGGTACTTGGTCTTCTTGAAGACACCTTATTTTAATGGAGTCACCAGATAGATGATTTACAACCAAAATAATGCCCAAGCTTTGTCTATCATCAAAGCAAGGGTCTATGTCGTCTGCAAGGGAAGCTGAGCTTCAGTCTTCTCTCCCCGGCAACGGTGCCAATTTGTTATCACTCCAGGAAACTCCTCTAGGTTGCAGCTTGAGGATGCCTGGTAACTTAAATATTTTTAGGGTTTTCTAATATGGATCAAGTCAGGTGACCTACATGACCTTCCACTCTCAAGACATGCATGAAACTCAATCAAGTACAAGGCTTTTAGTTACCACTATTGACAATAAGGTGCAGGGATGGAGAACTCATCAGGATGGCATATTTACACATAAAACATAAGCATTTAACTGGCTAAATCATGATAAGGATGGTACTTATAATTCAAATTACATCAACATGCCAATAGGGTGACAGCTATTAGTCATTAATTAACTTGAATTTAACTTGAATACACATTCAAGCATAAGCACAGAAAAGATAGAAATGGAAGCTGAACAAATGATAACAAAAGACCATATATTAAATCATGAGCAAAATGAGAAGCTGACAATGGTATGGTCTACAAGTCCCCGAAGTCGAACCTTTTCCATAAAATAAGTCTTAGGCTTTATAGCCTTTACAAAATATACAGATCCTGAAAACTTGGATCTGTTTTTACAAAAAATAAACAAAATAATAGTTTTCTGCAAATTAGGTTAAAAAACCATAATTAACTACTTGTCTAACTAACTGAAGAATTAGTTCACTGTATGAACCTTCAGATAACTGAGGTAACTGCTGGAAATCACTGCTACTGGCCCTCTACTAGTTAAGTCAATGTTTTCTTTTGACAGCTAGGTGTTGGTGACCTTTTCCACTTGTTATGTCATAGTAGAATTGAAACAGACCTTCTTGATGCTTTCTTCTGCGTATTTCACCTTCAAACTTTGTCCCTGAGCCATCTATATTTGCCCAAAACTGGTCTTGCGAGCCAAAATTCAATTTTAAGCCTGTGTCTGCTTTCGGTGGTTAAGAGGCCAGACTATCGGAACCGTTAGTTGCTGAAAGTGGCGCTTTTGGTGGCTAATGAACTGCCCCAACGTCCGTCTAAGCCACCAAAAGCCTTGTTTTCCAAAAATTATTAGGTTTCTTCAAAAATGTCCTTTCAAGTCTGTCTGCTCAGCTTTCTTCTTTAGTAGGCTCTGTTCTAGGAGGGTTAAGAACAACCTGGCTAGTTTCTGGAGGCTGAAGGCTAACTGTAGCTTCAGCTAGGGTTTCCAATGTGGGGTGGATGCTAGGGTTTTCCTTGGCCTCGTTCAATTGCAGTATTTGGAGCCTAATCATCCTGTACAATCTAGTATTTTCTTTTAGGTACCTTGTATTCAGTATCTTTAGAAAAATGTATCTTTCTCTCTGCTCTAGGTAAGACTTATGTAGTAGGTTGTTCTTGCTGGTCAATGCAGCATTATTTTTCTTTATTTCCCTTTCCAAAATATCCATCTCATAAATTTGCCTCAGTAATTGATTTATCTTCTAAGTTTTGGGCTTGCTGGAGGAATCCTTCTCTGCTGGTTCCTCTTGCTCCTTTGGTGTGGGGGATGGTAGTTCTTTCGTCACTGCTACAATCTACAGATCTAGGTCTGCACCCTCCTCTTGCTCCTCTTCAGAATCTAAGTAGGGTAGATTCAAAATATTCTCATTGTGTGTTTCAACTTCCTGGACCTTCTCACTGAAGTCCAAGTTCCTTTTTACCTTTTTGGCCTTGGAAGAGGAGGGAGGCTGTTCTGTTGCTGATCAGGATACAACCCTCCTCTTTCTTCTCCCACTCCTTGGTGTGCTGGACTTTTTGGTAGGAGAATTCCCCTTCTCTTCTGGCTGAAGGCCTGTCTCAAATCCAGTCCAAAACAAGAAATAAGGCCATGCCATATTCCTTATTTTTAGTAACTCTTGGATCAATTGTTGGATTAAAACATGGTGAGACAGTCTGCCAACAATCTTGGTTGGCTGGGATTTCACTTGGTGTGCCATCTTTCCCAGACTTATGTGTAAGTAAATGGGAAAATTTAATGGGATCTTACCTTTGAAGTGGTTCATTAACTTGAAATGGTAGATCATGGCTCTGTTATATCTTCCTTCACAGGTTAGGTAAACCACAATGGCCTTCAACAATTGTTTCCACCTCTCCTCCAACCAGGATGAGGGCACACTCTTCATCCACACCACTCCTCTATGCTCAGGATTTAGGTAAGACCTAAACTCTACATATTTTGGTATGGTGGTCTTGAACCATTTTTCTTCTGTGCCAGGGACTTCAGTCACCTCATTGATTAGGGTTTCATCTATGTGAAATTCCTCTTTGCCTATGACTACCTTTGAACCATCAAATGAGAGAGCAAATGCCTCAGCCACCTGTTGATGGGCACCTTGTATCTTCTCACAAAACCTATAGCAGCCATCATCTTGGAAGAGTTTACAGACCTTTGGATGTGCTTCCAAATAGCTGATATCTCCTGACTCCTGCCTGAGAGCATGTCCTCCCTTCTTCATCGTGATGAATGCCACTCTTGGGTACCTACAAAAATGATTCTAAGCTCTGTGTGATAGTGTGTTAGCAGGCTTCTTTCTTAGAGATGGTTTTCCTGGTGGAGAGGAACGCTAAGATTGAAAATGAAATGTGTTGGAGCTTTTGGCACTGATTATAAGGGTTTGTGTTGTCATGATGGATGTTGAGATCATAAGGTGATGGCAGCAGTTGATCTTCTCAATTTCCTTTGCCCAACAATCATTTTACAAATCAACCTAGATACTCGGTGAGATTTCTACTGTTCTTTTGGACAGGTGGAAGAAAAATGAGGGTTTCCAATCCTATCAGTCCTTTATCAGTTCTATAACGACCTCCTTCACTTATTTCCACATGCGGTTATGCAGGCTCAAGTCATTTCGGTGGTTTGTCACTCCCTAAATGGATTGTTTATCTTGCTAACTGGGTTTGATTTGATTGCTTTCTAACTGTTTCCACATTCTACATTTTCGATGGTTAATAGCCTTTGGAAGTTTGTCTGCTAGCTGCCCAAAAGATGGCTTTCGGTGGCTAATGAAGTGATATCCCTTTCACCTAAGCCACCGAAACCATTATCCTAGCGTCGCAGTGAAACCCATCTTTCAGTGGATAGTGGCCTTGCCAAAAAACCCTTTTGACCACTGAAAAACCGTCTTTCCAGTGGCTAATGAAATGGTGTGCTTTTGCCTAAGCCACCGAAATCGATTTTTCCTCGACGCTTACTTTCCTGCTTTTGACGGTTAAAATATTCTTTGAAATGTTTGATAAGTTGCCAAAAGCATCACCTTTCAGTGGCTAATGAGCTATCCAGAGTCTCACCTAAGCCACCGAAAGCGCCTTTACCAATGTCGCTCTCTGCCTACTTTCGGCGGTTAACATCCTTCTTGGTCTTCTCCCTAAGCTGCCAAAAGAAACACTTTTCTATGGCTAATGAGTCATTTGCAGTCTCGCCTAAGCCATCGAAAGTGTTTTTTGCATTTTACTCGCTCGGGAAGCTTTTGGTGGTCTACCTTTATCCTGCGTTAAACCATTTAGCTATCGAAACATAGCTTTTCGGTGGCTAATGTGCTATTAAGAACCTCGCCTAAGCCATCGAAAGCCATAACTTCCAAATTTTTCATCCATATCAAGAACATAGACTTTCAATTTGTTATTCATCCTCAGATATTTCATTACATAAATCAAATTCTTCATACTATCAAAATAAATTTATTTTGGGAGATAACAGGTTCCTTTGCACAAGATTAATATGATATGGTGATTGTGGCACAAATATTTTTTGTTATTGTTGTTGCGATCTGATCTGTTATGATGTTGCGACTTGTTCTGTTATGATGTTGTTTTGGTATGATGTTGATGTGATTTAGTCTCTTTCTTCTATATCAAAGCGATCTGTTTTGCTGCTATATCAATACGATCTATTTTTCTGCTACTGTCTGTTGCACTATGAATAGATATGTTTCATGAACAATGCTATGATATTGTGATAACTGTGTAAGTTATGAATACCCTCTGCAAGTTGAACAAATAGTTTAAAGTCGACTGCAAGCTTTGGATATGGCAGTTATGGTGTCCTTTCGTCAGATCCCCATATCCTTCATCCCCACTACTGGAAGCTCGGTTTGGACAACTCTCCTTTGAACACCACGGGTGAGACCTCGTTTGCTCCACAGACGTTACTGGGCAGGGTAAAACCTGTCTGGGCCGGTGCTCAGGGAGATTGCGTTGGTTGGGTGTCGACAGAGTGTGAACCCCTGTCGACGAGGCTTTGTTGGTGGGTTTCACCAACACTAACATAGAAATGTTTGTTAAGTGGTCAGTAAAGGCTTCTTTGGTAGAAATTTATGAAGAAGCCAAAAAAGTGGAGGCTGAACTTGAAAGTATAAACAAACAGACTACAGAATCAGATACAAGGACTTTTAGCAGTAAGAAACCTTTTCTGCTTACCAGACCTAAAGAGGAACATTCAAGTGGATTAGAAAATGTCGTTAAAATGGTACAAAATCTATCAAACAAGATTGTTGATTTAGAAAAGGATAAAGAAGCTAGTTCATCCAGAAAATAGTTTAATCCATTTTTCAAGAAAAGAGAGGAAAGTTCCACATCTCAACCCCCTGTATATAGTTCTTCTGTTTTAAACTTTAATGAGGTAGGAATGGATAATTTCTGTACTTTTCATCAAGAACCTCAGTCTAAAAAAATTGTCCACATTGGATCAATTTAATGACTCTAGTTATGAATCAAATACTAGATGCTCAAATAATAGAGCCTGAAGTGAAAGAAGAGAAAACAAACGAACCAGAAGTAGCACATGAAACAACAATGGTATTGTGGGACTGTGCACCCATGTTGGGGTTAGAAGAGGAAAAACCTATGGAGGAAATTCAACTTTCAATAGTCAATGTCACAACAAGAATAAAATGACCAATAATGGATGAAAGTTATTACTGCCCAAGATTAGGAAGATTCAAGAAAGTATGAAGAAGCATAACAGTAATATCCAAACCCAACCTATACCTAATTTAGTCATGACAAGGCATGAAGCTACAATGGTAAGTAATCCTATGAATGCTGTGGAAAATAAAATAGAAAGTCACAAGAAAAGTCTGACATAATGTGATATGGGATACGACATAATAGAAGATATCAAGAAAACCAAAGCCAATATTTCTTTATTTGAAATGTGCAACTAACCTCAACAAAGAAGAAAGCTCCTGGAAGCCTTTGACCCGCAACCCAGTAGATCCCAGGATGAGATTCAATCAGATAAAGAAATAAATGAAGCTAGCATTGGGGGAAAGTCTAAATCTCAAACCTTGTCATTTTTACTATCCTTTGAGATTTTCAACCATAATGTGCATAATTGTTTGGTATATTTTGGAGCTTCCTCTAATGTCATGCCTCGTTCAGCAAAAAAACATCTTTATATTGTCAAAATAAACTGATGAATTTGCTTATCTCGCCTGGTGAACATAATTTCCCTAAGTTCACATATTTGAGTTCAGCCTCTGTCCCAATATTGATCAGCTCATACTACATAGTTGAACTTTTCGTTTTGACATTGGTAGGATTTTTGAACTTGCTATTCAAATAAAACATCACTTCCAATGTTCTTACCCCTTTAGGTATGAATTCCCACTTTTAACATTAGATTGATGTTCTTTGTCATCAATAACTAAGTCTTTGAAAGTCTCGTCATTTGTTAAGAACTCCAAGATTTGTTGATCATCATCGAATACCCTCAAATTGGTGACATTGTCTGGTACAAATGGCATCAAAATCAATTCAATTGAGCATCTGTTATTAGTAGGCACTAATCTTGCAGCAGAAGTAGCGAACAAATCTGCTGTTGCATTTTGCAATATAGGAATTGAATTGATATTAAAAGCATTAAAATTTGTTATAAGTTCTCAGACCTCTGATTGGTAGCCTTTTAAGTGTGGTGATAGACAGTGAATTATTTTTTGAACTTGTCTGATAATTATTTCAGAATCACATAGAAATTTTAAATTTATTATTCTTAATTCAATGTCCTTTTTCAGACCCTGAACTAAAGCTTCATATTTTGTTGTGTTGTTAGTACATTCAAATTCTTGTCTGCAAGAGAGGAAGTGTTTGTTCTTTTCTAGATCAATCAGGACGCAACCCGCTCCTGACCCCTCTTGGGTTTTGGAACCATCAAAATATAACAACCAAAGTTTATCTTCTAATTCTACAGAACTAGTGTGACTTTCTAAATTAGAAACTAAATTAACTATATTACAATCAATATTATCAGTCCGTGAAAACCGAAGGAGCTCAGACTGTGTATTTGACTCACTATTGGTTTCTTCTGCTTGAAATTTTCTAGGTTCAAGCTCTATGAAATAGTTACCCAAAACTGAATGTGAGAAATTTACAGGATCATTTTTTCCTTCCAATTGCGTCACATTATGCTTCATGTGTGGCTCCCTCATCACTTTGATATGATTTTGACATTCCTTATAGAGAAACCACAAGTGTGATCAGTCCCTTGCAAAGTACCCATTGAGTTTCGTAGACCAGTCCCTGCTCAAGATCAAACTATATGCTTCGGGTATATCCACTACCATGATATCTATAAACTGGCAGACCCTTTCATCTGCAGATAACCAAATTAGCACATTCTTCATTTCTCCTACCACCTTGACTGTTGTTCTATCCAACTGTATGGTTTTACATGAAGAAGGTGCGAGTTGACCATTTATCTTTCTACAAACTGAAAGAGGCATGAAATTAGAGGAAGATCCAGAATATACCAAACAATTATGTACATTATGGTTGAAAATCTCAAAGGATAGTAAAAATGACAAGGTTTGAGATTTAGACTTTCCCCCAATGCTAGCTTCATTTATTTCTTTATCTGATTGAATCTCATCCTGGGATCTATTGGGGTGTGGGTCAAAGGCTTCCAGGAGATTTCTTCTTTGTTGAGGTTAGCTGCACATTTCAAATAAAGAAATATTGGCTTTGGTTTTCTTGATATCTTCTATTATGTCGTATCCCATATCGCATTTTGCCGGATTTTTCTTGTGACTTTCTATTTTATTTTCCACAACATTCACAGGATTACTTACCACTGTAGCTTTCTGCCTTGTTATGACTAAATTAGGCATAGGTGGGGCTTGGATATTACTGTTATGCTTCTTCATAATTTCTTTAACCTTCCTAATCTTGGGCAGAAATAACTTTCATCCATTATCGGTCCTTTGCTTCTTGTTGTGACATTGACTATTGAAAGTTGAATTTCCTCCATAGGTTCCTCCTCTTCTAACCCCAACATGGGTGCACAGTCCCACAGTACCATTGTTGTTTCATGTGCTACTTCTGGTTCGTTTGTTTTCTCCTCTTTCACTTTAGGCTCTATTATTTGAGCATCTAGTATTTGATTCATAACCAGAGTCATTGAATTGATCCAGTGTGGACAATTTTTTTCCAGAATGAGGTTCTTGATGAAAAGTACAGAAATTATCCATTCCTACCTCATTAAAGTTTAAAATAGAAGAACTATATACAAGGGGTTGAGATGTGGAACCTTCCTCTCTTTTCTTGAAAAAAACTGTTTTCTGGATGAACTAGCTTCTTTATTCTTTTCTAAATCAACAATATTTCTTGATAGCTTTTGTACCATTTTAATGACATTTTATAATCCACTTGAATGTTCCTCTTTAGGTCTGGTAAGCATCAAAGGTTTCTTACTGCTAAAAGTCCTTGTATCTGATTCTGTAGTCTGTTTGTTTATACTTTCAAGTTCAGCCTCTACTTTTTTGGCTTCTTCATAAGTTTATACCAAAGAAGGATTTACTGACCACTAAACAAACATTGCTATGTCAGTGTTGGTGAAACACACCAACAAAGCCTCGTCGACAAGGGTTCCCACTCCATCGACGCCCAACCAGCGCAATCTCCCTGAGCACCGGCCCAGACAGGTTTTACCCTGCCCAACAACATCTACGGAGAAGATGAGGTGTCACCCGAGGCATTCAAGGGAGAGCTGTTAGAACCAAGTTTCCGGTAGTGGGGACGGAGGATATGGGGATCCGATGAAAGGACACCATAACTGCCAGATCCAGAGCTTGCAGTTGAATTTACACTATTTCTTCAACTTGCAGAGGGTATTCATAACTTACGCAATAATTATATCATTACACAGTTATCACAATATCACAGCATTGTTCATGAAACATATCTACTCATAGTGCAACAGACAGTAGCATAAAAACAGATCGCATTGATATAACATCAAAACATATCGCTTAGATATAGTAGAAAGAGACTAAATCACATCAACATCATACCAAAACAACATCATAAACAAAACAGGTCATAGCATCATAACAGATCAGATCGCAACAACAATAACAGACAAGATTTGTGCCACAATCCATTAGAGGAAATTTGGGGTCTAAAATGGGCCTTATAAGAAAACGTGCCAAAATAAGTTTTTGTGAGTTGGAATTCAAGAACCAATAGAATTTCAATAAAATAAGTCAACCATAATGGTTGAATTGGCATATTTGTCATTAAAAAAAACTACTTTTTTGTTTGTATTTTCGACATATCTCATTGTGTTTTTACTCAAATTTCGATCGGGAGAGCTCGTTGGATGCGTAATTTNATATTATTTTATTATTTTAACCATTATTTTATTATTTTAAATATTATTTTATTATTTTCCTTAGGAGGCCCATTTTAGACCCCAAAATTCCTCTAATGCACCATATCATATTAATCTTGCGCAAAGGAACCACATTACACAATTCTTCTCCAAAACCGGAGACTGCATACATCAGTAAAAACCCAGATCAATCGTAGATACACAAGGAATTCTTCACTAAACCATATCACTTTAGATCTTATGTCTCAATTATCCTCTGATGTGATTCTCCTAGTCTCAGTCGGTAGCTCCTTCGATCCCCCATCTACTTTCAAAACTATATCTATAAATAGGCTTGCGCCATTACATTGAGGGTCCACTTCTAACTAACTTATAACCGCTAATGACCTATTACAACAAAACTTGGTCAAATAACATATAAAATATTCAAAGCGGTTATTCTTCTGCCCATAGCTCTAATTTAGCCTTGTGCGGTACTGCGTGAGGTTGCGCAGTTGCCGCGATGCTGCGCAAATAACTTACCAAAACCCCTGCCAACAGTAAGGGGAAAGTGCTGAAGTATAATATTCCATTAACGTTTCTTCAGTAGGTTTTATGGCAGCACTACAATTATTTAAATGGGCAGCAAACGTCTGACTAAAATCTTGCACTTTCTCTTTCTTGTCCATGCTTAGAGCAAGCAATCATTTCATGAGAGCGGTAGTGGTTCTTTGGCTACCAAACTTGCCTTTAAACAATCTTTTAAAAGTATCCCAATTCGTTATAGAATTTGTTGGTAAACAAAGATACCAGGATAATGCTTTATCTATGAAAGTGTGTGGAAACAGTCTACACACTACATCTTCATGCTCTACCACTAAAATCTCTAGAGCCAAGAAAAAACTCTGCAAGTGATCATCCACAAAAATTCCTTATCCCGGATCAAACTTAGGAAGTGACTTATCAACATTCTGAGGCAAATCATGCAAAGGAGTAGCCATTTTGAATGGAGTCCTGTCTCTCCAAGATGGAGGTGGATTAGGATGATTAGCATTCGGGGGTACATTTCCAGCCATGATTCTACAAGGATATTGTAGTGGAGACTGAATCGGTGACTGAAAAGGTGAAAAAACTAGGGAATTCAGTCCCAACTGATCAAGTGGTTGAACAATTTATTGTAAGGATAAATTCACCAATTCTTCCAAATTTCCCACCAAAATCGAATCTTCCGTGTAAGTGGGTACTCTTCTGGGACCTCTCCTTCTTGGTAATTCAGGGATCATCTGTATTCCTCCAAGATTCTTCACATAATACCTTGTGTGTCTCCTAAAGTGATTAACTATGTCCAAAGGAAAATGGTAAAGGTGTTTTGTAGTTTCTACTTCTGGGTTTACTTGTTCGGGAATGAAATCTTCAGAAAACGAGTTCCATAGTTATTACCAGTAGAATAGTTTCGAGTAAATGGATTTCCTTTGCCAGCCATGCACTGACGGCCCTCCTTCTAGCACCAAAACTGTTGATGCCTGGAAAATACCAGGTACCGATAGTAGGGATTCTCACCGATAAGCGTTCCCAATTATATCGTTTATCATTTGGAATGGGGAATCTGTCCGGTTAGCGGATTGACTACCACATAATTAAAGGAATGTTTAAATCTATTTTACCGGTTGCAGCCTGGTCCACCGTTTATGTGATTTTATGTTTTATAATGAAATTCAAGTGCCTATAATAAATGCAAGTGGTAGTGGGTAAGAACCTCACTAGATATGTGTAGGTATTCCTTCTGTCTTACCGCTCCTCCCCCACATTCACTCTACGAAAGCAAAGAACAACTAATCTATTCTAAACTATTCTAAACTATTTCAAGGGAGCAAACTTGATATCAGAATGTGTAATTTACTATATTGTTTGCACATAGAATTCTACAGATAGTTGTTAAACTTTGGATACATAAATACAGCAGAAAAAATAACACAAAGGTAGCTCTATGAAGTTAAAACATCCATTAATCATTGGTAGTGCAAGATTCATAATAGAAATGAAATCATTCATAAACATAGAAACAATTCAGCAAGTCATGAACGATCTCACAGATTGTACAACATGCCAAAATAGAAATACTTTCTCATTCAGTGATCCACACAACCTGTTTTGAAGCTCATACAGTCCTTCCTCCAACGAAATTCAGTTCTCTTTATCATAAAAAGAAGTAGTTCTCATTACAAAAAGTTTCAACATGAGTGTTCTAGAAAAATTCCCCTATTATATTCTACTCCACGTCTATTTATACAAATTACACATGACCTTTCAGTTACCCTAGCCCCTTGGGCTTCCTTAACTCTTCGATTACAAAATTTTTTGTCCTGTAGTGTGCTCACTAAGAAAAATTTAATAAAAACAAAATATTACATAAAGCTGCCACATGGAGATAAAACAAATTCCTATGTGGGCCCAGTTGGTTTCTTGATAAAAACATCCCATGCTTGAGCCTCTTCACTAATGACTTGATAGTCAACTGGCTCTAGCAGACGTGCAACTACTTCATGTTTGGACAGCTGGGATACTATCTCCCTTACTTTTGGTGAATTCTAAATCAGTAACTCCTCAAAGAGATTCTTGTGAACCAAAGCTTGTACAACCCATAGTCCAATGGATTCTTCACCGATATTTTCGATCTTAGCTATGCTATCTTCACATGTCTATAGCCTATCTTGAAGGTTCTTTAAATTCTGATCTCTATCTGGGAAATCTTGGACTTGAGTGGCTGCCGAAACTTGGAATTTATTGTGAGTTGAACACATTATTTTGTAGAACTCATTACACTTTTCTATAGTTTTATCAATGGCTGTGTTCAACCTTACTGTTTATTTGATGCTTAAATTCAATAATGCCAATTCCATCTTTAGACCTCCTGAAGTATTCTGAGGCATGTTCTCCGGAAAGGTTGAATTAGCTCCGATCCAAGTCAGCTGGCTCTATGCAAGCTCTGCAATTTCTGATAACCTTTTCCTGAACTCTGATGAGTTGTGTGATATTTAATTTAATATAGACTCTATCTATTTAATTCTATACATTTATTCTGCCAACTTCAATTGAATCTGATTTATTTCATTTTGCAGCAAAGACGCTTGATTATGGAAAGGAGTAATATCAAGTTGTTTTTTGTTTGCCACCTTGAGTTGCTTATCTAGCAAACTGTTCTAAATTTCTAGTTCTTCAACTCTTTTGTCAGTTGTGGCTCTTTTCTTCTCTAACTCTGAAACCTTGCTTCCAAGATCTCTTTTTTCCCCTCCAGTGATGGCGGCTGATAGTACTAATGCATCTTTTTCTGATTCAAAAACTTGATATGCTTCTTTGAGTTTCTCCAACTCTGTGAGAATATCATCGTGCTTCCTTTTTAAACTTTGTCCCTCTCCACTTTCTTTTCTTAGAGTTTCCTTCATTTGGGACATCTTTTCCTTATACTGATCAACATCCTCCACCAATTTGCCGACATTATCTACATTGGCTAGAGCTGTTGCTACACCTGCCATTGCAAGGAGTTTAGGGTCTTTATTCATCCCCTGCAAAACTGTATTTTCTGTTACCATGATTTCTACAGGTTGATCACCCGTGTTCAACCTTTTCTCTAATCTCATCACAATTCTCTTCTTGCTCTTATCAAAGAAAATTGCATCGAGGTTTACTAAATCCTGTTCACGGGATGGAATAAAAGGTGTTAATTCAAGCTCTATCGAGGGAGTTGGATTTCCTATCGTCATGCTACTTGATGGGACAAAATAATCCGCTGGATTATTATGGCCTTGGTTCTGCTCGAGATTCTACTGGTCTTGGTGTTCCTGCTTCTTCTATCACTGTGCTTCCTCTGCTAATCATTGCTCTCCTTCCTATAACAATCTGCGGGATTCCTCTTCCCTTTTCCTTGCAGCTTCTTCTTCTTGCTTTTGTTGTTCAACAGTACCACTACTGCTTCCTTTGCCTCCCACAATTGTTATTTTCTTCTTGAATCTTCTGCTTAAGGTGGCCATGTTTCCTGCATTGTGGTATATCTCTTCATATTTATCCTAGTAATTTGTGTATTCAAAGTGCACTCCCACTGACACACAATACTTTGAAATCTTGTCTTCTGAATCATTTTTGTGAAAATGTTTCTCTCCAAAATGAAAGTTTTCTAATTCTTTCACAAACTTTGGTGCACTTTTTACCTTGGTAAACTTATAAATACCTATGAAGAAAGGTAGTGGTGGGTATACAACTTTTTTCATATCAAATAAGAAATTACAGATCCCATTTGTGTAGAGTTGTCTTACCGAATCTTTATTATTAACATAGCCAGTGGCGTACTTTGGTAGCAAGGAAGGGGCTTTATATCCTCCATACATTCTTAAGTATAGACCTTCCTCCAAGAAGTAATAATCCCCATTATCACTTATCATCTCCAATTCTCTTTCAGACATGTAATTGCAGTCTGTAAGGAAAATTAGCTTGTAAAGTGGTATTAAGAAATCCTCGCAGATGCTCTTGTAGAAACCATATTACTTGTGCACCCACAAGATTTGATATGCAAAATATACAGGGGTCTTGGTGATATATCATTTGCAATTTAGTGCTGGGAAATGATGGGTGCACAAGATGAAATCAATTAGGAAAGAGCTCATATAAAACTCTGACTTCCCCTGAGTCAAACCCCCAAGTGCGACACTTATGCATGAAGATAAATTATTTTCTATGATGTCGGGCTAGTTAAAAATGATACCCTTTGTAGCTACAAAATAAATCAATGGTACCCATCTTATCTTATAAAGGCTTCCATTCGCCCAGCCGAAAATTCGGTTTAACATCAAGGCTAGAATCCGGTATGGGGTACGTAAGTTAGCAGTTTCATATTCTCCTGAAGTCTTCGTGTGAAACTGCTTCCCAGGAACTATCATTCTCCTTACACAATCAAAAACATCTAAGTACAGCTCCTTTATCCACTTTTTTGTCACGTAGACCTAGGGTGTAGGTAGCTTACATTCTTGAGCTACATATGTCGGGTTGTAGGAAACAAAACCTTGTCCATTAATGTTTGATAGGATCATATTACTTGTATCTTCCCTTAGAAGAATCCATCCAATTATGTCGGCACATGGGAAGAGTTTGGGATGCGTAGACATGTTCATGATAGTGGATTTCATTATATTTGCATACACCGGTATGTCTTCTAAACCTGCATCTGGGACAACCTGGTCCTTTACCATCTGATAGATATGACGCCATCTTAATTTTGGCTCGACGCCAGTGAAGGATTTAGTATCTTCGTAGATAATTTCCAGCTTCGGTGCTATTTCTACCTCTGGATCATCTCCCATGGTTTGGACCTTCTTCTTTCCCTTTTTAGGCATGGTGCTATATAAAATTTGAGGTTGTAAAACCACCAAACATGTCTTAGATCTATTTCAATCTCATAGTATGCATGTATGATAAATGAATACTTAACATAACAACTATATCTAAGATTGAAACCAAACAGAAAATAACATGACGTCAGATTTAATAAAAGATATTTACCAACTCATTCTAAAACATCCCAACAAGCTTTGTGACGCGAGGGAAACAACCTCCATCTACCTTAAAACCCCAAGTTAAAACATGGCCACTGCTGAATAGAGGCGAGAAGCGAACCTCTTATGCACTAGGTTTAAAATGAAAATTTCCCCTGGCTTCTGCTGATGATTCCCTACCCATATTGCAACTGGATAAATTTTCCTACTCAGAACACCAAGGATTTTCCCTATGGAAATGACTTAAATCCCCTCTGTGGCTCAAAACTTCAAGAAACGAGCGGATCTAAAACTAGATCCAGGCAAAGAATCTTCCCAAAACTACCTCGGCTAGCGGTGATACCCCCTCTGCTCATGCTTTGATGATAAGAATAGGGGATGGTGCAGATGGAAAAATGCTCTTCTGGCCATGGCCTTACAACTGAACCACATTGACATAACAACCCCCATGGCGAGAGCAGAGAGGATGAGTGGCGCGGGGCAGGTAAGGGGAAAACTACGACCATGCTAGCAAAGAGTGGAGCAACCAGGGGCTCGATGTGTGGGGAAAAAAGAGACACTTTCAAAGGTCTTCGAAACCTAATCTCAAAATGAAAATATTTCTATGCTCTTGGGATACATATACTACTAAGGACGGGAAAACCTAACCCGTAAGACCAAACCATGATTTCCCCAAAAAACTTGTAAAAAATGACTAGGAAAGGATTTGAATCCTACCTGGTGAAAGCAAACTCAACTTTTGGTGAGTGAAAATATTGCACAGCTGGAGAAATCCACATGATGGTTGATAGCTCCAAATGGTAATGAGGATGAGCGCTCAAACATAAATTAGAAATAACTATGACACTAACCCTTGACGGCTTATAGGAAAAAGCTATGATCCGTAAAAAAACATAAGACGGTAATTAATAGACCCACGAGCGAAAACGTTGTTGGCACCAAAGTCACAGACTTTATCGACGAGACATCAAATTGGAAACAAACCATAAGCGTAAGTGACGGTGTCAGGTGGAAACTTGGAGTGGATCCGATGCTCATCGGATAGCCTCAGAACTAAAACGTCGACAAGAACTTAGAATCCAATTGGCGGTGAAAACTTTATTTACCCGCAACGATATCAGTTGAACCTTCAGGAAGATCATCGGTTGCAAAATATGGGTGCATCCAACAACATTGGCTCAAACAAATGAGTCTTGTTGATGCGATTGACCAAACATCTCGAAGCGGCCTATTGGAAAACTTATGGAAAGTTTTCGACATGTTCTGGAAGATAAGAAAACGAAACTTCTTCTGATGTCGTCGAAAAGATTTGACAAGATAACTTGATGCATTGAAAAAGTTCTATCCAAAATACATCGGAAAAAACTTGTAAATCCTCATCGATAACATCGGCTTCGGAGCCTAAGTCTTACCGAGGAATTGATAAAATCGCGTAAGTTTTTCAAGAAAAAAAAGACAAAAGGAGATAAAGAATCAGCGGGGAAAGATTAGTTCTTTCGCTATGTCGACTCAACTACATGATTTCATCCGATGCACCGGTTGAAAAAACTGAGTTTCAACTTTTATTCGTAAGGTTTTTTCGATTTGTGGAAAAAACTAAGTTATGGAAAAGGGTCCTTAGAGAGAAAAGGTGGTCTAGGAAGGTTTAGAAGCTAAAAATCAAAGGGGGGCCCTAAAATATGAAAAAAAAATTGGGGAAGTGGTTGCAGCAACAAGACCTGGGTATGAACGAAAGAGTTTTATATCTGACTATTGATGGTGAACAATGGTCAAACATCAAGAAGGTCATGCCTCTTTCACCTGGAGACTCCATCTTCAAACAATCCAGTCTGAAAAGTGTTCTATGGAAGCTCCACAGTAAAAGGGGTTGCAAAGTTTGAGGAGCTGATTTAGTTTCTTCATCATTAAGATGGATTATGTAGCTGTAAGGTATGCTCCTATGAATCGTGCTTACATTCCTGGTTTTCCAAATCAAATATGTTGGAGCAGGGCCCCGCAGCTATAGGGAAAGCTGGTATATCGAAACAAGAAAGTCAAAGGAAATAGTACCTGAAGTGGTAGAGAAGAGAGCTCAACCACTGCATTTAAGGCAGCGGTGATGACAGGAGGGCTCAGCTACCCTCATGAATGGAGAAGGAGCAATGGGTCAAGGTATTAAAGACAAAGGACAGAAGGGGAGCAACCGAGGAAGTGGCGCCCATACCCACGATCAGCGCCAAAAATCACGAAAGACTGCAAAAAGCTGCAGTGTGACCAGCAAGCGGCAGTTCAAAGTACAGAAAGGCCGACTGTCATAGTTAGGGTTTTGGGTTACTGTTGGGATAGGCCCACAGTTTTGTATCACGGTGAGACCTTCGGGCCACCAATTTAAGCATGTATTTTGTATTATGAAGGGTTAGCTAAGCTAAGCCAGTTAGCCAGATAGATAGATAGTTAGAAGTATAGTAAGACATTGAGGAAGAGTCGAGATCTGGTTCTGAGTTCAGTCTGTAGTTATCTTAATGAAACCAGTGGCCGGCTCCTTGAGCATGAATGTAACAATCCGCAGGGATTGAGAGAGAGAGAGAGAGAGTATATTGTAAGAAGAAAGCATAATAGGAAGAGAAGATATCTAAGAGAGAAGGGTTCCCAGCTGTGTGCGTGGAGTTTCCCAAAAGATCTTGAGCTGCATAAGAGGTTGCAGCGGAACTGTGTTACTCTCTCAAGATATAATATAAACACAGTTCCTGTGGACGTAGCCTCCTCCCTGGAAGTGAACCACGTAAAATCCGTGTGTTGTGAGACTGTGTCATGTGATTGTGCTATACTTATTTTCTATTTGTTATTCGTTACATGAACGTTGCTTATCAGTTAATGAATGTATGTATGCTATCCTTCAGTTGCAGTAGCATAGAAGGTTAAATGTGAGTTGAATGTGTTAAGTGACTTCTGTATATTTAGTTCAGCAAGTTGAGCATGATTAATGTTAAGCGTGTTAGACTGTAGAGGCTAAGTGAAGTTGTTTAACACCCTGATGAAGGTTAACTGAGCTATTATACCCAGAAAGGAAGCCTCTGGACCTTAAGAGTTGATGAGCATATTAAGTCTCACTGTAGGAAATATCGCGGTGTAGAAAGGCGATATCGCACTGTTGGAGGAGCTGTGGTGTGAGATATCGCAGGTTAAGAGTTGAGCAGAAGAGTAAGTTTGCGCGTCGTCCTAGAAGCTGCGATGCGATAAGAGCCAGTCCCGTAGTAGAGTCAGCTAGGAAGAGAAACAACCCGTGCTGATAGATTCTGCTGGTTAAGTAGAGTCAGAGAACCCAGGATGCTACAGAACCTGGTTGAGGAAACTTGATTCTTCAACCAACCCATCTAAGATCACTTCGGGTGAGACTTCAGGCCGTTCTACAGTCTGTCGCCGAAAGGGCCAGTGAGCTAGGGGTTTTGTTGGTACAATAAAGTAAACCTGGGTCTACCCATATAGACCAACAAATGGTTCTGTTTTGTCCTAGATTTGGTAAATCTTGGTCGAGACCGGCACCTGTACACAATTTTCAAGGGAGATTTGATCGGATTTTTAACACTTAATGAGGATCGGGGCGCTGGGTGTTATCTTGTCCATGCAATAAATGCCGCCAACGGGTCCATCTTAAGCGACCGTTGCTTCAGAGATTATCACCTTCATTACAAATACACAGATCATTCAAATAAAAGGGTTACTTTTGCGATTTCTGAGAGTTATAGAGCAATTTGTAGAAGTTTTCCCTATGCAGAGATACTCTCGTTACAGAGTTCTAGTTTCCCCATTTTCGCAGCCATTACCAGTCCAGAGTACTGCACCAGACGGTTTATGTCCGAGAAGGAACCTTTAGAAGATGTTGTGTGACTATTCCAGCGTGGTGGCCTCGAGTCTGCTATGACGACGCAGCCCAGGGTTGTGAAACTAGGTGCACCACAGGTCAGGCAGACACCAAGGATGAAGAGTCAAGCTCAGATAGTAGAAGAGTCCAGCCTAGAGCATGAAGAAGAAGTTCATATGGAAAAAATATACATTATGTCGCGAGTTGAGGATGCACCAGAGGTAACCATTCCCAAGGGTGCTAAGTTTCCTATTTCGCTACCGCTGATTGATCCTCGTGTAAAGGAAGATGGAGAACTATTAGGATATGTCCCTGTTCTCAAATTTGTAGACTATAACCTTGGATACAGTAAGACATATCCTTAGTTTCAGCTGGATCAGTATCTTACGGTTCAAAGGAACCCAAGGATTGATGCAGATGATTTTGTTCCTATGGAGCATGTCCAAATTCTTGAGCAGTCATGCTTGCTCAATTTGTTGAAAATACCACATTTTGGATGAGGTGAAAAGGTTAATGCCATGGTGTGTGTGCTAATTTCCTGTGTACATGGAGGTTACCTCTGGCTGGGTAACGGGGTTGATCTGAACGTTGATTTGATACACCGCATCACTGGGCTGTCCAAGATTGGTAAGGACCCTCAGACACATATATCAGGGAAAAGCAAGGATACTAAGCTACCAACACTTTTCATTAACAAGTACAAGCTATAGAGAGGAGGTCGGGCTTATGACCTCGCAGCCCTAGCAGATGATACACTCAGATTTACATCCAGTCTGCTTGCAGGTAGACTGTTAACCAAAGTATGTCTGAAAGAAGTCACAAATCAGTAATTCACCTTGCTGTGCAGGTCGCAGAAGGTGAACAATTTAATTGGTGTTTGTTTTTACTAAATATTTTTCTTGCAGATTGTTTGGCAGCGCAGGATGAGCCAAACCACCCCTTCCATTTCTTGTGGATGCTTATATTATGCGCATTCGTCGGGTGGAGAGAGCCGCCCCATACCCAGTTCCTATAGCTACGAGGCGGAGAGTACAGAGGCACGCATTATGCAAACTTATGGGAAAGCAACAGTCCAGCCAAGAAAAATATCAATATGATAGTATTCTATGAATACTATAAGCTATTGCATCAAGTCATCCAGGAGACACCGCGGCTCAACACAGAGGTTGTTGACATGTATCACAACCTGCTTGATTTTATTGTGGACATGCATACAATCTATCTGAGGCTGAAAGGGTTTAGAACAGATAACTGGGCTATTGGTTCATTCAGGATGACAGCGCATGATGTAGAAGATGTCATCAAAGACTTTGATGAAGAGTGGAAGAAGGCATTAGAAGATGCCACAACAAGAAATGTACCAACAGAGACCGCACCGTTAGATCCATTAGACAAAGGAAAGGATAAGGTGGGTTCCAAGAGAAAAGATGCAGTAGAAGTGCCACCAGTGGCACAAAAGAGGAAAAAAGTCAAAGCCTCAAAGCCAACTACAGAGACCACACTAAAAGAGGATGACTATGATCTCATCGCATCGATATTGAAAGAGGAGATGCGAGACTCATTTTAGGCGATGCAGACATCGCAGGACAAGCTACAGAGCACGATAGATAAGAATATTTTGGAGTTGAAAGCAATAAATGAGAAGACTGCCATGATGAAGGCTCAGCCAGTCAAGGAGACAGCAGGAGAAAGCTCAACACCATTGATTTCCCACGAGGAATTCGTTGCAAAGGATCACACCAATACAGTTTTGATACCACCAGGGAGCATCCGATTCCCTGCTTCGATGATTGATGTACAGATACATGTTAGACAACCTGTTGAGGTTAATCTGGCACAATTCTCTGTTGATCAACTACAGATGATCTAGCAGCAGATAGCTGCATAGCTCAGGGATAGAGAGCTTGCGACTTATAAGCAGAACACTTAGTTGATACAACAGAATGCAGAGCTCACTGCAAGCTTTCAGACAAAGGCGGAGGAGTTGAGAGTATATGAAGAAAGAGAATAGGATCTCAGTCAGGTCCTGCAAAAAATCACATTGGAGTTACCCGAGTGTAACATAGAATTCGCCTTGCCTCTAACACAGAAAGTAAGAAGAATTGCAGATAGAGCAAAGGCTCTGGAAGAGACAATGGTCAAGATGGAGGAATACCACAAGGCACAGATTGCTGATCTTGAGGCTCGAGCACTAGGCACACCTGAGGCAGACAAGGAAGTAATGGCATAGGCCTTTAGACTCCATCACAGATGAAGTGTCACATAGATGATGCAGAGTCATTGCTAGCTGATGCAACGAAGACATGGTCGGAGCTAGAAGAGCTCCCAGATAGACTGGATTTGCAGCAGAGCATCTAGAACATAGAGAATGCAGTAGCAGCAATGAAGGAAGAAGTCAAGAGCTTAGGAGTTCTTGCAAAGATGAAGAAGATGACAGAGATGAACCGTTTGCAACAGGAAGTGCAGCGGTTGTGAGAAAAAGAAATACAATTCAATAATATGCTTCAACCGTATCAGGAACAAATCGCAGAGCTGGTCGATGTGGTTGAGCAGAAGGTCAAGGAGTTCACTACAAGAAAAAGTGAAATTGATAGCACAGAAGACCCCCTGATTAGTAAAGTTATGCTTGAAGCAGCACAAGACTATGTTGAATCTATGGACAAAGATGTTGCAGGACTCAGGGAGAGATTCACAAGGACTTCGCAGGAAGCCAAGGAGAAGCTACAGAAAGAGAAACCAGATGTTAGTGGCTCGGGGACGAGCCATAAGTAAGTGTTAGGGGATTGTTGGAGTAGGGCCCCACAGCTATAGGAAAATCTACTATATCGGAACAAGAAAGTCAAAGGAAATAGTACTTGAAGCGATCGAGAAGAGGCTCAACCACTGCATTTAAGGGAGTGACGATGACAGGAGGGCTCAACTACCCTCATGAATGGAGAAGGAGCAATGGGATGAGGTATTAAAGACAGAGGATATAAGGGGAGGAACCAAGGAAATGACGCCCATACCCACGATCAACATCGAAAATCGCAGAAGACTACAGAAAGCTGTAGTGTGACCAGTAAGCGACAGTTCAAAGTACAGAAAGGCCGACTGTCACAGTTAGGGTTTTGGGTTACTGTTGGGATAGGACCATAGTTTTGTATCATGGTGAGACCTTCGGGCCACCTATTTAAGCATGTATTTTGTATTATGAAGGGTTATCTAAGCTAATCCAGTTAGCCAGATAGATAGATTGTTAGAAGTATAGTAAGACATTGAGGAAGAGTTGAGCTCTAGTTATGAGTTCAGTCTGTAGTTATCTTATTGAAACCAGTGGCCGACTCCTTGAGCATGAATGTAACAATCCGCAGGGATTGAGAGAGAGAGAGAGAGAGAGAGAGAGAGAGTATATTGTAAGAAGAAAGCATAATAGGAAGAGAAGATATCTAAGAGAGAAGGGCTCCCAGCTGTGTGCATGGAGTTTCCTAGAAGATCTTGAGCTGCATAAGAGGTTGCAGCGGAACTGTGTTACTCTCTCAAGATATAATATAAACACAGTTCCTGTGGATGTAGCTTCCTCCCTAGAAGTCAACCACGTAAAATCCGTGTGTTGTGCGACTGTGTCATGTGATTGTGCTATATTTATTTGCTATCTGTTATTTGTTACATGAACATTGCTTATCAGTTAATGAATGTATGTATGCTATCCTTTAGTTGCAGTAGCATAGAAGGTTAAATGTGAGTTGAATGTGTTAAGTGACTTCTGTATATTTAGTTCAGCAAGTTGAGCGTGATTAATGTTAAGCGTGTTAGACTATAGAGGCTAAGTGAAGTTGTTTAACACCTTGATGAAGGTTAACTGAGCTATTATACCCAGAAAGGAAGCCTCTGGACCTTGAGAGTTGATGAGCATATTAAGTCTCACTGTAGGAAATATCGTGGCATATAAAGGCGATATCGCACTGTCGGAGGAGCTGCGGTGTGAGATATCACAGTTTAAGAGTTGAGCAGAAGAGTAAATTTGTGCATCGTCCTAGAAGTTGCAATGCGATAAGAGCCAGTCCCGTAGTAGAGTCAGCTAGGAAGAGAAACAACTTGTGCTGAGAGATTCTGCTGGTTAAGTAGAGTTAGAGAACCCAGGATGCTGCAGAACTTGGTTGAGGAAACTTTATTATTCAGCCAACCCATCTAAGATCACTTTGGGTGAGACTTTAGGCCGTTCCGATGTCTGTCGCCGAAAGGGCTAGTGAGCTAGGGGTTTTGTTGGTACAATAAAGTAAACCTGGGTCTGCCCATATAGACCAACAAAATACCTAATATAGATTGGAAAACACGCCTTCCAATATTCAAAGATCAAAAGAGTGATGATGCTTCCCTTCATTTAGTTAGATTTCATAAGCATATACATAAGTTGGGAGTTGAATTGCATGAGGATTCATTAATGAAAATGTTCATGGCTAGTTTAGAAGGAAATGCAAGGTCATGGTATGAGGGATTGCCAACAGAGAGTTTATATTACCTTAGAGACTTTCATTCAGTATTTCATGAACATTTTAAAGATTAGTACCCTTCCTTACTGCTAGTTCAAGATTGTTGCATGCATGATAAAGGTTTCATTGAAAATTTGAATAACATGTATGGTGAGGAGGAGTTTTTGGATGAAGAGATTTTAGAAATTTTACATGAATACTCATTTCAAAAATAAATACAAACTAGTTGCCATGATATTCAAGAAAACCCTCAGCCCTTGGTAATGTCTTCCTTGACTGAAATGGACATAATCCAAGACTCTGATTGAACCAGTTATATTTCCTTCTCTAAAACCGATGATAGTTCGCAGCATTCTTGTCAATATTTTTATGACCAAGAAGGAAGTGGGGAAGCGGTTGCAGCAACAACAATTGGTGACTGGCTGGTGAACACAAATATCTAGAAAACTATCCTTCAAAACAAAAAACTACTTTATAGCAATTTGTTAGAGCAACTTGTTCCTTTCTCTTTCAAAAGTATTTAAAAATCTAGACCTTTTCCAGGAATGTAATATTTAGAACGTCTCATTGAATTTAGTCCCTTGGGTAAGGTAACTAGGTTTTCAAAGTCCCGATAAATCTTCTGAGGCCAAGATATGAGATTTATTTCCTTCTGCATTTGGTTTCTTTTGGCTGAGACACCACAGGATTGTAACAGAGTTTGGACAGATGTAGTCGTTTGTTCCCCATTCCCATGCCTTTTGCATTCTTTTGATGCATAAGACTTTTGTCTTTTGACTCTTCTAGGATTGTTTCTTTTGTATTTGAGACTTAGGTTCTTCCATCCATGGTGTCCTTTTGTGTGAGTAATAAATTGTTTCAACTCACGGATGGAGAAGAACCTTTGATCAATCCAAACATTTACTGCTATGTTTTCAGTATATCCTTTTGATATATTTTCTTTCTCAAAGTATGACTCTTTATATTAAGCCATTTGGCTTTCATTTGCATAATGGGATCATTTTGAATACCATACACCCATTCGTTCTGCTTCCTTTCCATGGGTCCTTTGCGGTAAGCTTCCTAGGACAAATATTAATGTGAAGTGAATGGAGCCCCAAAATAGTATTCTATACCTTTCCTACCTTATTTATTTAACAAGTTTTAAAATAGGACTTCAATGTGTTCTTTAAAATTACTTCCCTTCAATAGTCTATCAAATTAAAGAATCTTGTTATGATTAAAACCTGACATAGATGAATCCCAATGGGCAGTTCTTGGATGAAAAATATTGGCAGTTTGTCTAGATCGCAATGTTCCCCAAGCACCAAAAGCTGAGCTGGCTTATTCTGAAATAAAACTAGATTAAATAAAAACTGAAATAAATCAAATGCAAAGAACAATAAATCAACAGAAAGAAAACAAACATAACTAAGAGAAAAACAAAACAAATCTAAAGTTTATTTATGTACAAAAAGCTCCTACAGTACTAAGTGAAATAAGGCTTGAGAACTAGACCATTGACAGGAAGATTCTCTTCCCACCCCTGTAAATCTTGTAACTTATATGTCGAGGGGCCTATCTTTTTAGCAATCTGAAATGGTCCAACTCATATGTGTTGAAACTTAGTATGCTTTCCCTTTTCATCATGCAGGTGATCCCACTTGAGAAACAAATATCCTACTTCAAATATTCCCTTCCCGAACTTATGCTTATCAAACCATCTCTTAACAATTTATTTTTGAGGCTTAAACCTCTCTTTAGATTTGAGTCTAGACTCTTCCAGTTTCAGTAGGGTATTGATTCAAGCTTGTAAAACCTCATTACCAGACCCTCTTGACGCTTGGGCTAACTGAGAAGATGACAATAAAATGTTTGGGGGTAGTATGGCTTCCTTCCCATAAACTAGAGTGTAAGGAGACACGCCTAAGGAATTCTTGGGGGTGACCCTATCTACCCATAAAGCATTAGGAAGAGCTGTATGCCAACTTCTTTGATTTTCTATGACAGTCTTTTTCAAAATTCTGATAAGGTTTTTATTAGTTGATTTAGCTAATTCTTTACCTTATGGATAATAATTAGTAGAATAATGCAATTTCATTCCTTTCTCATTAGCATATTCAATAATCTTAATAGATGAAAAGTAAGACGCATTATCAAAAACCAGGGAAATTGGAACCCCAAACCTGGTCATGATATGATCTTGCAAGAAGTCTATGACTACGTCCTCATTCACTTTTCATAACGGAATTGATTCCACCCATCTTGTGAATTAATCAGTGGCTGTGAGGATGTATTTGTGCTGCAATGAAGAATTTGGATTGATTTCTCCAATAATGTCAATTCCCCATTGTTCAAACGGTTCTCAAACATTGACCGGTTGTCACGGTCCAGTTGCTTTTTCTATTCTCCCACTGCTTCTCTAGCATGTATCACACTTCCTTACATAAGCATGAGCATCTTTAAATAGGGTAGGCCAGTAATATCCAGCTCTCAGAATCTTGTGGGTAGTGGTGTCTCTTGAAAAATGTCCTCCAGCAGGACCATCATGTAATTCTTTAACAACTTTAGATGCATCCTCTTGTTCCAAGCATCTTAGAAATACTCCATCATAGTTCTTTCTGAAAATAATTCCATCAATCATCTGGTAAGATGATGAATTCAAATGGAGTGCTCTTCTTTGTTTAGAATTCCAGTGTTCTGGCAAATATCCCCGTTGGAGATAATGTAACATATATCTGTACCAAGATTCTGGAGCTGTAAATATTCCCCACTTCCTTCTTGGTCACAAAAATATTGACAAGAATGCTGCAAACTATCATCAGTTTTAGAGAAGGAAATATAATTGGTTGAATCAGAGTCTTGAATTATGTCCATTTCAGTCAAGGAAGACATTACCAAGGGCTGAGGGTTTTTTTGAATATCATGGCAACTAGTTTGTATTTATTTTTGAAATGAGTATTCATGAAAAAATTTCTAAAATCTCTTCATCCAAAAACTCCTCCTCACCATACATGTTATTCAAATTTTCAATGAAACCTTTATCATGCATGCAACAACCTTGAACTAGCAGCAAGGAAGGGTACTAATCTTTAAAATGTTCATGAAATACTGAATGAAAGTCTCTAAGGGAATATAAACTCTCTGTTGGAAATCCCTCTTACCATGACCTTGCATTTCCTTCTAAACTAGCCATGAACATTTTCATTAATGAATCCTCATGCAATTCAACTCCCAACTTATGTATATGCTTATGAAATCTAACTAAATGAAGGGCAACATCATCACCGTTTTGATCTTTTAATCTTGGACGATATGTTTTCCAATCTATATTAGGTATTCGATTTGGAAAACCAGGAATGTAACCAAGATTCATAGGAGCATACCTTACAACTACATAATCCATCTTGATGATGAAGAAACTGAATCAACTCCTCAAACTTTGCAACCCCTTTTACAGTGGAGCTACCATAGAACACTTTTCAGACTGGAGTCTTTGAAGATGGAGTCTCCAGGTGAAAGAGGCACGACCTTATTGATGTTTGACCATTGTTCACCATCAACATTCAGATCTAAAACTTTGTCGTTCATACCTAGGTGTTGCTGCTGCAACCGCTTCCCCATTTTTTTTTTCATATTTTAGGGCCCCCCTTTGATTTTTAGGTTCGAAGCCTTCCTAGACTACCTTTGCTCTCTAAGGACCCTTTTCCATAACTTATTTTTTTCCACAAATTTAAAAAACCTTAGGAATAAAAGTTGAAACTCAGTTTTTTCACCCCCTGCATCGGATGAAATCATCGAGTTGAGCCGACGTAGTAGAAGAACTAATCTTCCCCACCAATTCGTCGTCTCCTTTTGTCTTTTTTTCGAAAAAATTACGTGATTTTGTCTATTTGTCGGTAAGACTTAGGCTCCGAAGCCAATGTTATCGGTGAGTATTTCCAAGTTTGTTTCGATGTATTTTGGGTAGAACTTTTTCGATGCATCAGGTTATCTTTTCAAAGCTTTCTGACGACATCGGAAGAAGTTTCGTTTTCTTATCTGCCAGACAGTGTCAGAAACTTTGCATAATTTTTCTGACAGGCCACTTTGAGAGGTTTGGTTGATCACATTGAAAAGATTCGTTTGTTCTAGCCAATGCTATTGGATGCACCCATCTTTTGCAACTGATGATCTTCCCAAAGGTTCAACATATACCATTGCAGGTAAACAAAGTTTTCACCGCTGATGGGATTCTAAGTTCTTGCCAACGTTTTAGGTCTGAGGCTATCCGATGAGCGTCAGATTCGCTCCAAGTTTTTACCCGACACCATCGCTTATGCTTATGGTTTGTTTTTGATTTGATGTCTCATCGATAAAGTCTGTGAATTTGGCACCAACAATGTTTTCGCTCATGGGTCTATTAATTACCCGTCTTATGTTTTTTTAGGGATCATAGCTTTTTCCTATAAGTCGTCGAGGGTTAGTGTCATGGTTATTTCTAATTTCCGTTTGAGCACTCATCCTCATTACCGTTTGGTGCTATCAATCATCGTGTATATTTCTCCAGCTGTGCAAGATTTTCACTCACCAACAGTTGAGTTTGCTTTTGCAAGGTAGGATTCAAATCCTTGTTTAGTCATCTTTTACGAGTTTTGTGGGGAAAGCACAGTTTGGTCTTACGGGTTAGGTTTTCCCATCCTTAGTAGTATATGTATCCCAAGACCATAGAAATACTTTCCTTTTGAGTTTAGGTTTCGAAGACCTTTGAAAGTGTCTCATTTTTCCATGTGCATCGAGCCCCTAGTTTCTCCACTCTTTGCTAAAATGGCCGTGGGTTTTCCCCATACCTGCTCCGCGCCACTCATCCTCCTTTCTCTCGCCATGGGGGTTGTTATATTAGTTTGGTTTAGTAGAAAGGCTGTGTCCAGATGAGCATTTTTTCATCTGCGCCAGCCCTTGTTCTTATCATCAAAGCATGAGAAGATGGGGTATCACCGTTGGCCGAGGTAGTTTTGGGAATATTCTTTGCCCGGAGCTCATTTTAGACCCACCCGTTTGTTGAAGTTTTGAGCCATGAAGGTGATTTTAGTCATTTCCATAAGGAAAATCCTTGGTGTTCTGACTCAGGAAAATTTTAGCATTCGCAAGATGGGTAGGGCATCATTAGCAGAAGGTAGGGAAAATTTATGTTTTAAACTTAGCGCATAAGAGGTTCGCTGCTCGGCTCTATTCAACGGTGGCCTTGTTTTAACTTGGGGTTTTAAGGTAGATGGAGGTTATTTCCCTCGCGTCACAAATCTTGTTGGGATGTTTTAGAATGAGTTGGTAAATATTTTTGATTAAATATGACCTCATGCTTTTTTCTATTTGGTTTCAACCTCATATATAGTTGTTATGTTCAGTATTCATTTATCATACATGCATACTAGGAGATTGAAATAGATCTAAGACATGTTTGGTGGTTTACAACCTCAACTTTTATATAGAACCATGCCTAAAAAGGGAAAGAAGAAGGTCCAGAACACGGGAGATGATCCAGAGGTAGAAATAGTACCAAAGCTGGAAATTATCTACAAAGATACTAAAGGTTTCACTGGAGCTGAGCCAAAACTCAGATGGGGTCAAGTCTATCAGATGATAAAGGACCAGGTTGTTCTAGATGTGGGTTTAGAAGACATACTAGTGTATGCAAATATAATTAAATATGCTATCATGAAAGTTTCTACACGTCCCAAACTCTTCCCATGTGCTGAGGTAATCGGTTGGATTCTTCCAAGGGCAGATACAAGTAAGATGATTCTGTCAAACATTAATGGACAAGGTTTTGCTTCCTACAGCCCGACATATGTAGCTAAAGCATGTAAGCTACCTACACCCCAGGTCTATATGACAGAAAAGTGGATAAAGGAGTTGGACTTAGATTTTTTAGATTGTGTAAGGAGAATGATAGTTCCTGGGAAGCATTTCTGCATGAAGCCTTCAGGAGAATATGAAACTGCTAACTTACGTACCCCATACTAGATTCTAGCCTTGATGTTAAACTGGATTTTCGGCCAGGCGAATGGAAGGATTTATAAGATAAGCTGGGTACCATTGATTTATTTTGTAGCTACAAAGGGTATCATTTTTAACTGGGTCGACATCATAGAAAACAATCTATCTTCATGCATAAGTGCCGCACTCGGGGGTTTGAATCAGAGGGAGTCAGAGTTTTATATGAGCTCTTTCCTAATTGATTTAATCTTATGCACCCACCCTTTCCTAGCACTAAATTGCAAATGGGATATCACCAAGACCCCTGTATATTATGCATATCAGATCTTGTGGGTGCACAAGTACTATAGTTTCTACAAGAGCATCTGTGAGGATTTCTTAATACCACTTTACAAGCTAATTTTCCTTACGGACTGCAATTGCATGTCTGAAAGAGCATTGGAGACAGTAAGTGATAATGGGGATTATTACTTCTCGGAGGAGGGTCTATAATTAAGAATGTATGGAGGATCTAAAGCCCATTCCTTGCTACCAAAGTATGTCACTGACTATGTTATTCATAAAGAGATGGTAAGAAAACTCTACATAGATGGTATTAATAATTTCTTATTTAATATGAAAAAATTTGTATACCACCATTACCTTTCTGCATAGGTAGTTATAAGTTTACCAAGGTAAAAAGTGCACTAGAGTTTATGAAAGAATTAGAAAACTTTCATTTTGGAGAGAAATTTTTTCACATAAATGATTCAGAGGACAAGATTTCAAAGTATTGTGCGTCAATGGGAGTGCACTTTGAATACACAAATTACTGGGATAAATATGAAGAGATATACCACAATGCATGCAACATGTCCTCCTTAAGCAGAAGATTCAAGAAGAAAATAACAATCGTGGGAGGCAAAGGAAGCAGTAGTGGTATTGATGAACAAGAAAAGCAAGAAGAAGAAGCTTCAAGGAAAAGGAAAGAGGAATCCCACCAATTGTTACAGGAAACAAAACAACGATTAGCAGAGGAAGCACAATGGTAGAAGGAGCTGGAAGACCAAGACTGAGAGGATCTGGAGTAGGACCAGGGCCATAATAATCCAGTGGATTCTTTTTTCCTGTCAAGTAGCACGTCGATAGGAAATCCAGCTCCCTCGGTAGAGCTTGAATTAATACCTTTTATTCCATCCCATGAATAGGTTGTAGAAAACCTCGATACAATTTTATTTGATAAGATCAGAGAAAAGGTTGAACACAGGTGATCAGACTGTAGAAATCATGGTAACAGAAAATATAGTTTTGCAGGGGATGAATAAAGACCCTAAAATCCTTGCAATAGCAGGTGTAGCAACAACTCTAGCCAATGTAGATAATGTTGGAAAATTGGTGGAGGATGTTGATCAGTATAAGGAAAAGATGTCCCAAATGAAGGAAACTCTAAGAAAAGAAAGAGGAGAGGGAAAAAGTTTAAAAAGGAAGCACGATGATATTCTCACAGAGTTGGAGAAACTCAAAGAAGCATATCAAGTTTTGGAATCGGACAAAGTTGCATTAGTACTGTCAATCGCCATCACTGAAGGAGAAAAAAGAGATCTTGAAAGCAAGGTTTTAGAGTTAGACAAGTAGAGAGCCACAATTGACAAAAGAGCTGAAGAACTAGAAATTCAAAATAGTTTTCTAGATAAGCAACTCAAGGTGGCAAATGAAAAAAAACTTGATATTATTCCTTTCCATAATCAAGCATATTTGATGCAAAAGAAAATAGATCAGATTCAATTGAAGTTGGCAGAAGAAATGTATAGAATTAAACAGATAGAGGATAGATTAAAGGAAATAGCATACAGCTCATCAGAGTTCAGGAAAAGGTTATCAGAAGTTGCAGAGCTTGTGCAGAGCCAGTTGACTTGGATCAGAGCTAATTCAAACTTTCTGGAGAACATGCATCAGAAGACTTTAGGAGGTCTAGAGATGGAATTGGAATTATTGAATTTCAACAGAAAATCAACAATAAGGTTGAACACAGCCATTGATAAAACTATAGAAAAGTGTAATGAGTTCTACAAAAGAATGTGTTCAACTCACAATAAATGCCAAGTTTCAGCAGCCACTCAAGTCCAAGATTTCCTAGATAGAGATCAACATTTAAAGAACCTTCATGACAGGCTGCAGACAGGTGAAGATATCATAGCTAAGACTAAAACCATCGGTGAAGAAGCCATTGGATTCTAATTTGTACAAGCTTCAGTTCACAAGCATCTATTTCAGGAGTTAATGATTCATAATTCACCAAAAGTAAGGGAGATAGAATCCCAGTTGTCCAAACATGAAGTAGCTGCAAGTTTGCCGGAGCCAGTTGACTATCGAGTCATTAGTGAAGAGGCTCAAGCATGGGATTTTTTTATCAAGAAACCAGCTGGGCCCACATAGGAATTTGTTTTATCTCCATGTGGCAGCTTTATGTAATATTTTGTTTTTATTCCATTTTTCTTACTGAGGGCGCTAGAGGACAATTTTTTTTGTAATCGAAGAGTTAAGGAAGCCCAGGGGGCTAGGGTAACTGAAAGGTCATGTGTAATTTGTATAAATAGAGGTGGAGAAGAATAGAATAGGGGACCTTTTCTAGCACACTCATGCTGAAACTTTTTTAATGAGAACTACTTATTTTTATAATAAAGAGAACTGAATTTCACTGGAGGAAGGACTGTATGAGTTTCAAAACGGGTTGTGTGGATCGCTGAATGAGGAATTATTTCTATTTTGGCATGCTGTACAATCTGTGAAATCGTTCCTAACTGGCTGAATTATTTCTGTGTTTATGAATGATTTCATTTCTGTTATGAATCTTGTACTACCAATGAGTAATGGATGTTTTAACTTCACAGAGCTACTTTGTGTTATTTTTTCTGCTGTATTTATGTATTCAGAGTTTAACAACTATCTGTAGACTTCTATGTGCAAACAATACAGTACATTACTCATTCTGATATAAAGTTTGCTCCCTGGAAATAGTTTAGAATAGATTAGTTGTTCTTTGCTTTCATAGAGTGAATCTAGGGCAAGAGCGGTAAGACGGAGGGAAGACCTGCACATCTCTAGTGAGGTTCTTACCCACTACCACTTGCATTTAGTATAGGCACTTTGATTTCATTATAAAACATAAAATCACATAAACGGTGGACCGAGCCGGAACCGGTAAAATAGATTTAAACATTCCTTTAATTCTACCGTAGCCGGGCCGCTAACCAGACAGATTCCCCATTCCAAACGATAAACGATCTAATTGGGAACGCTTATTAGGGAGAATACCTACTATCGATACCTAGTATTTTCCAGGAATCAAGAGTTTTGGCTCTAGAAGGAGGGCCACCAGTGCATGGCTGGTAGAGGAAATCCATTTACTCGAAACTATTCTATTGGTAATAACTCTGAAACTAGTTTTTTCTGAATATTTCATTCCCGAAGAACGAGTAAACCCGGAAGTAGAAACTACATAACACCTTTACCATGTTCCTTTGGACATAGTTAATCACTTCAGGAGACACACAAGGTCTTATGTGAAGAATATTGGAGGATTACAGACGATCCTTGAATTAACAAGAAGGCGAGCTCCCAAAAGAGTACCGACTTACACGGAAGATTCAATTTTGGTGGGAAATTTGGAAGAATTGGTGAATTTATCCTTAAAATAAATTGTTCAACCACTTGATTAGTTGGGACCGAATTCCCTAGTTTTTTCACCTTTTCAGTCACCTTTGCTGTCACCGATTCAGTCTCCACTACAATCTCCTTGTAGAATCATGGCTGGAAATGTACCCCTGAATGCTAATCAGCCTAATCCACCACCAGCTTGGAGAGACAGAACTCCATTCAACCTGGCTACTCCTTTGCATGCTTTGCCTCAGAATGCAGATATGTCATTGCCTAAGTTTGATCCGGGATAAGGAATTTCTGTGGATGATCACTAGCAGAGTTTTTTCTTGGCTATAGAGCTTTTAGCGGTAGAGCATGAACATGTAGTGTGTAAACTATTTCCACACATTTTCAAAGCTAAAGCATTAGCCTGGTATTTTGGTTTACTAGCAAATTCGATAACGAGTTGGGATACTTTTGAAAGATTGTTTAAAGGAAATTTTGGTATCCAAAGAACCACTGCCACTCTCATGAAAGAATTGCTTTCTCTAAGGACGGATAAGAAAAAGAAAGTGCAGGAATTTAGTCAGAGGTTTGCTGCCCATTTAAATAATTTTAGTGCTTCCATAAAACCTGTTGAAGAAACTTTAATGGAATATTATACTTCAGCACTTTCCCACTCAAGTCCAAGATTTCCCAGATAGAGATCAGCATTTAAAGAACATTCAGGACAGGTTGCAGACATGTGAAGATAACATAGCTAAGATTGAAAGCATCGGTGAAGAAGCCATTGGACTCTGGGTTGTACAAGCTTTGGTTCACAAGCATCTCTTTGAGGAGTTATTGATTTAGAATTCACCAAAATTAAGGGAGATAGTATCCCAGCTATCCAAACATGAAGTAGCTGCACGTTTGCTAGAGCCAGTTGACTATTGAGTCATTAGTGAAGAGGCTCAAGCATGGGATGTTTTTATCAAGAAACCAATTGGGCCCACATAGGAATTTGTTTTATCTCCATGTGGAATCTTTATGTAATATTTTGTTTTTATTCAATTTTTCTTAGTGAGCACACTAGAGGACAAAAAAATTTGTAATCAAAGATTTAAGGAAGCCCAAGGGGCTAGGGTAACTGAAAGGTCATGCGTAATTTGTATAAATAGAGCTGGAGTAGAATATAATAAGGGACTTTTTCTAGCACACTCATGCTGAAACTTTTTGTAATGAGAACTACTTCTTTTTATGATAAAGAGAACTGAATTTCGTTGGAGGAAGGACTGTATGAGATTCAAAACGGGTTGTGTGGATCGCTAAATGAGGAATTATTTATGTTTTGGCACGCTATACAATCTGTGAGATCTTTCTTAACTTGCTGAATTATTTTTGTGTTTATGAATGATTTCATTTCTGTTATGAATCTTGTACTACCAATGAGTAATGGATGTTTTAATTTCACAGAGCTACCTTTGTGTTATTTTTTCTGCTGTATTTATGTATTCAAAGTTTAACAACTATCTGTATAATTCTATGTGCAAACAATACAGTACATTACTCATTCTGATATAAAGTTTACTCCTTGTGGATAGTTTAGAATATATTATTTGTTCTTTTCTTTCATAGAGTGATTGTGGGGCAGGAGTGATAAGAAAGAGGAAAGACCTGCGCATCTCTAGAGAGATTCTTACCCATTATCACTTGCATTTAGTATAGGCACTTTAATTTCATTATAAAACATAAAATCACATAAACGGTGGACCGTGCCGCAACCGGTAAAATATATTTAAACATTCCTTTAATTCTACGGTAGTCGGGCCGCTAACCAGATGGATTCCCCATTCCAAACGATAAATGATATAATTGGGAATGGTTATTGGGGAGAATCCCTACTGTCGGTAACTGGTATTTTCCAGGAATCAACACCAGGGAATATTTGAACCCTCCTCCCCGTATCAGTCCTTCTGGCCACTAGTATCCCTAGTGGAGTCACCTTCCAGAAGCCTTGAGTGGAGTTTCTAGAGCATATACAACCAATATGTGTCCTGGACCAGCTACCCAACTAGGTCGTAGAACTAAGACAATGTCGTTTTCCCAGGGCTGATTTTCATTTTCGTCCTCGACAACAATGCCAATTTGTTAGCACTCAGAATGTACCCAAGGTAACAAAAAAACCAATTTAAGAAAGGAAGATGGCTTCCTCCTTCCTAGAGAGGGATCTCTCACTGATTTTTAACAGGGCTAGATATAAATCTAAAATAAAATTCAGATTATGTTTGTGGTTGGAATACAACAAGCATACGTTGGGCTATGGAATCAAAAATATTCATGAATCACAAAACAATTTGCAGGTGAAATTCTACAAAGGAAAGGTAACGCTCGGTTACAGTCAAAACACAGTTTATCTGGTGATAAAGAAGAAACAATGATAACCCATCAATACAGAGCATCGAGAAGATGAATTCTGCATCAAATTTGGTAAGAAAGATTGGTGAATACATGAAACAATAGTAAGAGCATAACCATATGAATTCTGAACTATTACACACTTATTCCAGATATGAAATAAAACATAATGGCAAGTTTAACAGGAAGACATGCACATAAGAAAGGAAATTACAGACTGTAAGTACGAAATACATAGGAATCTTTGCAGCAACATGCCAACATTCGGCTCTATCATTTTTTATTAAGGGCATATCTCCAAATACATAACCCAAAACCTCACAGGTTCCAAACTTATCTTCCTCTATTGAGGGTATATTTATAGTGTCATAGGCTCCCGAGACCAACCTCAAAAAAAATCCAAATTTAGTTACAACATGGGAATCAAAATCCTAACAAATGCTGATTTGGCAGATTCACCATGATCACAAAACATATTAGGAAAACATGCCGGGATGCACACGGTGGATCAATTTGGGATTTTTGACAACTGGAACTCATGCTTGCTTGATGATAATGACATTTCAGAGCACCTTCAAGCAACCTGCAACAATTTCATTCATGCCTGCATCTTCACCTGCGAAATTGCTTCTGGACAGTTGATATTTGAGCCAAAACAAGGATATGGAGACACATGTCTGAACTTACGCGCTCTGTAAAATTCCGCAAATCCTCCTCATGTATTTCTTCATGCTAGTTCATCTCGCGGAATTATTTCCATCCCTTGATAAAAACCCTTTTAAATCTTCGTCATTCATATTTTAAGGGCCTACCATATTCCATAGATTTCAATTGCTCATTAATATGTGCATGTTGAAACAATAGAATCGCTCTCCACCATAGATCCATCCCTGATTATATCTCCTCCGTCAAAACTTTTCGACCTTTAAGCAATTTCGCATATATGAAAAGTTATTTTCTACGTGCAAGTGAGATCAGGGGAATGAATTTTCACTGTTGATTTGATTCAAACTTTGATCACCACCATTGAAATATGCACCATCGCGCTCCATAAAGTGACCTTTTCATCTCCAATTTTTGAGCGTGATATCCAATGGGGAGGGGACATGTCATTTACGCACGTTTCCCATTGCGTAGGCGCTCTTCCGACTTTCAGCATGCATGTTGTATCGGCAAAATCAACCTCCTCCATAGATCTGATATCAAGGGTGATCTGGGCCGTTGAAAGCTGTAGGGCCTACCAAGTTCCATGTATTGGGAAGTATTCTTACATCGTGCACATGTTCCCCTTTTCAGCATCGTCTATCTCAGACAAAGACCTTCCGAACCATTGATCTGAGGTAAAGATGCAAGATGTGGAAAGAGGAAGGTGAGATTCCAACTTTTCATAATCAAAATTTCATATTTTCTCTTTTCTCATTTCCACTCCCTTCCGGACCATTTATCTTCACGGAAACTCTCTTGACCATCGATCTGGTGGATCGCGGAATGCGGTACTTCAACTTTTCACGACAAAACCTTTTGTTTTCCTCTTTTCATTTTTTCACACTATAATGTGGAGTGGAAGTTGCAATCAATCAATCTATTCGTGCTAGCCACCACGTTTGAAACATAATAGAGGGGAAGTTAGGCTACATCGAAAAGATAAAGGAGATCATGCAAGTGGACTTATTATCTTTCCATGTTGTATTTTTAAGTTCAAGTGGTGGGATACCTTTGACCAAATAAATGTAAAGGAAGATCTCGATAGTGGGCCAATATGTGTCAACTCTAGAAGGATGTGGAATAAAACTAGGAGCCTTATGTTTTCCCAAACATGCAAACACCCAGTCACGTGTTTTTATTCTTTTAGATGTATTAGATATAGATTCATGGTTCATACTAAGACACAATCCAATATCAAAACATATTTTTGATAACACCAGTGTTCTGAGGCCAAGAAATGAAGATAATCAAGGTGATGGCAACAAAGAGTGATATGTGCATGTTGTATTTCAACATTTATATTATCGATGTGTCATTTTATTATTGTTATTTAGAATTGAACAATTATGTTTTTTATTCATTTTTTAATGTTGTAAATGAAAAGTTTACAACCATCACGTTGAAAATATATTAAATTGTTTAGAGAAATACTAATAAAAAAATAGTGATGAAGATCCTCCCATTTTTTACAACCTTTTGATACAACAGTGTAATTTTACATTTTTAGATTAGGGGAATTTTACTACATAGTCCCATGCACTTTGCTAAGGTGTTTGTTTTGAAATAATGTTGTCAGTACAATGGCTGGCCCTGATGCAAGTTTACCATACCTTCGGTGTGGGTTCCAGGTTTGGAGAAAAATGTTGTTAGTAATATAAATAACTTTATTACTTATTAAAATTATTAATTTAATTTAATATTAATATACGAGTGAATAAATTTGATGAGTATGTAGGAATAGGAAATATATGTAAAGGAAGAAAATAAAAATTAAGTATGTTTTTAAAAGAGCAAAGTGAGTACATTATGATTTGACTAATAAAAGGTTAGACAAAAATAATGAGAAAACACACACACACAAAGCTCCTATGAAAATATGGAGGAAAATTCTAACTAGTAAGACTAAAGATTACAATAGGATTGATTTGAAGGATTGGAACTACTATTTTAAAAAGATTTATGAATCCTTGGATTTCATAGATAACATTCAAACCCTCCTTACAACGAAATGAGTTTTCTCATTAGAAGACATAAAACTTGGGGTCAAACACCTTAAAAATGGAAAAACTAAGGACATTAAAGGATACCAAGCAAAAATCATAAAAGATAGAGGGAATATCCTCACCCCTTACATCCACAAACTCTTCAATATAGCGGTCAACAAGGTTTCCCTAACCAATGGACTCAGATACTCATTATTCCTATCTTTAAAAGTAGTGATAAAAATAACCCCTCTATTTATCATACTATCATGATTAGCCCTCTCTTAGCCAAGCTATACAATATCATTTTGGAAAAGAAAATTATTGTATGGATAGAAAGTTAAGGTATGAGGGCTAAAGGTCAGTTGACATTTAGAAGACATCTATTTACCATGGACCACCTTGTTACACTTAGAATCATCTCGGAGGGATGCCACAATAGTAAATCCAATCTCTTATGTTGCTTTGTGGACTTTAGAAAATATTTCTATACAATGCTTAGAAATAAACTCAGGAACATATTAGAAGAGATAAAGGTTCCTTTTAAGTTGAGAGCTGCCATGATAAAATTGTATGAGACTGTCATTGCCAAATTTAAGAGCACATAGGGGTGGTTGAAAGATATTAATTTTAATATTGGATCCAAAAAAGGTTCCCCCCTCTCCCCTACCCTTTACAACATATACATTGATACGCTAGAAGATTGTTTAGAAGTAGGTTGTGCTAGCACAACCTTAGTTGGAATAGTCATCATCCTTCTTCTTTATGCTGATGATATTGTTCTTATGGCAAGGTGTCCCTTCAAGCTTTATAAACAATTAAAAATGCTCAAGGGTTTCTTCTATAATATGGGGATGGATGTCAATACCGACAAAACAAAATTTATGATTATCAAGTTCAAGAAGGCTACTTACGATAATTTTGTGTACGACAATAGCAACTTGGAGGAAGTGTATTTTTACAAATATCTTAGAATTGATATTCATCACACGCTCAACTGGAACTATATCATTGAGAAAAGGATTAATGGAGGATGGACAACTTCTTTTGGTATTGAAAACAATTTGAAATGAACAAAATTTATGATGTGGGATAAAAATAAGCTTATATTAGTAACTCTTGTCATTCCCGTTATCTTGTATAGTTGTGAAGTTTAGGGTTACTACATTCCTAGAGAATCCTGGAGAAAGATTGAGCAAATCCAGAAGCATTTGATAACTTGTAATCTCAAAATTAAAAGCAATATACTTTATCCTATTCTCCTAATATAAGTAGGTCTTCCCCCCATTTAGGGAACCATTATGACTATATAAATGATGTACATGCACATGATAAATAACATGGGAGACCAAAGACTCCTTAAAATTGCTTTAAAATCCAGTCAAAACGACCTTCATCTGAAAATAGGTTAGTATAAAGATGCCATGGCTTGGTTGAATCATTAGGGAATTGAAAAAAATTCCACTTTGCATAATATCAATAACATTAAAAATATTATTACATATAAGTTTAAAGATAAATTGTAGGCGCAGAATGCTTTAGAGGTTAAAATAAAATTAAGATGCTATAAGGAGGGCATTAACCATAGTCTAGAAGATCAAAAGCATCTCTTTGTATTAACTAGTTCAAAGAAGAAAATTAATATATCCAAGATAAGAATGAACTCTCATGAGCTTCATGGTGAAATAGGGTGTTGGTCAATTCCTAAAACACCGTGGGTGGAAAGGATTTCCCATATATGTGAGTCTATGAGCGTTGAATATGAAAGTCACTTTCTCTTAGAATGAACTACGTACACCAACATTAGATCACAATTTCATAATATTTTCTACAACAAAAAACTCCCTAACCTTCTAACATATCAAAACTATTGTGACCTAGGAATGCTTCTTTCTAAAGTCTTTGAGCATAGGAACAAAATTTTACAGCAATCGAAATAATGCTTCTTAAGGTCCGATAGACCAAAGTTACTCTTCGTGGACGTTAAATTTCATCATCATCATCATCATCATCATCATCATCATCATCATATATATATATATATATATATATATTTAAAAGTGGTTCACCATGGAAGCCCAATTTTACACCATAGCTACGTCCAATTGGGAAAATATCTTATACTCGCTAGGCAAGTATAGATGAACTTGGTTATCATTAATCACGATAAACGGCTCACCAGCCTAATATTTTATTACATACAAGGGCTCCCAAGGATAAAATGTCCCCGACGAGATTCGAACCCGGGTGGGGAGCGCAATAACCAAATCTCCCAACCACTCGAGCTACGCCCAATGCACACACATGCACACACACACACACACACACACAAGGTTAAACCTATTTGGAGGAGCGATTTAATAAAACAAATTGATTTATAAAATTATTGAAATATGATTTACAATTGTTTTCATGAATTAATATATATACAAGATGTTATAAAATATTAAATTAACAACTATTATTGTCAAGGTTAACTTATTTGAAGGTATTTGCATATTTAACATAATTTTTTCTTTTTCATGATTTAATATGCATGATGATATCCTATATAAAATGGGAGGAATACAATATTTGATATATTTAGTTTATTAATTTTAATTTTATCAAAATTAATGAAAATTTAGAAATTTTTTGTAAGAATAAATTAAAAATAATAATCCAAAAAATGATTTAAAACACTAAACAAATAAGATAATCATTGATTGATTCATCCATTTAAGTTTGTAAACATGCTTATCAACATATTGTATTTTCTTGCAAAAAAAGAATTCACGTTGAAAAATGGTTAAATCTTATATAATATCATTAAATGTTTACCATGCGAAATGACATTAAATGATTTCAACTAGAGTTAAATATTATATGGAAACTCTAATTTAAATTATTAATGCATCACAAATTGACTTTAAAATAGAGAAATCATAATTAGTCATTAACATATACAATACATTTTATAATACAAATTGCAACATCACATCAACGTGATATGAAATTTCATAAATACCCTATATAAATGATAATATAAAAATCAATATATCTATTAGATATACATCTATGAAAATATGTCAAATTTCAATGAATGATACATCTTAAATTAATTTTAAAAATAAAGAAACCCTTAATAATATAAATAATTAACATACACAATATATTTTGGAAATAAAATATCGACATGATATCAAAAATGCATAATATATATGAATGACTATATCAAAATCAATATATATGTCAAGTATATATCTCAGGTCAAACATAATGTCAAATATATATGTAAAGTATACATCATAGCAATCAAATATATACTTGTGATCAATAACTTCTATAAGCTAGGTTTTCCACCTGAGCTAGAGGCATCAATACCTTTGCTAGGAAAGCCAAAGGCATGAGTACCTCCACCAAATAAAAATGTAGAATGTAATAGCAATATGTATCTCCACAAAACATTATAAACCAATGCAACCATATCATCTATAACATTAACGAGTGTAGTAGGTGTTAGAACTAGTCGGTCGATTGCTATAGGAGGAGATGTTGGTTGATCGATTGTTGGAGTAGGAGATGGTGGTTGTTTAGCTCATGGAGGAGGATATGGTGGTTGGTAAACTTGTGGAGGAGGAAACAATGGTCACTTAGCTCATGTAGGAGGAGAGGGTGGTTAATCGACTCATGTAGGAGGGGAGGATGGTTAATCGACTCATGCAGGAGGAGAGGGTGGTTAATCGAATCATGCAGGAGGAGAGGGTGGTCAGCCAACTATTAGAGGAGAAGATGGTAGAGGTGGAGGTGGAGGACAATCACTATAATCAACAAATTAATTGGAGAAGAAGGTTGATGGTGATGGTGATCCATCAAACTCTCAATTAGGTTAACCACATATACAAAATGATGCATTAATAATGTCACATCACACACAAGGGTCACCCATTTGTTGAAAGATCAGGGTCATGAATGATTGTGCTAGCTCGTACTAGGACCACTATGTGGTGAGCCATCAATACACACATATCATTCACCATCTCCTAACAAAATCTACAATCTATCCCATGTTGCATGCCAGGTCTCTATATTTAAGGTGGCTCATAAGTCTTAGCCATCTCCTCATCCTCTTAGAGAGGCACAACCCCACCATACAAGACAATACTTTCAAAATAGTAGATTACGATAATTAGGAAATTTAAAGGAGATGTTACAATGAATTACATGTGCATTAAAAAATAAAATGCAATTAATCCAATCAAAACATAATACTGATATTACCTTTAACATATGTTGGCTTTGGTTGCTTGAATAAGATGACACAACCTTGCCACTTAAACCTTGCGTATATGTATTACATAAGATCCATGGTGTGATCACCCTTGGTGGTCATCATCTCCAATACATCTAGAGTAACCTTACATGGGAACCATAGTTGGATTATCTTAGGCAACCTATTCCCTAAATGTACATATGAACATCAGTCATCATTGTAGCAGGGATTTCTCCTTACTACAGGGGTAGGACTGGCTCCCTTCTGTCTATATGACAGAAGGGTAGGTTCTTGCGTGTGGAAAATGTAGAAAATGAATGGAAAGAAAGAAAGCAAAGGACAAACAAGAAAATAGTGGCTGTGAGCCCCTCTACAAACATTGTTAGGGCTTTGCCTTAGCAACCTGCAAACAATCTATTAAGCAAAAACAAACCTGAAAAACATGTTAATAAACAAACTTGCAAATAAACAAGGGTTAGAAAACAACTAAGCTATAAAAAAGCATGAAAAAAAACAAGATTATACCTCCTTTGGTAAAATGGGCCACCATGCCCTGGCTGGAAGGAAGCACCTCCCTATCTCACTCAACAATGGAAGAAGAGCTATGGCTCAATGGGGGAAATGAGTGGAAGAGAGAGGGATGTGGGTGGCTTGAGAGGCCAAGGTGTCTCAAGCCATCCACAGGTAGCATAACAGTATGAAAGAGAGGTGTTTTGAGAGTGACCCCCACCCTCCTTTTATAGCCTTTTTAGGGGTTTTAGGGTTTTAAGACCTTGATCTGGGGGCTTTAGCCCCTTTTTGGGCTTTTAGCCCCCTTTTTGTATTAATATGGTTCCCATCAATGGGTGAGATACAAATAATGTGTGACATGTATATGGAGGAGGCAGGCATCCCCATGCTCGTGAAAATGTCAAAAGAATAATTTAATCTATGCTCTAAAATACAAGAGCCGATCATATACAACTGATGATACAATGATGGTTGCCTCAAATGTGAGGCTGAATACAATACTGATCTGGTACATTGGACCCATGGCATTCTCATGGAATGCTATATCTTCATGACTGATGGTCTGCTGGATCTGGAACGGTACATAGCTGTATGGACTCATTGATTGAGAGTCAGAGTCTCTGTGGTACAAGTATGCTGCATCAATCATAAATATATATAGAAGCACTGCTGGGGCTTCTGAACACTATCTCCAATGCAACCCGAAAATCACAAGGGACATAACCTATTTTAGGTCCCTCGAGTGGACCCATCAATGTGGTAGAGTCAGGTGACATCCGAGGTCTTTGACCAAGTATTGTGCAAACCAAACCCTGTATGAATCTCAACGGCGGGATGATGTAGGTGGAGTCGAGCCCATGAGAAACAACCATCTCGAGAGGAACTAAGGACTCCTCTCAAGTGGTCCAAGGAACTCATCAATGAGGTTAATGAAACCAGGATACAGGGACCTCTGGGTCTATCCTCTGGAATATATGTGTTGTCATTGACAGAGGGAGACTTGCCCCTAGTCAAGGTAATGATGTTTCCTTGACCAGAAGCGCGAGGGAGATAACCAAAAAGGTGTGAGACAATCTGCGGACTGACCCACTGAATGGGGGGGGGGGGGGGGAGGGAAATAATTGAACAGGGGTAGGGGGAGTGTGGTGGACTCAAACTTGCTTTGTTCAGAGTATGACGGTAGGGTAGACCACGCAGCAAATGAAACTGACTCGTGGGAATGGGATCATAGTTGTAATACCAAGAATGTCGCTGCAGATGGGAAATACTTGGAGGAGGTAGACACTTTTGATATTGATGGGATCCAAGGAAGACACATTGTAGAGTACTCTGAACAAAGGCGACCCAAAGGGGGAATGCTACCAAACTGTTTGCTATGGGGTGGTGTCTAGGGACACCGTTGTGGTACGATCTCGTGGATTTTTGGTGAGCCCGAGAAGGTGAATGCTCGATGGTGCTTTCAATTTTAGAGAGTTTGAAAGCACGAAGAAGACTCCAGTGGGGGCTCTTTTTAGTTGGTAGTCTCTTGTGCTAGAAAAAGGATAAAAGTATACGTAGGAGAGCTCACCCATCCTTTGGGGGATGAGAGACTTCTTTACCATTGGTAGTCCAATCAGGCCGGAAAAGGTTAAACCTATACTGACTGGACTGTCATTTAGATACTTTTACGAGCATGAATGAAACCAAGTTTGATCGGCAATATTTTCTTGATGAGAAGGCTGGAAAAGAGCTTAATGACAACCTATAGTGAGATTTTTCGTAAGGCGCGGCTCCTCTGCCCGAGAAAGCATAAAAGTATGCAGAGGGGAACGGTCTTGGTTTGAGTGTGCCAATGAGGTCCTTTTCAATTGATGGTCTACATGGTCTGCAAAAGGAGGTAAATGAGATGATGTAGACACCATTTTCTATACTTTAACGAGCGGGAAAGGAAGTAGCTATGCTCGGCTATCTTTTCATTGTTTTAAGGAGTCAGAAAAGAGCTTAAATGAAACTCCAGTATGGTCAACCGATTGTGGTGGCATCGGTGGTGCCCCATGTTGGGACAGTGGAAAATGGTTGAAAGGTCATCCACGTGGGATAGATAGCGGCAGAGGCTCGCGAGTCGGTGTGGCATATTAATATTGCACAATGATCTAGGGACTAAACATCAGTCTCATCAAAGATTAATCAACAAATAACTCATGAAATGGTGTAAATCAGACTACGGAATGAGTAGCCGCTCTGTATATTCAATAAAGAATGAATAATTACAATTACAATGTCATGCTACAAGCATGAATGAGAGGCAATTTGAATCCCTAAGGAGGTCATTCGAATTGAATGAGTGAGGCTAGCTTAACTAAATGTAAGCCATGTCAACACTCTAGTTAACCACTGATCAAAACCCTAATTGACTCAACTGAACTCTAACTGAAGCCGGAGTGTAATAAATGATTGAGTCTCAACTGAAAGAGATTAGACACATGTCATAGCAATCCAACCATCAAGTGCTAGTGCTTCAATGACTTCAATGAACCCCGATGAGGTTAACTAAAGTTGAACTGAACATCAAAAGTTGGTGGAGGCACCCCTATTGACTCCAGTTCATTAATTAATCATTAAATAATCAATTAAATGAAAGGAGGCACCTTCACTAACTTGTTAACTGATTGTAACCACTAGTTAGCAATTAGGTGCATTAATATCACTCAGATCACCCCCAGAGTGCTCTAGTTAGCCTCCCCGAATGAAGGAGAAGGCTAAGTTAGCCTCCTTGACTGAAGGTAGGTGTGGGTGTGACTGGATGATGACATTTAATGCTCCAGGATAGTGGTTTAACTAGGCCAATTTGACCAAAAAGAGTGTGTATGGTGGTAAATGTCTCCAACATCCCCCCTTAAGCTATACTCAGGAGGAGTTAGAAAACACAAATGCATAAAATTCTAGGGCCCCGACAACTAAGGGCATAGGTCACCCTGTACAATGCTGAAACTGAAACAACGCTCAAAACAAACTAAGTGAGGAAAAGAGGGAAAAACCAGTGGGAAAAACCCCCCCTCAAGCTGAACACTGAAAGTAGTCTGAATCACCTTGATGAACTCACCCCCAATAGTGAATGAAGGTAAGTGAAATTCTTTTTTGAAAAGCTCTTGGTGAAGATGTCTGCAATTTGCTCATCAGTCGGACAGTATTGCAGAATGATGGTCCTGTCATGCACTAGCTCCTTGATGTAGTGCATGTGGATATCTACATGCTTGGTACTCTGCTTGGTAACTGGATCCATGGATATCTTAATAGCACTTTGATTGTCACAAAAGAGGACAGTGGACAAAGTACTACCAAGATCAAACTCTGAAAGAATGCCTTGCAACCAAACTGCTTGGATGCAAGCATTCACCCCTCCTCGATACTTGGCCTCTGTTGAAGATAGTGCTATGGAAGCCTACTTTTTGCTTGACCAGAAAATGGGGCCACCAAAAAACATGAATACATATCCAGAAGTATACTTCCGATCAATAGAATCACCTGCCCAATCAAAATCTGTGTATCCAACCAGCTCTAGCTTGGAGTCTGCAGCATAGTGAATGTCGTAGGTTCTGGTTCCCTGAATATACTGGAGGATCCTCTTGGCTGCCTTCCAATGAGGATCATGAGGCTGCTGCATGTATCTTGATACAGCATTCATGGCATAACAAATATCAGGCCTAGAATGTGTCAAGTACAACAAGCTACCAATCAGCTATCGATAGATAGTGCAGTCCATGGGAGGTGTGCTTTTTCCTTCTTCAAGGCTGATCCTTGAAAGGAAAGGGAATGGTGTAGGCCTAAAATCAGCCATGTTAAACTTTAATAACAGGTCTGAAATGTATTTGGACTGAGTGACCATAATCCCATCAGAATTTTGCTCAATTTCGAGCCCCAAAAATTGTTTTAGGAGCCCCAAATCACTCATTTCAAAGGCATTGTGGAGAGCAGTTTTGATGGCTGAAATGGAGGCAACTGTGCTACCTGTGATCAGTAAGTAATAAACATATAAAACAATGATAATTATATGACCATCATACTGCTGTAAATACACATTTTTATCTGATCTACATCTCTGAAATTTTTGCGAGAGAAGGAAGGCATCCATCTTGGAATACCACTCTCTTGGGGCCTGTTTTAAGCCGTATAGTGACACTTTTAAGCTTGCAAACCAAATATGGATAAGTGATGTAGCCCTCAGGTTGCTTCATGTATATCTCCTCATGAAGATCTCCATGCAGAAAGGCTGACTTAACATCCATGTGATGCACTTCCCAGTTCTTGGATGAAAAAATAGCCAAAACTAGGCGGATGGAGTCCATTTTTGCAACCGATGCAAAGGTCTCATGGTAGTCCACACCTTGGATCTGAGAGAAACATTTTGCCACCAGCCTTGCCTTATATTTTTAGGTGCTTCCATCAGTAGCAACCTTGTTCTGAAACACCCACTTGCATTGAACCAATTTCCTTCCCGGAGGAAGATAAACTAGCTCCCAAGTAGTGTTTTTCTGAAGAGAATTCATCTCTTCATCCATGGCAACTTGCCATCTCGGATCCTTCCGAGCATCGTAGTAGGATTTTGGATCTGAACTAATCATAAAATATCAATTTTTAGACAACAAATTATCAAGACAAGAGAGTGCAATACCTGCTCTTTGGAAATCAGACCCGGTTCTCCTTAGATCATCCGGATTTCTAATGTTATCTCCTGCGGAGGAGAGTGTCTGTCGGGCCCATGTAGGAAGATGATTTTGCACTTCAGGTTCTGATTCAACATCTGATGATTGATGCACACTGATATCAGAAATCAGAGCATCCAAATCAGGGTCATCACCCCCAATTTCATCATCAAAATATTCAGTAGAGTAGGAAGGAAATTCAACAGTTTTCTCCTTCACTAGTTCCACCTACTGAAGAGGCTGATCGAACTTGACACTTCTCTCTCTATGATATGTTTGGTATTGATATCTAGTAACTTGAATCCTTTAGATTCATTAGGATACCCAATAAACAAACATTCTATGCTTTGCGGTTGCAAATACCTTCTTTTATCAAGCAGAATCCGGGCCCATGCAGTGGACCCAAACACCCGTAGGTTCGACACATCCAGCTTGTGTCCAAAGTATGCTTTGAAAGGGTGCCACACTCTTCCCTTTCACAGATGAGTGTGGCAACTTGTTTTGAATGTATGCTATAGCATGCATGGCTTCAGCCCACAAATTTGCAGCAATCTTATTTGATTCCAACATGCAGGTGGTCATCTCCTTGAGAGACCGATGCTTCCTTTCTACTACTCCGTTCTACTGGGGAGTGTAGGGAATTAAATGTTGGACCTGAATACCAATTTGGGAGCATATGTGTAGCAACTCATTACTGACATAATCCCCTCCATTATCAGATCTCAATATCTTGATCTTAAGCCCAGAGGCATTTTCGATCAAGGCCTTCAATTCAGAAAATTTTTCACATACTTCTGACTTCTTTTTGAGGAAGAAGACCCATGTATACCTTGAAAAATCATCAATAAAAGTAAGGAGATACCTTGATCCATTCATGGATGTGACAGGAATCGGACTGCTGATATCATATTGTATCAGCCCTAGTATGCATGTAGCTCGGTTTGCCTTCCCCCGATCGAACTTGTGCTCAGAGTGTTTTCCAATGACACAGCCATTGCAAATTCCTGTGATTGCCTTGATGACCGGAAGGCCTTCAACCATGGATTTTTTCTATAATTGCTGAAAATATTTGAAATTAATATGGCCAAACCTCTCATGCCATATCCTACTAACCTCATTTCCATGAGTTAGCAGAGCGGTGGGCTTTGCATCAGCAACAAAGTGAGAGAACTCATAGGCTTTTGCATGATGGTTTGCAAGGCCTTTAGCAATGAGTTTCCCGGATGCAATTTCTGTTATCTCAACATCATTTGGGATGAAAGAAACTATCTTAGGCACTCCTGTATGTGTCATTTGATAGACACTAAGGAGATTTGATTCCATAGATGGTACATACAAAACATTTGAAAAGAAACCATTTTCAAGATCAACAGTACCTTGTCCTTCCGAAATGATGGTGGAGTCATCTCCCATGTGGATGGGAATGGATTTGCTGGTCTCCAAGGATGAAAATGAGTCTCTTTAAGCCATCATGTGGTTCGAATCTCCCAAATCAATCAAGAGTGCTTTGGAATTCAAAGTGATTTCCATGAGGGCATGACCTTTTTCATGCCGAGGTCCCTGATCTTGCTGATCTCTCCTCCAAAAGCTTTCCGAAAGATTGATGTGATTCCTCTCAAGGAGAGAGGTTGCTTCATCAATCTTCTTCTTCATGTAGGCCTGTTCAGGGTGGAATCCCTTTTCGCAGTAATAACACTTGAATTTTTCTTTCCCATGGTGCCCTTTTCCTTTGTTGTTCCTTGAGCTGGAAGACTCATCATGCTGCTGGTTTTCAACTCTAGGCTTAGGAGCATCAAATTTAGTTTTCTGATTTTTCTACTGCTTTCCTTTACCCTTCAGATATTTGGGCCCCGAGACATGAAGGGCTTTATCATGGGAATATCCGATGATTCCCATCTGGACAAGCTTGTCATGTTCACTTGTTAGGGACTCAATGAAGGCATTGAGTGTAGGCATCTTCCATCCAGGGGTTGTGATATTCCCCGCATAGAATGTAGAAACAAAAATTGAATAATCAGTCCCAAGTTTGGAGAGTATGGCGAGGATGAGTTGATCATCCTCCTTCTCCACTTTGCATTGCTTCAAGAGTAGAACAGTATGCTTGAACTTTGTGAAGAAATCATTCAGAGTCTCGGAATTGGAGGGCTGGAGAGACATGAGTTCATTTTCGAGCTGGTAAAATCTCAAGTCACCATGCTTTCCATATAGAGTTTCCAATTTGTCCCATATTTCTTTTGGAGTCTTCAATCCCGCAAGATGGAAAAGAAGATCTCGGGAAATAGAGAGGCACAAGAAACCGAAGGCTTCATCCTTCTTGTTCAAGAATCTTGATTTTTCTATGGCTGAACCAGGCTCATCTTCAGTGTCCATGGTGACTCTAAAGTGCCCTCTGGAGTGCAGCTAAATCTCCATATCACCTTTCCATGAGTGGAAATTGTATGGAGTCAAAAGATATACTGAGGAGGCCATCTAGATCTGCTGGAGCAAATGCTTCACCTGTAGAAAACCTAAAAATCACAACAAAAAGGGAAATGTAAGGTCAGACAGCCTGGACATTCTAGGATTTCATCACACCCAACATGGTCAATCAAGCAAGCTTGATCAACAAGTTCTTTGCTTGGGGTATTAAGTGGTAAGCCTTGGCTTCTGGTGTAGTGTTGGATTTTTGAGCTATTGCTCAATTTTCACGCAGAAATCTATCAAAAAGCTTGTTTTTGAGAGATAGATCTTCGTCCCGCCATAAGCTCTAATACCATATCAATATTGCACAGTGATCTAGGGACTAAACATCAGTCTCATCAAAGATTAATCAAAAAATAACTCTTGAAATGGTGTAAATCGGACTACGGAATGAGTAGCCGCTCTGTATATTCAATAAATAATGAATAATTACAATTACAATGTCATGCTACGAGCAAGAATGAGAGGCAATTCAAATCCCTAAGGAGGTCATTCGAATTGAATGAGTGAGTCTAGCTTAACTGAATGTAAGCCATGTCAACACTCCAGTTAACCACTGATCAAAACCCTAATTGAATCAACTGAACCCTAACTGAAGCCGAAGTGCAATAAATGACTGAGTCTCAACTGAAAGAGATCAGACACATGTCATAGGAAGCCAAGTCAAGTGCTAGTGGTTCAATGACTTTAATGAACCCCGATGAGGTTAATTGAAGTTGAACTGAACATCAGAAGTTGGTGGAGGCACCCCTGTTGACTCTAGTTCATTAATTAATCATTAAATAACCAATTAAATGAAAGGAGGCACCTTCACTAACCTGTTAGCTAATTGTAACCACCAGTTAGCAATTAGGTGCATTAATATCACTCAGATCATCCCCGAAGTGCTCCAGTTAGCCTCCCCGAATGTAGGAGAAGGCTAAGTTAGCCTCCTTGACTGAAGGTAGGCATGGGTGTGACTGGATGATGACATTTAATGCTCCACTAATGTCAATTAATGTCAATAATACTTAGGATAGTGGCTTAACTAGGCCAATTTGACCAAAAAGAGTGTGGATGGTGGTAAATGTCTCCAACACGGTAGAGGCACGCAAACCGAGGTGGCTCTCGGATAGAGGTCAGAAGAGTGTGTGTGTGTGTTGTGGTGGACAAACTTGACTACATATGATGTGAGTGGAAGTATGGGGGCACTTACATGCCAAATACGTAAAAGAAAAGTAAATCATTTTGTGGACAATGGTCCAGAAGTCCATGTAAGGTGCGATAGATGAAGAAGACAACTGTGTGTTAAAATACAAAATAAAATTAAAAAATGACATTCCTTAATGGGCGGTGGCCCGAAAACTCGCATGAGTAGCGGTCGGGAAGTGTGATACTGTTGATGTAATTGTAACTTCAGAATGTATTCATCTATATTTCTTATGTATTGTAACCCGATGTTTATTCCGGGATGTATTGTAATGTATTTGAGTCATGTCATACCCCGATGTTTATTCCGGGAAGTTTCTATAATGAGAAAGTCATGTCAAGTCATTGTGGGTAACCCTCCTATTGGTTAAGGGTTAAAGTCCCCACAGTTGTGGGGCCCTTGGGTTATTAGACTATCCTAGTGAAGTTGACCCTAGGTGAGTCATTGTAAGATGGGGAAATAGTCCCCACCATTGTTTTACCCTCCTATTGGTCAGAGGAGGCAAAGCCCCCACAAGTGGTGGGGCACTAGGGTTATTAGATACTCCTAGAGATGTCAGCTCTAGTAAGTAATTGTTAAGTGAGGCCGACATGTTGGAGTGGGTTCCAAGTGAACGGAAGAATATAAATAGAGAGTGAGAGCCTCTCTATTTATCATACTCATACACACACACTCACTCATTGGGGCGCATGAGTGAGAGAGGAGAAGCTCTCTCAGTGTGAGAGAGAGAGACTGCTGCTGTCAGGCGATCATCTTACTATTTTTTGGTTTTACCTTTGGTGCTGATTATATCTCTAAGGAAGTTGCAGGTTTTTCTCCTTTATGGTTTCCCCAAGGAAAATTATTTGTGTCTCTTGTCTCTTGTGTTGTGCTTATGTTTTATTATTGTGCTTGTTATTCTCTCAGTTAAAAGATCCTAAGATCATAATGCTAGCTTGAATGATAAAAATCTAACATGGTATCAGACCTAACTTGAGAAGAATACATTGTACAGCTATAGAAGATAGGGCTTCTTAATTTTTGGGTCTCTCTCCACAATCCATTAGCAAAAGTATGCTAGACTAACTCTCCATTGAAGGGCACATCTTTCTGTCGAAGCAAAATTCGATTTCGAGCATTTTCAGTTTTCGATGCGGAAAATAGGGCTTTCTACAAAAGAGGAATTTTTGAGTGAGCCTAGAATAGGATTTTTATCCTCATCAAAATCGAATTTTAGAGACCTATATCAAGAAATTTGGTTGGGTGAAACTCCGGGAAAGTCAAACCCTAGTTTGACCCAGAGCTAGAAAAACCCTAAATACTAAAACTGCTAAGTTTTGGTACATTCGCTATATCCTAATATTGGAAATGTCTCAGGAGCTGAAAATTGCAAGGGATGAGGATAAATTCTTGATGAACATTTTTCCAAAATTCATCCTTAGGTTCTCTATATTCTGGGAGATATGATACCTCCAAGTTAGGGTTGCATCCTCTTCCAGAATTAATCCCTAAACAGGACACCTCCGGAGAATTGCAATATCTTGTGCTACAGAGGTCCAAATGGAATTCTTGAAGATGTTACAGAAAGGTCACAGAATTTAATTTCTGTGGTCCTAATTTTAGACTCAGAAGATGAACCAATGACACGTGGAAGTCCATACAACTTCACTGTTCTGAACAGTCCTGTAACAGGTCACCTTGGGAAAAGGATCCTAAATCCCAATTGGTGAAACCAATTATGCGGAAACCTGTGGTGTTGGATCAGGGACATCCAAGGTTACCTCCGTACAACATTTAAGACATATAGGAGAAGTAATTTCTGATATATCATAGAAACAGTAACAAGAATTTCTGCAGAAGAAATTGGAAAACTAGGGCTTCCTGTTCCGAGAGCTTCCCTCCACTGTTTTCAGAAAAGGAGTACATTGGATAGATCCATTTGAAGAGATCTATTTTTCTATCCAATAATATCTGAAAGATTCCAATTTTTGAAAATTAAGGTTTCTCTGACAAACCCTAGATCAACCAGCTCCGGAACCAGGACGGACACCTCAAATCGGTAAGATCTATTCTTCTGCTATTTTCATTTGAGGTTCTCATTTCAAAGTGATATATCACATCAGCTTGATGATAAGCTTGGTGAAGTTGACAACTTCCAATCATGGAAGTATATGATCTCTCTGAAGAAAATGAATGGGACACCTACATGAGGAGAGAGGTTCCAGTTCCAGAGGGAGATGAGGCTAGAAGCCTTACACAAGAAGAACTTGGTTAAGGCCAAGAAGATCACTATTGATTCAATCACGGATCAACTTGTACCACAAGTGTCTTCCTAAAGACACCAAATATGTTTGATTCCTTGACCAAGATATTTGAAGGGAAGAACATAAATTAGAATATGACCTTAAGAAACCAGTTGAAGGAACTGAAGATCCAGAATGCAAAGACCATACAGTAATACTTTACAAGGGTCTCTCAAATCAAAGAACAACTTGAAGCGGTAAAAGAAGAAGTGAAGAATGAAGAAGTGGTGATAGCCATGTTGAATGGCCTCCCATGATCATGGGATTCATTCATTCGAGGAATGTGTGCCAGAAGGAAGTGATTACTTTCAATAGACTCTGGGAAGAAGAAGAAGCTCGACTCATAAGAAGAGAAGATAAGATGGGAGCAATTGAAGATCAAGCTCTCACCATCCAAAGAATATCCCTCAAGCAATGAGGAATATGAAGAACTCAACTCTTGAAGAATCTCTTATCCACCTTAGCATTTGGATAAGAAAATATGCTATTATGAATGAAGAAGACGATGAAGCTGAAGACTCAAGAAGGAGTCTACCCACGAAACAAATAAAGATAAGTATTCAATTGTCATTTCATGATATTGTTTTGTTATACATTTGTTTATATTTAGTTGATGTATTATGCATGATAGGATGTTTGCATTAATGAAAGTATACTACTAATATGCATGTGATGGGTAACTAGCTCATGGTGCTATACAAATCTCCATTGCTACTTATCTAGAATGAAACCTCTTTGCTGACAAATTGGATTAGTGCACAATCTCAATGTTGTCGTGGTAGGGATGGAAGGCATATAGAAAGTTTCAGTGAGATATGGATGAATGTTGTATTGGATAAAGTAGTTGCATGATCATATATTTATGCATAAGTATTTGCCAGTATGAATATTCCTTATGAAATGTTTCTAACCATACAAATGCTTTTGACTTGTAGGAAAGATCACATACATAATTGCCTACAAGCAAAGAAGGATGAGACTTGTTTCGAAGAACAAGTGACGACAGTTCAAAGATGAAAATAATATGACCAATACAACGACATCGTTGATGCAGAACCTTCAAACTATGAAGAATTCCAGTTCAAGAAGAATGATGTCTAGGATGCATTATCGATACATGAAGGGAAGTTCGTAGTTCCATCATGTAGTATATGGAAACATTGTGGGATACAAAACAAGATTCGTAGCACAAGGCTTCTCATGAAAAGAAGGCCTAGACTACGAAGAGAGATTTGCAGCCAGTAAGAGTTTAAACACATATATGATGAGCTTGATGAAGATCTTAACCTTTTCTACAAGGTTGAAGATGCAAGTCTATACACTATATGGTCACATAGAATATTAGTAGCATAGGAAGCTACTTGTCACTCTGGTACAGAATGTTTCAGTGCATAGAGTACGGAAGACAGAGGGGGTATGATGCTCCACTTCAAAGGGAGTGACTGCAGAAGATCTAAGGTTCGACATGGTATGACATGATGGATATATTACTGATGACTCTAGGTGTTACTGAGAGTAAAGCAGATTCCAACCTTTGCTTCAAGGTTGAAGGCGGAAGACCAGTGATGCTCCTATTATGTGTCGATGTACTATTTTTCTAGGCATGGAGGTGTGGCAGAATATGGATGGAATCTTCCTTGGACAAGGGAAGTATGTAGTAGAGATCCTAAAGAGGTTTGGGATGATGGACCGCAAGGCTATGGCCACACCTATGGCATCGAACCTGAAGCTATTGAATGATGCTTCATCAGAGTCGGTTGATGCTACGATGTATCGTCAGATGATTGGGTCCTTGATGTATTCGACGAACACGAGACCAGAAATTTTATTTGCCGTGAACACCTTGAGCCAGTTCTTGATAGATCCGAGACATGTTCACTTGATTGCTTCAAAGAATATTCTAAGGTACCTGAAGGGTACAATTGATTATGGGCTCAAGTACGATACGAATCAGAAGATTAACCTAGAAGGTTATGTTGATTCAGATTGGGCAGGAAGTGCCATTGATAGGAAGAACACTTCAGGGTGTTGCTTCAATATGGGATCAAGTGTAATCTCTTGGTTTAGCAGGAATTAATCCTTTGTGGCACTAAGTACAGCTGAAGCAGAGTATGTCGCAGCTTGTTCAACTAGTCATGAGGCATTATGGCTAAGGAAGCTACTGTCTAATTTATTTGATCTCCAGATGGATGCTACTTGTATACATTGTGACAACCAGAGTTGCGTGAAGTTGTCAGAGAATCCAGTGTTCCATGACAAGTCGAAGCATATCGAGATCAAGTATCACTATATCAGGGATATGGTGCAGAGGGGAGTAGTGAAGCTCCAGTATGTTGCGATGGAGGAACAGACAGCTGATGTGTTGATGAAGCCATTAGCCATGGTGAAGTTCGAGTACTTCAGGAAGAAGCTTGGTGTTCTCCAGATCGAAGTTTCCTCCAAGGGAAAGTGATGGGACCCATAGCGATTCTGTCATGGTGAAAGGATTGGTTCCTTCCATGTCAGATATGAGTGCTGAGATCCATAGCCATTCTGACGAGTAGGTCAGATATAAGGGCTGAGCCATTCTGTCATGGTGAGAGGATTGGTTCCTTCCATGTCAGATATGAGTGCTGAGATCCATAGCCATTATGATGAGTAGGATAGATATAAGGGCTGAGCCATTTTGTCATGGTGAGAGGATTTTTTCCTTCCATGTCAGATGTGAGTGTTGGCCATTCTGTTGCGTAGGAAGATGTAAGGGAAACTGCCATTCTAGGAATGGAGGCACTTGGTCAGTTACCAGGAAAACTCAGTCTAGGACTAAGAAGCCATTCTGATGTGATAGAGGGATATGTTCCCACTTGATCAAATGTAAGGGATGAACCATTCTGTCATGGCTAAAGGATTAAGTTACTTCCATGTCAGATGTGAGTGTTGGCCATGCCGACGAGTAGGTCAGATGTAAGGGAAACTACCATTCTCTAGGAGAATGGAGGCACGTGGTCAGTTACCAGGTAGCTCAGTTGAGGAGGACTGGGGGCCATTCTAATATGACTGTAGGATTGGTTCCTACAAGATCAGATATGAGTGCAAGCCCTTCCATCATTGTGAGCAGGATGTGTTCCCACTTGGGTGGATGTAAGTGTAGAGCCTTTATTCGATCATGTGTTGATCAGATATAAGTGTTGAGCCTTTCTTCGATCATGTGTTGATTAAATATAAGTGTTGTGCCTTTCTTCGATCATGTGTTGATCAGATGTAAGTGCAGTATCTATCTTTGATCATGTGTTGATCAGATAGAAATGTTGAGCCTTTCTTCGATCATGTGTTGATTAGATGTAAGTGTTGGGCCTTTCTGATATGATTATAGGATTGGTTCCTACATGATCAGATGTGAGTGTTGGGCATGCCTTTCTAAGGAGTAGGTCAGATGTAAGTTCTGGGTATGCCTTTCTTCAATCATGTGTTGATTAGATGTAAGTGCAGTATCTATCTTCAATCATGTGTTGATCAGATATAAGTGCTGAAGAAGACCTACATGGAGGCTAGGCCTACAACCAACATGAAAAATGGATGGCTCTGTAGAAATTCCTATGATGAAAAGAATCATGAGATAGCACCCTTGATGATCCAGATTGAGTGATGATCTAGATCCAGTGAAAATGATCCAGCGGTGATGATCCAGATCAAGTGATGATCCAGATCTAGTGATGATGCCCAGTGATGATCCAGATCCAGTGATGATCCAGATCGAGTAATGATCCAGATCCAGTGATGATGATCCAGATCGAGTGATGATCTAGATCCAGTGAATGATGATCTAGATCAAGTGATGATCTAGATTTAGTGATGATGATCCAGATCAAGTGATGGTCCAGATCCAAATGAAGATGAATTACAGATGAAGATGACTTGAAGATGAAGATGACCTGAAGATGACGAAGACCTGACGATGAGCCATATGACACAGAGAAGAAGACTTGTGTTGATAAATTGTGTTGAGAGAATACCTTCCTAGTTAAGAGGGAGTGTTGATGTAATTGTAACTTCAGAATGTATTCATCCGTATTTCTTATGTATTGTAACCCGATGTTTATTCCAGGATGTATTGTAATGTATTTAAGTCATGTCATACCCCGACATGACCTTCCTAGTTAAGAGGGAGTGTTGATGTAATTGTAACTTCGGAATGTATTCATCCGTATTTCTTATGTATTGTAACCCGATGTTTATTCCAGGATGTATTGTAATGTATTTGAGTCATGTCATGTTTATTCCAGGAAGTTTCTATAATGAGAAATTCATGTCAATTCATTGTGGGTAACCCTCCTATTGGTCAAGGGTTAAAGTCCCCACAGTTGTGGGGCCCTTGGGTTATTAGACTGTCCTAGTGAAGTCGACCCTAGGTGAGTCATTGTAAGTCGGGGAAATAGTCCCCACCATTGTGTTACCATCCTATTGGTCAAAGGAGGCAAAGTCCCCACAAGTGGTGGGGCACTAGGGTTATGAGAAACTCCTAGAGATGTCAGCTCTAGTAAGTAATTGTTAAGTGAGGCCGACATGTTGGAGTGGTTTCCAAGTGAACGGAAGAATATAAATAGAGAGTGAGAGCATCTCTATTTATCATACTCATACACACACACTCACTCATTGGGGCGCATGAGTGAGAGAGGAGAAGCTGTCTCAGTGTGAGAGAGAGAGACTGCTGCTGTCAGGAGATCATCTTACTGTTTTTCAGTTTTACCTTTGGTGTTGATTCTATCTCTAAGGAAGTTGCAGGGTTTTCTCCTTTATGGTTTCCTCGAGGAAAATTCTTTGTGTCTCTTGTCTCTTGTGTTGTGCTTATTTTTTATTGTTGTGCTTGTTATTCTCTCAGTTAAAAGACCCTAAGATCATAATGCTAGCTTGAATGATAAAAATCTAATAGATACAAGTACAGGTTCGTAGACACTTGCATCGTCATGTCATGGCTCGTAAATCAAGGTGGCTCGTGGGGAAGGGTCCCAAAATTGATTTATTAAACATCAGACGATGGTCTCATAAAGAGCCCAGAGGTGTGAGAGGTGTCTTGAATTGGTTCCTGGTGACTTTGGATTAGCAGCTGATGGTGTTGCCCCTGATTTTTACTGAAAAATGTTGAAAAACAAGAAAAGAAAACGAAGTGACTCATTAGTGATGTTAAGCGTAAAATTTGTTGAGGTAGAGCCTATTGCGGGGGTTCTCCAAGAGTTGTCCATCAGAGTCAATAAGGGTGTATGCCCCTTTTCCGAGGCAATGATGGATGACATATGGGCCATACCACATTGACTTGAACTTGCCTTTGCCCAATTTATCGTTGGGTTGGTCATAGACTAGAACCATATCGCCTTCGCTGAAGGTGCGAGGGTGGACATGGGAGTCATAGTCGACCTTTGATCATGTTTTTGCTGCTTCGATGGCTTGGAGGGCAGCTCGATGGTCTTCTATGGTTTTCTCAAGTTGGAGGAGCCGTTCTTCTAAAGGTGAAGTATCAGGGAGGAGTTCCACTGCTAGGCGGAGGGATGGGATTTGGCACTCTATAGGGAGTACTCATTCAATGCCATGCACTAGGCGGAAAGGAGTGAAACTAGTTGCGGTTTTTGTGGATGTGCGATAAGCCCATATGGCGGAAAATAACATGTGATGCCAATTGGTTTTATGGTTTCCCACCATCCTTTGGAGCATTGTTTTGATGATTTTGTTGACTGCTTCAACTTGGTCGTTGCCCTGGGGGTAGTAGGACGATGAGTACTGGTGTTCGAAATTCAACATGGTTGACAGTTCAGCCCATACAACATCTTGAAAGTGTGCTCCATGGTATAAGACTAGTTGTTTGGGAACACCAAATCATGAAATGACATGGTTAAGGAAGAAGCACACTGTTGTTTCAGCTTTGTAATCGAATGTGGGCATGGCCTCGGCCCACTTAGTGAAGTAATCAACTGCCATAATGATGTATTTATGACCATTAGCCGAGATGGGGGTGATTGTCATGAAGTCGATTGCCCATTTGCAGAAGGGCCCGACTGTGACTACGGGGTGTAACGATGTTGGAGGAGTTCTTGCTTTTGGGGCAAAGAGTTGAAAGCTGCGACAATGTTTGAGTACCTCTATGCAATCGATGAAGATGGAGGGCCAAAAATAGCTAGTTTGAAGAATCTTCTGGGCTATTGCCAGGCCTAAAAGGTGGCCACCGCATGCTCCACTATGACAGTAGTTGAGGATAGTCTCGGCCTCATCACGGGTGAGGCAACGACATAGGATGGTATCAATTCCTCAATGATATAGGACATCTCCAATCGGCAAGTGGTGAATGGCTTGATGTCGTATGCATTGCCTATCCTCACGGTTTAAGTGCGCTGTGAACTTCTGTGTTCGTAAATAAAGAAGGATGTCCCCATTGGCATGGGTCGTCTGTGGATATGATGAATAGGAAATCATCAAGGAGATCATCCTTGGGAGGTGATGACACGGTTAAAGGGGGCAGATTGGTCATGAGGGTGGCCAGTGCGACTGCCTTTGTGCTTTTCAGAGAAACAAACTCTAAGTCAAAATCTTGGAGGACGACTACCCACTTGGCTTCCTGACCTTATAGAAGACGGTGGCTTAAGAGGTACCACATTGGGTTTGAATCTGCCACTACACGTGTATGGTTCGCAATGATGTAGTGGTGCAAATTCTAAGCGGAGAAGATGATGGCGAGGGCCAACTTTCCTTGGGTGAATATCGTAATGGGGGTCCTGTTAGCTTATGACTAATGTAGTAAATCACGTGCTCATGGCGAGCATCATCTTCTTCGACCAAGACTCCAGCAATGGCGTTGTCCAAGGCCGACACATAAAGAATGAAGTCCCAGGTGAAATCTGGTGATTAAACTAATGGTACAGAAGCCATGGCTTGTTTGAGTGCATTGAATGATTCTTGTGCTTGCTAATCCCAAACAAAGGGGATTTTTGTGCGGAGCAGGTGAATGAATCTGTAAGCTTTTGTTGCATACTCTGGTACAAAGCGGTGAAGGAAGTTGGCCTTGCCTTGGAGGCTCTGTAGTTGGTGCTGAGTTTTTGGGGAGGGAAGATCAAGGATGGCCTAAACTTTGAGGGGATCCACTGTTATCCCTTTGTGAGATACGATGAATCCGAGTAGATGGCCTGCTGGGACACAAAAAACGCACTTTAGGGGATTGATGCGAATTTTGTACTTGTGGAAATGTAAAAAGACTTGCTGTAAGTCATCTATATGTTGTGCTTGTTTTGTCGATCGAGCGGTAAGGTTGTCCAGGTAGACCAAGATGATGTGAATTAAATCATGGAAACAATATGTCATGGGGTGTTGGAAGGTGGCTCCATCGTTTTTCAAGCCAAAGGGCATGAATCGGTATGTGAAGGTGCCCCATGGGGTTGTGAATGTCGTCTTGTACAGGTCTTCTTTTTGGATTTGGATTTGGTTATATTCGGAAAAACCGTCCATGAAGGAAAATGCTTCATGTCCAGCGCATGCATCGATGATTTGATCGATGAAGGGTGTGGGGAAGTTGTCTTTGGGACACTCCCCATTGAGGTTGCAAAAGTCTGTGCAAATGCGAATGGTACACTATTTTTTATTCACTGGAATAGGATTAGAAATCCAAGTGGTATAGGCAATGGGATAAATGAAGCCGACTGTGCGCAGCTTCTCTATCTTGGCTTTAACCACAGCCACTTTGGATGGATGGATGGGTCATTTCTTTTAGCGTACAAGAGCCACATCTGGCCATGTGTCAATGTGGTGTTCCACGATTGATGGATCTAAGCTGGGCATTTTGATGTAAGACCAGGAGAAGATGTCGCAGAATTCTTGGAAGAGAGTTTTGTAGGCATCGACCTCTTCCGGGGAGCAGGATGCCCCCAGCATGATTTCTTCAACAATCTCAGAATTGGTTGAGATGTTAATTTTAATGGTTGGCAAAATGTTCGCCATATTCCCTTCTTCGAAGGCATCTGGTGCTGGGATGGGGTTCTTGAACTAGTCGACCTTCCCATGGATGAAATATTTGGTCTCCACGGAAAACTGGTCAGACTGCGACACAAGTTCTTCAGGGAGGAAGGATGAGCGATGGTGCATGTTGTTCCATGGGTATTTCAGGGCAGTCAGAGCTTCCAGTATCTCCTCATTATTGCTGAAGCAACGAAGAGATAGGTCTGATGGACAGTCGTTGGAGGTGGAGATAAGCAGGTCAATTGAACTGGACATCATGTAGATAGACATGGTGTATAAAGAAGGTGGTGGGGGGTGTACTTCTTCGATCAAGGTGATTTCAGACTCAAGGAAATGTTGACGGAGGTCAGCTAGAGCCATGCGAAATTCAGGCAGGTTCTGGCAATGGTGAGAGTAATGTCCATACAAACCGCAAAGGGTGCAAGGATGGTTTGTTCTTAATGCCTTGTTCCTGACTATCGGTAAGGTTTGAAGTTCAACCACGGGAATGCTTTTGTTTGTATCCATGGCATCTAAATGTGCACGGATCATGGGGATTTTAGGGCAATTCTGAGTTGGGTGGCCTTGTTACTCGCAGAAGACGCAAGGTGGGACTTGTTGTGGCTCTGCGGTGTCTTTGGTATTCTTTCTCCTGGATCTTTTGGGTTGGGGCAGTGTAGGTGTGGGTACGTCGGTTAGGTTTTGTGGACTGGGTGGAGGGTGAGACTCGATCGTGATGGGTTGCACTGGGGTTAAAACAAACTGGGGCATTGCTGGTTGAGCTGGTGGATCAAGATACCATATCGGTATTCCCAATGTAAAGTTGGGTCGGTTTAAGGTGGCCATTACCGACTTGCTCATGACACCAGGTGGGGGAAAGAGGAAGGGAATCGTATGGACTGGATATGATCCGAGATAAATCCCTGCTGGTTGCATGTGGGGATGTGGTTGTTGTTGCGGCTGCGCGTAATGCTGCTGCTGCGAGTGATGCTGCGGCTACTATTGGTGTTGCGGCTACGGACAATGTTGTGGTTGTGGTTGGGGTTGCGGTTGCGGTTGTTGTTTGGGTGCAGTGGTGCTGGATGAGACCATGCACAAGTTCACAGTTTCATTTTGTGTCGGTGGTGGTGACACTAACGGGAAAGGAGCCATCATGGTGGTATCGGCAAACAACCCAGGGCCCACATTCAACAATGGGGAGGCTGGTGTGTTGTCAACCATAGTATTGATTGCAGGGACAAAATTAGCATGTGTGGTTTCCCCTTGTGGCTCAATGGTGGTGATGGTAGGGATAACGTTGGCAGGTGCTGTTAACCCTTGCGGATCATGATAAGTGAGCTGATCAACCATCACAATCTTCCCTTCATGGGGGAACATCATGAGACAGAAGACAGTTGATGCGACTACTCTCATGGCATACATGTAACTCCTTCCGAGGAGAAGGTTGTAGTCCAGTTGAGTGTTGATGACCTCTATGTCGATCAACACTATCTTCCTGGCTAATGTAATGGGGACACGGGGGAGGATTCCTTGGGATTTAGTGGGATGTCCCTCATAAGCCCGCAGAGTTGTGGAGGACGACTGCAAAATTGGTGAGCCAAGTTTCTACCAAACCAGGGTAGACATAACACACGTGGATGCCCCCTCATCCACTATGCATCGGTGCACAACCTGGCTTCGAATAGACACCGGGATTCAAAAGGAAATGGTGGATGGCATGTGTGGTTCTCCATTCTCTGTGTCGAATGTGATAAACTTGGAGTCGAAGGGGTCTACTACCCCAAGGGCGGCTAGTAAGGCTTTCTGATGCATTGGGCATGTTTTAAGTACCTCAAGAGCGGACATGGCAGTTGCTGTTTGGGCCAAATCATCCACAATGCTATAACTGACTACAGCTCTAGCCGTGGCATTATTGGCAATCCTGCATGCGGGGGGGCATGAGAATGGGGGTAACTGAAGAGGTAGGTTGACTATTTTGGACATTTATGCCGCTGATGTGTCAGCGGGTTCGGTGGTGGTACCGTACTGATTTCGTCTAGTTTGTAAGTTGACCTCTTCAATCGTCATGGCTAGCAGGTGGTGAACACCTGTTTCAGCCATGGGAGGTGCCCCCGAAGTGTTGGGATTAGGTTGGGGAGGGGTTGCGATTTCCACCAATCCTTGGATTGGTAGTGGGTTTTGAAGCACCATAGGGGGAGGTTCTTGTGGTGCCGGGTTGGGTTGGGCTTGATTTGCAGCATTGGTAGCCTGTTGGGCCTCTTTTTGAATGGCCTGCTTAACACGACCCATGAGGGGACAGTTGAATGTGTAGTGTCCATAAACATTACAGAGTGTGCACGGTTGGTTTGTACGCAGTGGGGCGTTGTGTGTTGGTGCATTTTGTCATGGGGGGTTTTGGGCGGGTCGGTTTGCTGCGGAATTGTTGGGAGGGTTTGGTTGTTGACTGCCTCCCTGCGGTTGGTTATTGGCTTGGTTCCAGGGCCGATTATTCCTAGCTTTCCCTTGTTGATTGTTGGGGGCAGGTTGGTTGGGATGGTTTTGTTGTGCAAACACTTGTCCCAACGGAGTGGGTGGAGCGAGGGCGGAGGCTTGAACTAGTTGCACTGGTGGTGCATAGTATATTTTTGGGGGTGGCGGTGCCACAAATGTGGGCATTTTCCCCATATAATGCTATGTTGGCCAAGCCATGGCCTGAGCCTGCTGTGGTGGCGTAGGCTATGCGTTAGAAGTTGTTTCTCCGAACTGGGACATCATTTTGGCATAGTCCGGAGTTTGGTTCAGTAAGCAACACTAGCAGTATTGCTTGGTTGTGGTGGAGCTACAGGTGGTGTCGAGCGGTGCTATGGCTATTGGGAGGCCGAGCCTATGATGCCATATGTAGCATGGGATGCCCCCGACGCATCCCGGTAGGAGGTACCCAGGCGGGGAGCGTCTGGAATGACGGTGTACAGGTATCCAGACTGAGCGTAGATTAGGTCAAACTATTGGGCTTTCAGTATGGCCTCTTCTTCAAATTGAGGACGTTCAGATGCGACGTCCTTTGCTATGGGTGGAAGTAAGGTCTTGAGGAACCAATCCAAGAAGATCCTATCATCAAGTTGGATTTTACACAAGCTATGACGTCGTTGCCATTAGTGGATGTGGCCGGTTATATGTGTCGCAGTGATCTAACGGTTATATGGGTGGTGGAAGCTGACTGATGACAGTTTGCATGACTATGCTTGGGCCACTTCCAGGGTTGTTGGTGACAAGTTGTGGTGTGGACATGGGTCCACTTGCTATGGCTATGTTGGAAAATGGATCCGAGTTTGCACTAGCCATGGGGCTTGATGGTGCAGTATGGAGGTCTGGTTTAGATTGATACGGGTCTGAATATGAATCAGAGGCTGTGTGGCCTTCTGATGGTGTGCGAGGTCATTGAGAGCGGTTTCGACGGTGTCGGTTTAATGTTCTGAATGGTGGTGGTTCGCCTCTTAGGCGTGAGGAAGAGCATGGGGGATCAATTGTGTTAGATGTTTATCAAACTGGTGGGAATGATTTTTGGACCCCGGTTTCAATGGCTTCCTATTGGCTGTAGGTGGTCACTCAGCCACCAAGACTACCACAAGATAGCGCTTGGATTTTTCCTCACAGGCGTTTTCTACTCAATCGCTGGGGGTCGTTGCCCATTTCACTTAGCAATTCCTCTTAGTGGCCAGCTACTTTGGGGTTCCTGTGGTACTCCTCACAATGTGTTTCTGGACAGAGCCCAAGTACTTCCCATGGTTGAAGCAGTGAGGNGGTAGAGTTCATGTCATTGTGGATGCAAGCATTGAGTAATCATAAATTTGTAAATAGATACATTTTTAACCCTGAATGTTGATGGCCTAACTAGATGACTACCTTACGCTGATATTCCTCTTTAACTAAGAGAAGGTGTTGAGCTCTCAACACAATGGGACTAAGCCCATCCTTAGATCCATAGTTCACCTCCCAGATGCAAGGTTGGTCAACAGGGAGGACGCTTAGCGCTATGAGAAGCCCTCCTTCTCTACCCCCTCTACCTTCCGGGTCATCCGGTTTAATGGTTTTAGAACAATACTCAATGAAGGGCCTAGGACTATACGAGCTTTCCCTTTGTCGTATCCTAGAATACCCCAGAGGGTGATGACTGGGTAGAGGAGGAAGGGTAAGCAAGACTGTTAATTTTATTGTCAATTTTAGTTAAAATACATTCATTAACCCATTGAGTATTTAACTCACACTTTATTATTTAAATGAAATTGCAATAAAATGAAATAGAAACATAAATGAAATGGTTTAGATGGACAAAGGCGGCTGAGCCGCATTGACAGTCCTGATAAAAGCAAACAGTGAAGCCAAAAAATGGGTCGTGCACCTATAAAAGTCATGTTTTTGTGAAGTGGATTCTGATCAAACCGTGAGGAATTACCTCAAACGGTTGAAAACCCACTTTGAAAACGGGCCCTTTTACCCTTAATTGAATGCAGATTCACAAATGGCTCAACTGTTTGGGCAGAAAATGAGCCCAAACATAGGTGAATTTTCAGAAATTCGGTTCGGCCATTTTTTCACAGTTGAGTGATTTGCAAAACATTTGAATGGCCAACAGTAACTGGTATTGTGGCCAAATGGGCTTGGATTGGCCTTGAGGAGGCTCAAAAATAACTGAAAATGTAAATAAATAGCAATATAAGCTACATTTAACAGAAAAATTAACCTAGGGAAAAAAACTGAACAAGAAACTAAAACTTTGAAAACTAACCCAGGGATCTTGTGGGATCGACCTGGTATGGTTGCCAGTTCTGTAGCAGGGATTTCTCCTTGCTACAAGGGCAGGAATGGCTCCCTTCTATCTATACGACAGAAGGGTAGGTTCCTGCGTGTGGAAAATGTAGAAAATGAACAGACAGAAAGAAAACAAAGGACAAGCAAGAAAATAGTGGTCGTGAGCCCCTCTGCAAACATTGTTAGGGATTCGCCTTGGCAACTTGCAAACAATCTATTAAGAAAAAAAAACCTTGCAAAACATGTTAATAAACAAACTTGCAAATAAACAAGGGTTAGAAAACAAGTAAGCTATAAAAATGCATGAAAAACAACAAGATTATACCTCCTTTGGTGAAATGGGCCACCATGCCCTGGTTGGAAGGAAGCACTGCCCTATCTCACTCAACAATGGAAGAGGAGATAAGGCTCAATGGGGGAAATGAGTGGAAGAGAGGGGGATGTGGGTGGCTTGAGAGGCCAAGGTGTCTCAAGGCATCCACGGGTAGCATAACGGTATGCAAGAGAGGTGTTTTTAGAGGGACCCCCCACCCTCCTTTTATAGCTTTTTTAGGGGTTTTAGGGTTTTAAGCCCTTGGTCCGGGATTTAGCCCGTTTTTGGGATTTTAGCCCCTTTTCGCCCTAACTTTAGCTCCTTCTAGGGTTTTAGGCTCCTTTGAGGGGTTTTAGCCCCTTTTTGGAGGCCTTAGCCCCTAGGAGAGTTATTCAGGCTCCTTTTTGGGGTTTTTAAGCCTTTTTCTTCATCCTTAAGCCTTTTTGAGGGTGTGGGGGTCTAATGGAGGGTTGTGAATGGGTGTCCTTGGGTGGTGTATGCCATGTAAAGTTGAGTGAGGGAGTTTTTGGGTTAACAATCATCATAGGAGGGAGGTAATTAAATGTTAATAAATGTGTTGAAACCTCTCAAAAAATAAACAAAATAACTTTGAAAAAAATGTCCCATCCTCCTATCAAAGACAACACAATAGTGGTCCAAAGAAAACAAAATTGTCGCAAAAAAATCGAAAACCACCTAATCTATTTGGGTATTTGAACTAAGGAATTCCCATAGCGTAGAAAAGGGTAACTAATGCATCACCCATTGGAGTTGTAATGTGCCACTATTGTGATGGTAAGAAATAAAAACCTAACCTCTTTTGCACCAAATGCACCTAAATGAAACCAGGCACTAGCAACCTTGAAGTCACCAGGGTAAATGATGTCCTTACCGACATATCTTTGAACATGTGTGATTTGACCCTCTCCTGCAATGCTAAGTGGGAGATAAAGAAACTGGGGAAAATCCTACCCTTTCATGGAAAACCTAATAATGAAGTATATATCCCCTCCATTGGTTGGTACCATACATCAAGATCAACCCTGATTGCTTGCTTAACATGATCCTAGTGATGGATCAACTCCTTCAATAAGCATGTAGTCCCCTTAAGGGATGTAGATTTATTATAAAACTTGTGTGTACACTCTGAATTACACCAATAAGTTGGGAATTATGTTTGTTTACATGAGATTAATGGCGTGTTTCTTATACACATATCCATTGTTAACAATGCATTCTTACATTAAACAGTTCAACAAAGAGTTCAAGTTATTTTATGCTAATATCATTTAATGATATGTTTACAATACCTAGAAGCACCACCTATGATGCCTATAAATATTATAAAATGCACCGAAAAAACACACATTTTTTTATTTTTATTTTATGTTTTCCAATGCATTCCATGTTAATTTACGCATTGCGAGGTTTTAAACAAAAAAAAACCCAATATATTCGCTCCTCTAGGAAATATAAATAAGCAACATTATTGGTGTCTCCACACATACTAAGCATAGTGGAGTACTTTCTTAACCAATAATTTTTTCTACGCTAAGCAATTTATCGGCAATAAAAAGCATTGCTAACAATGCATTTGTATATTATCATAAGCACTGTATAAATGTGGGGGTGTTTCTTAAAAAAAATGGGTTATAACAGTGCATTTGTGGGACACGAACATGACACCACCAACAATGTATCATGTAGAATTACAAGATACACTGTGTTGTTTTGTGTGAACCAAATAGTTTTAATGCACCACAATTTTTTTTTGAAAGGGTAACTTTAAGCTAAATTAGTAATTTTACTACGTTGAAAATGTAGATGAAGAGGTAATCAAGAATTTATCTACTCTCTTCCTTACTGACAAGGCATGAATTCCATATAAATAGAAAATGAAATTATGGAAGGGTTCTGCAAAATTCTAAAACCAACCAAACCCACTTCCAAATTGAAGGAATGAAGGAATCTAACAAAACAATAGCACTGAGGATATTAAGCAATGATGCATCATATAAGGATGTCAAGCAACGATGCTTGTGTGGTTGCAAGCATTGAACAAAATAGAATAAAAAAATTATATTTTAGTATTTTTTTATATTTTATCCTACTTTGGTGCACCCAATAGGACATCAGAGACCCAATAGGACATCAGAGATAATTTTAAGGGCGAATTTTAGCCCATTGGCGAATTTTAAGGAGTGACCAAAAAAGGGTGGGAGAATTTTTAATATTAAAAGGGTTTTTATTTATTATTTAATAAATTATGCCATTTTTTATTTTACATATAATTGCCCCAAATTAAGTAGCCTGCAATGTGAAACAAGGAAAATTGATCAAATGGAATTTAGCCCACTCGATTATGGGGAAAATCTTGACATTTGCCCAGTTTTCTTGGGAAATGGAGGTGAATAACACTTAAATCGCCAGAATTTTTCAGTTTTGGAGGAGAAACGGAGATGGTTCACCCCAATTTATGGATGATAGGTTAAAATTTGGTATTTCGCCTCTTGATTTATGGATCTTTGGGTAGACTAGTCTTAGTTCGTCCCAGTTTGGGTAAAATGGACTTAGTTCGTCCTCGATTTGGGTTTGTGGAGCAATTATTTTGCTATATTACCTTCCCATCTTTGTCCAAATCATCCTGCATATGTCGATTTGGTCCATATTTAAGAAAAAACGTGGAGATTTAGTCAATTGGGGATGTTTTTGTACTCGATTTAGTTCATATTTGAGAAAAACGTGGATAGATTTAGTCAATTGGGGACGTTTTTGTACCTATATAATGCCACAAGAGTTAGGGATCAGCATCAAGCTTTATTTCATGCAAATTGTGTGTTTAGAGCGGATGAGTGGATTCGTGGAAAGCAATTTCACAGTGGCTGACTCCTGAGTGGAAAATCTCTACATTTGTTCAAGGTTCCTTCTATCTGCAGACTTTTTACAGGTTAGTTTCTTCTTTAAATTATTTCTTGGTATGTACAGGCACCCTTAGGTGCACCCCTGCACGAACTAGGATTGCTGATCTATATTCTATTTTTTTCCAAAGATAAGGTACCGAATCATCGATATATAGTGTGCTTTTTTCAGTGCAGATAGATTATCTAAGATAGCCATCAAGGGCTTCCTCTATTTTTTCTTTATATATTATTTAGTTTAGATTTATTAGGATTCTTTTAAGAAAGGAAAGGGTTTTCTTTGGTATGGATACAAAAGTGTCTCCTTATACGATGCAGAGATCCATATTCCAATCCCATATAAGTAAACATCTTGGTTCAGCTCACCAAATTAACTAGAGTGGATGTGTTATACCACTGAAACTAATGTGCACTAGGGTTTTTAGTTAATTATTGTGGATATCTTATTAAACGATGACCTTGCTGCTTGAATTAGGTTTGTGCTCATTAGTGATCACATAATTCCTTTGATTTATGCTCATTAGTAATTATATAATTCCTTTGATTTATTACTTCTATAACTGTTAAGATGCTTATGGGAAAAATATAGCCCAACCAACCATTCTTGGTTAGAGAGTGGACGCATATTTAATGTTTCTTGTGTTTTTATTAAGCCTATGGCTTCTAGAATGCAAAAATAGTTGGCAACTTTCTTATCTATGTTGTTAATTGTCTCAACAGTTGAGAGCCTCGAGTGTTTCTATTGATTATGATTGGTGTTTGACACATGTAGTCAATGTTGGCACAAAATTAACTTGGAACTGAGGATTTTCTTTTGTTAGCAAGTTCAAGGGGCCTAAGAGGTAATTTAAACCTATTGATCCCTATCTAATTTTGTGTTGTTGTTTATGTCCCTCTTTTCTAATATGTTGTATAAAACAATAGGTAAACATAGGCCAATAGGAGTGTAATTTTGAGAATCATTAGCCCTGATATTCTAGAGAACAATTTAACAGTTGTGAGGATTCCATACCCAATATGGAAGTTGTTATTGTAAGTGATAACAACTTCCATAGCCACTCTATTTCCATTATAATGCCATTCATTAATTGTGAATATGGTAAAGAGAGGCCAATAGGAGTGTAATTTTGAGAGTCATTAGTCCTTCTATTCTTTAGAAAAACTTAACAACTGTGAGGATGGTCAATGTTATTGTAAGATAGAAGATGCAATTTGAATTAGCCGTCCCTTCACCATTATAATTCCATCCTTTTATTGTTTGATGTATTAGAAATGTTTAAGACCCACATCATTGTGGCCAATATGATATTCTTTCTTGTGGGCACATATATTACAAATGTATTTAGTAATTTGTTGCATGTGGAAGATTGACCAACTCTACTGAAGATTGTTTAGCAGCTTGAGGTAGGTTGTATTCCTGTAGTTTCTTGGTTTCTATGTGTGTTGTTTGTTAATGCATTGAGTTGAAAATGATTTAATTTTATCATTTATGTTGTGTTGTATTAAGTATTTTGATAAAATCTGCAGTACCTTAGGATTTGAAAACAAATTTCACATGCTATTATTGTAAGCATTCTTTAATTAAGAAACTAACAAGGAAGAAAATCACATGGAATAAAGACCAACTTGAATGCATAGAAGATGTAGATATGCCCACACTTTTTGGACCAAAGGAGCTTTAGTTGGGTAATTGGAGAAGGGGTCTACTGGTTGCAAGTTGCTAGCTTGTTGATTTTCTCTTCACTTAGAACCGGAATTGCCCGTGTCACTTCATGTTTGACATTTGAGCTTTATAGGCAACTTGTTTCCCTATTTCCTGTTGTAAGAATTCATTCCTTTGAGGTTTGGATCACACCATGGAGGAAATTATTTATGGGGATCTAAATTAATGTGGATCAGATTTATATTCTGAACATGTTTAATTTAAACACTTAAAATGCAATGTACTTGTACAATATGTAAGAGCATGAAAGTAGGTTCCATTAAGGACGTTTGAGATAAAGTGGATGTAGCATATTTATTGCAGACCAACATGTACATGGGAAGAAGAGGCATATAAACAAAAGATTTTATTATTCTTTATGTCATAGAAGAGTACATAATTGTTGTGCCATGTTTTCTAATTTTCGAAATAGTTGTTGGAAATAACATAGATCCATCTTAGCATTGATTCTGAATTAAAAGACATGAAGTGGAAGCCTTAATGTTTTTTCATTTCCAGATACTATTTCATAAACCCTAAGGTTTGTGTGTCATCATATTTGATTCCTCTTGATGCATAATAGATTTGTGGTTAATATGGAACTATGCTAGTTTATTTATAGTTGTTTAAATATAGTAAGATAGATAATTAATATACATGTACTATTTAATAAAGATTGATGCTTGTGCTTCACCAAACTTGATCTTTCATGATGCTTAATAGATTTATGGTTAAGATGGATCTATACAAGTTTATTTATAGTTGTTTAAATATAATAAGATAGATAATTAATAGATGGAATTCTTTTAAAGTTATACATAGCTATCTTCCCCCACCCAGACTGAGCACATCACTTTTCTCTCTGCAATAATTATATTAGTATAATGAGATTATATACAATCGTCACCATATCCTCTCCAACCCAAAAAGGCCAATTGGACTATATACACTTCATACATGAATCCTCACCATATCTTCTCCAACCCAAAAGGTCAGTTGGACTTTATACACTTTATGCAAGAATTACCTCTATAAGTACCTAAGCATTAATAATCAATAAAGCCAATATTTACTTTAGACTACTAGATTTGATTTTTAGTATTATGACAAATCACCTGGTTTAAGGCTAGGATTTTAGAAAAAAAGATTGAGTAGATATAAAGGAGCCAATCTCGACTCTTAATTACATGCCAATTTCCAAAGAACAAAATAAAGAGTGAAGCAAGTTTAAGATGCAAAAAATGGTTAAATATGAACTATAAAGTTCTATAAGCCAATGTTCTTGCATGAAGAAGCTATACATATTACATGATGACTCAAATGGGTTAGATGTTGTTCTATGTTATTGACAAGAATCTACAGTCTTGTTCAACCTGGCCTTCTTAGTTGGAAGGGTGATTATAGTTTGAATGAGAGAACAAAACAAAAGAGTGAAGCAAGTTTAAGATGAAAAAAATGGTTAAATTTGAACTGTAAATTTGTATACAATTAATTTGGAAAACATTATGTAATATCTTTTTCCTTTTGATGTGAGAAGATTGGTGTTAGATTTTTATCATTCAAGCTAGCATTATCTTAGGATCTTTTAACTAAGAGAATAACAAGTACAACAATCAAACCTAAGAGACAATGAACACAAAGTTTTTCCTCAGGGAAACCATAAAGGATAAAACCCCGCAACTTCCTTAGAGATAGAATCAACACCAAAAGCAAAACCTCAAAAATAGTAAGATGATATCTCGACAGCAGTAGTCTCTCTCTCTCTTGTCCTAGCAACTTCTTCTCTCTTAGTTATGCGTTACAATTGAGTGTGAGTGAATGTGTGATAAATAGAGAGGCTCACTCTCTATTTATACTAATTCCTGACCTGACAATAAATCACTAGGGATGACTTCTCTAGGAGAGTCTAATAACCCTAGTGCCCCACGACTGCGGGGACTTTAACCCTTGATCAATAGGAGGGTTACCCACAATGACTTAACATGACTTGTTTACATTATTGAATCTCTCGATAGGAACATCGGGGCATGAAATGACTCAAATACATTACAGACACTTATGGAATAAACATCAGGGTACAATACATGAGATATACAAGTGAATACATTCCAAATTTACAAATACATCAACACTCCCTCTTAACTAGGAAGGTATTCTCTCGACACAATTTATTAGCACGGGTATTCTTCTCTGTATCATCTAGATCATCATTTAGTTCTCATCATATTCATCTTCAATTCATCTTCATCTGGATCTGGATCATCACTGCTGGATCATCATTGGATCTGGATCATCACTAGGTCATCATCACAGGTGCTATCTCTCGATTATTCTCATCACAAGAAGTTCTACAAAGCCAACCCCTTTTCATGCTGGATGCAAATCTACAGAGCCAATCCTTTTTCATACTAGGTGTGTCATCACAGAGCCAGCCCTTTTTCATGTTGGATGTGGCACCAACACAGAGCCAGTCCTTTTTCATACTAGATGTGTCATCATAGAGCTTGTCCTTTTTCATACTATATGTGGCATCTACACAGAGCCAGTCCTTTTTCATACTGGATGTGTCATCACAGAGCTAGTCCTTTTTCATACTAGATGTGGCATCTACACAGAGCCAGTCCTTTTTCATACTGGATGTGTCATCACCGAGCTAGTCCTTTTTAATACTAGATGTGGCATCTACACATAGCCACTCCTTTTTCATACTGGATGTGTCATCACAGAGCTAGTCCTTTTTCATACTAGATGTGGCATCTACACAGAGCCAGTCCTTTTTCATACTGGGTGTGTCATCACAGAGCAACCCTTTTTCATGCTGGATGTGGCATCATCACATACATCTGACAATGGAAGGAACCAATACTATCATCATGTCACAGCTCTTACATCTGACCATGGAAGAAACCAATCCTCTCACCATGTCAGAAAGGCACAACACTTACATCTGACCATGGAAGGAACCAATCCTCTCACCATGTCAGAAGGGCTCACGGACTCATCACTTCCTCTTGGAAGGAACCTCAATCTAGAGAGCACCAAGATTCTCCCTAAAGTATTACAACTTCACTGTGGCTAATGGCTTGGTCAATACATTAGCTATATGTTTGTCCATGGAAACATACTGGAGCTTCACTGCTCCTCTCTGCACCATATCCCTAATATAGTGATATTTGATCTCGATATGCTTCAACTTGTCATGGAACAACGGGTTCTTAGACAACTTTACACAACTCTGGTTGTCGCAATATATACAAGTAGCATCCAATTGGAGATCAAATAAATCAGACAGTAGCTTCCTCAGCCATACTACCTCACAACTAGCTAAACAAGCTGCGACATAATCTGCTTCAGCTATACTCAGTGCCACACAAGACTGTTTCCCTGCTAAAACAAGAGATCACACCTGATCGCATACTAAAGTAACACCCTGAAGTGCTGTTTCTATCGATGGCACTGCCTGCCCGATCTAAATCAACATAACCTTCCAGGTTAATCTTCTTATCAGCCTTATAATTGAGCCCATAATCAATTGTACCCTTTAGGTACCTCAGAATATGCTTTGCAGCAATCAAGTGAACATGTCTCGGATCTATCAGGAACTGGCTCAAGGTGTTCACAGCAAAGCAAATATATGGTCTCATATTTGTCAGGTACATCAAGGACCCAATCATCTGACGATAGATCGTGGAATCAACTGACTTAGATGAAGCATCACTCAATAGCTTCAGGTTTGATGCCATAGGTGTGGTCATGGCCTTGCATTCCATCATCCCAAATCTCTTTAGGATCTCTACTGCATACTTCCCTTGTCAGAGTGAGATTCCATCCGCATTCTGCCACACCTCCATGCCTAGAAAATAGTGCATCATACCCAAGTATTTCATTTCAAACTTAGCAGCAAGCTTCCTCTTCGTATTAGCAATCAACCCATCCATACCTGTTACAAACAGATCATCTACATATAGTAGGAGTATCACTGGGTTCCCTTATTCAACCTTGTAGTAAAGATTGTAATATTATTTACTCTTGGTAAATCCCAAACTGGATAGGAAGCTGTCAATTTTTCTGTACCATGTCCTGGGTGCTTGTTTCAAACCATACAGAGCTCTCTTTAATTTACACACATGAGTCTCTCAGTCATGTTTCTCAAAGTCGAGTGGTAGTTCCACATATACTTCCTCTTCTACTACACCATTCAAGAAAGCTGCCTTTACATCCATCTAGTGTACTTTCCACTTCATTACTGCAGCTAAACCAAGTACTGATTTGATGGAAGTATATCTAGCTACAGGAGCAAAGGTTTCTTCATAATCTATTCCTTCCTTTTGGGAGAAACCACGAGCCACAAATCTTTCTTTATATTTCTCTATGCTACCATCTGCAGCATGCTTGATCTTATATATCCATTTGGAAGTCACAACACTCTTCCCCTTAGGTCTTGGGAAAACATCCCAAACATCATTCTTCATGATCGATTGATACTCTTCGATCATAGCATCCTTCCATTCTTTCTTTTATGTCGCTTCTTCATAGTTGGAAGGTTCTTTATCAATGAAATCACATAATAAGGCTGCATAACTGGAACAAGACCTGGTTCTTTTCCTTTCTCTATGTGTTTCTTCTGGAGCCCCCTATCTTTCTACACCTTAGATAGCTTCTTGTACCCAAGCAGGTTTCCTCTTGTGAGGATTCTTTTCCTGAGGTGGATCTACAGATTCTTGAGGTTCTTCTAATTCTTGATATTTTTCTTGAATTTCTTCGTTCATGGTCGTGTCATGAATTCTGGGTACTTCTGTTTCCTTAGTTTTTTCAGCAGGTCTCTTTTTGGATTTGTTGTAAGCCGAGTCTTTGTCGAATGTTACATCCATGCTGATGTCAATCTTCTTGAATCCTAGGAAGTATATTCTCTAAGCCTTCAAGCTTTCAGAGTATCCCACAAATATACCCTTCCTTCCTGAAGGATATAAATTTGTCCTCTTTTCTTTCGGAATGTGTATGTACACTAGACAGCCGAACATTATGAGATGGATGACTTATGGTTTCTTGCCAGAAAAGACTTATTTAGGTGTCTTGTTCTTGAGTACTCTGTGTGGAGTACAGTTCTGTACATAAACTACTGTTCTGGCAGCTTCTTCCCATAGATGCATGGGAAGATATTGATCATGAAGCATGGCCCTTGCAGCTTCCATGATCATTCTATTCTTCTTTTCTGCAACCCCATTCTATTGTGTATTATATGGAGTGGTTAACTCCCTCTTAATCCTTGAATCTTTGCATAACTCTTTGAATTCATTTGATGTGAATTCTCTGCCATTATCTGATCGAAAAGTCTTGATCTTCTTTTATGTGTGGTTCTCTATCAAGGATTTTAATTCCTTGAACTTGTTGAATACTTCATCTTTGTTCTTCATAAAGTACATCCATGTCTTCCTAGAAAAATCATCAATAAAATAAACATAATATACATACCCGCTTAGAGAGCTGGATGACATTGGACCGCATACATCAGAGTGGAGGATCTCCAATATTCCTTTTTCCTTGCTCTCACTACTTGGAAATGTCTTCTTGGTATTCTTTCCTTTCGCACATCCTTTGCATACACCTTCATGTTTTGTTTGCATTTCTGGAAGACCATCAACAACTTTTCTTGCAAGTGGTAGTGCCATGTAATGCACATGTGCAACCCTTCTATGCCAAAGTTCATTTGGTTCTATCGAGTCATGAACCAAAGATTGTTCTGGTTGGCCCTTCAATTTGTATAGACCTCCTTCTTGTTCCCCAATCACTACTGCATCATCAATAGTATTTCCCTTTGGCCACATAAGAACTTGGCCATCTACAAAAGAAACCCTCATGCCTTTTGCATCCAATGCAGATATGGGGAGGAGGTTCTTCTTTAGTCCTGGTACAAACAATACATCTTTCATCTTCATAGAATTTATAGAGTATAGCCTATAGGAAAATTCACCACTACCTTTTATTGGATACTGGTAGTCATCCCCAAGTTTCATCTTGTGAGGTGACTCATGTTCAGATAGTTTCACAAAGGATTCCTTGAATCTTGTCATATGTTTGGAAGCACCCGTGTCTATAAGCCAATAATTGCCTCGAACATAAGAGACAATGAACACAAATTTTTTCCTTAGAGAAACCATAAAGGAGAAAACCCTGCAACTTCCTCAGAGATAGAATCATCACCAAAAGAAAAACCCCAAAAACAGTAGGATGATCTCCTGACAGCAATAGTCTCTCTCTCTCTTGTCCCAGCAACTTATTCTCTCTCAGTTATGTGCTAAAACTGAGTGTGAGTGAATGTGTAATAAATAGAGAGGCTCACTCTCTATTTTGTACTAATTCCTGACTTGACAATAACTCACTAGGTCTGACTTCTCTAGGAGATTCTAATAACCCTAGGGCCCCACAACTGCGGGGACTTTAACCCATGATCAATAGGAGGGTTACCCACAATGACTTAACATGACTTGTTTACATTATTGAATCTCTCGATAGGAACACCAGGGCATGACATGACTCAAATACATTACAGACACATCCATAATAAACATCGGGGTACAATACATGAGATATACAAGTGAATACATTCCAAAGTTACAAATACATCAACAATTGGATTATAGGATGATCCTCTCAGTAATTAGGAAATAATTAATCTGTCGAAGAGAGATGCCACAATTAAGTTTAGGGATCTCATAACAGTTTGTTTTCCTCAACTACATTAAGAGGAATACCAACTATCTGCATAGAGTAGAACAATGCTGGTACCCCACTACTTACCATAAATGTAATTGGAATTATTGCAGTGGGCAGTGGCTCCTTGAATGGTTCTATGTACCTCCATCAACATCATGCTCATTTTACTACTCACAAAGCTGTAATAGTATATTAGTAAGGAATATTTTGTTGCATAGAAGTACCACACTCAACACAAGGAGACTATAAATCCATGCCAAGTTTATTGGATTTTCTAAATCCAAACAAATACAACTTCAAATTGGTACACATTTTGAGCAACTTTGAGTAACAATTGGCCTTGGTAAAATAGTTTCAAAACCATTACTTTCAAGTTCCACAGCGTTTGCATTGTCTCTTAACTCATGAAAATTTAATTATCTTGTCTAGACTAAAAATGGCTTATTGTGCAAACAAGAATATTTTTAGAGTTAAACATATTGGCTTGACCTTACATATATGGAGAGGATTAACATTCATTTGTACACCATTTTACATAAGCAATTCCTAAATTTGACCTTTAAGCGGATTTTAAATTAGTATTTTCTTCCATGGAAAATCTTGCAGGATCCTCCTCTTAAGATTAGAGCCCAACGAATTTTATTGGAGATTTCAAATAAATTTAGGGTTCTCTCCACAGTCCTAGGGTTTACCAAAATGATGTGACTTATCTAACTCTTCGCACTCTAGAGTCTAGTCATTTGTAAAGGCATACTAAAGGATGATGATTAGAACTCTGCAATGCTATTGAAATGGTAAAATTTCTCGTGATTTTAAAGGCATTTTACCTTGGTTTTTAGATATTCCCAATCATGTGATTGATTCCCTTGAGGTTTTGATACTAGGATATACTATATATGATATATCTACCTCTAATATCTATGAATCAAGGTATTAATACTAGTCCTTTTGGGTTTCTATTTTCAGTCATTTCAAGGGTGTTCATCATGTTTAATGTCAAACAGGTGGTTGAACTGAACATTCAATATTGAATTAGACGGTTCAGTATTTAACTGGATTCTTGGTTAAGTTCAAGCACTGGTTCAAGGGATGACATGTTTGAATCGTCTAATATCAATAAAACTGTTTAACACGTGGAGACTCAAAATTGCTCTCTTCACTAGATTTTCTATCATATGTGTAACCCCTTTTCCATGAACCAAGTATATCTCTCTTAATAGCCTCTATGTGACTTACAAGTCTTCTAGCTATAACAATGGCTTATTGATAATTTTAGGTAAATTTTTTTTACCTCAATCCAGATCACTTATCACAGTTGGAACTATAAATGTCCTACAACTGATCTAGAGGAAGTTTGGTCTTAGAATTCCAATAGCAATCTGTTCTTTGTTCTGAGCTAAAGTTCGTAAGGCTAATCCCAATTGTAATCTGTTCTTTGAGTTGAGTTTGCAAAGTGTTTTTGCTGTTTGATCTCTTTCCTAGTAATAAATCAATTCAATATCTATTTTTGGACTTCTTTTATTTCAAAAATTTCAGTGTGAAAATTGATGCATACAATGCCAACAAAGATATCCAATCCTTTCCAAGGGTTAACGGTTCAACAAACCTCTCATCTTCTCCATTTACTGCATTATTTAATCTCAATGGACCTTCCAACAAATACATAACAGGTATAAGTGAAACAAGGAGTGCAAATACCCAGGGTAAAAGCCTCAGGCTTGATGAGGAAGCAAAGTGTGTAAATACCACAAAGGAAGATACACACGTCTTATCTATAACAATAAACATGTGTAGAATGGGAGTTGAGTGAAGAAAATCTCAGCAGATGTAGATGGCAGGCACACAGTTTGTAAATTATCACAATTCCATGTGATGATTTACTTTTTTTTTCCAAGGAGAACTTGGCAGAAAACCATCCAAGTACTTCCCAATGATCTGTGGATGGTAAATGGGTAAAATTGTTGGTCTTGATGAGACTAACACTTAGGAGATCAAGAAACATGAACCTGTGACCTGTCCAACTTTGGGGGATCTCACACCTGGCTCATGACTGCATGAGTTAACCCTCAGGGCAATGTTGATACAATGCCATGCGACAGTGTAATGCTAATTACAGTATTGACTAGTCACTTTGGTTGATAGGTCATGTCTTTTGGTTAGGACGTGCCACTTCATTTATTATTATTATTATTTATTTGATATATTTATGTTCCCTACATAAATAGTGGGCTGAAACTGAGGTCTTTCCATAAAAATCTTGTGAGCAACCACATAGTTTATTGTATTTTATATTTCTATTAACTTTTAAAGATATCTTTACATACATAGAAAGTGTGCATGTAGCCTTTTAAGTGTTTGGGGGAATGACAAGCATCTAGACAAGAGAGTTGAAAATTTGTACTGGCCTTAATCCGAACAATAGAGGCTAAGGAACATAGCCGGTGTGCATGTAGCCTTTAAGTATTTGGGGGAATGACAAGCATCTGGACAAGAGAGTTGAAAATTTGGGCTGGCCTTAATCCGAGAACTAGAGGCTAAGGACTGGCCTTGATGTGGAGAGACACTTGTTAGTGAGTCATGGATGCAGATAACCTGTCCCAAGCTTCAGTTCGAGGAGGAAGAAATTCCTGTAAGATTGATGCTACTTATGTAGATTATTTGTGGTTCACCCTATTCCCCCCAAGTGATGTCTTCATTCAACATAGAATGCTACTCCAACAAGGCATGCAATGAGTGAAAATAAGTTTCAAGGGTGGACATACTCCAATGTTTAACTATAAACTCTTCAGACATATCACTTAAATAATTTGAAATCCATACAAATGAGTTTGAGAATACTCTTAGAGAATGGACAAAATTACTCTTTGGATGCTTTTTCAACCAAAATTATGAGGGAACCCTTCTTTATTCATTAAATAAGAGGAGTGCTGCCTTAAAGGGATAATCAAAAGATTATAAGGATGGAACAATACAGGTGGCTGCTTCCATGAAATTTCCTAAACTTCCATGAAACTTCCAAAGGGATGAACAGTGGCTGATTTATGGTGCTTCTTGCCACATAAAACTCAAAACTATCCAGACTTAAAGTTTAGCTGATTTTTACTACTATTTATGCTCAGAGTTGGGCTTTGATGCTACTTGTACTTTCAATCTCAACCTAGAATTTGCTACATCATGCTGGTCATTGCTTTTCAGTGGCTGCAATATGACTTTGACCACTATTTGTGCTCAAAACTGCCTAAAAGGTGCCCAAATTTGAGTACTAGGGAATTTTTGATGGTGGAATTAAACTTAGAACCCAATATGAAGAGAATTTACCTCATGGATGATTCCAAAAATTGCTACAGGACTCTTTTCAATGTTTTCATGCCTAGAATTAGGGATTTAAGACTGCTTGTTGTTGTTATTCATGCCCAGATCTCAAAGTACACTACTTGCTACCTTTTGGAGGCTACAACCATGCAAAAGGATGTCAAAATATTTCCAAAAAAGTTATTGTTAAAGGCTTTTCCACTACTGTCTCATAGACCTAACAACTTAGATTATTGTTTCATGACTGTTTGAGGGCTGAAAAAGAGCCCCATTGTGCCCAGCGTTTAACATGGTGGAGTTTTACTGCTGATTCTAGTAAAATGTGTTCCTAGGGGCCAAAACATCCATAATACTACCTATAAGTGTCTAAGATGCACCCGCAGTTAAGAATTAGGGTGGTTACATGCTGTTTGATGGCTAAAACAATGCCGAGGATCACCGTTTAAGGTGGTTAAGAGGATGGGACATACCTAGAACTGCCCATGAGGCCGATTCAACCCAGAGGAACCGCTCAGATTTGCACTTTTCACCTTTTTTTAGACTGTTTGATGACTTTTGTCACTGCCAAGGCTTCCAAAACTAAGCCAGAATTGCTTTCTAGGGTTTGAAGTTGACCCAATGTTTCCAGAAGTGAATATATGCCCCTTTTCCATTTCCAGAATATCTAAGAATCAGCCTGGGATTCCTCTGAAAACATAAGGTGAACACCCTATGAAAATAGGGGGTAATAGGAGGAAACCCTATGGTTAGGAGGCACAATTTCCTAGCCTGTCACCCTAGGGATGCCTATTGTTTAGTATTGGGTTTGCATCTAGGATCCAAGGTGCATAATTATCAATCCTAATTGCTAGTGAATATCTTTGAAACATTGTGTTCAGATGTGAAGGGGAAAGATGTTGAATTTTAATTCAATTCTCAATCCTTGACAATAATTATTCAATCATTTATTTTATCTCACAATTTCATTGCATAATCAATATTCATTTGCAACAAAAAAAAAGCAAGGATCAATGAAAGATAACCATGCACAAAAGACACAAATATTTATCGAGGGAAACCCAAATGAGATATGTTGGCCACTTTTCCCCACTTGCGTGACCCAGGTTATGCGTAGCTCGCTGATCCAACAACTACCCAAGATACCGGACCGATAGAGCAAGACCCATCGGCAACACCTGCGAAGCAGGTGCAGTATCACCTGAGATATCTCATAGATGGGTAACCACCCAAACCATGTTTCTATGATTGTTGAGGAAGTATAGTCCCTTGGATCGCAACCAAGGAGATCAATGAAGGCAACAGGGTGGCTGGAAAAAGGAATCGGTTCTGCGCGAATGAGAACAACTGTATGTCATCATGTGTGACTTGAATTTCCTTCCCCCCTCGCAGCTGACACAACTCGTGCGACACAACTGATTCATGTCAATCGAATCTATGACTTAAGTCAGGATTCATAACAGGAATTATGCAGAATGATATATATTTATATAGTTTCAATTCAGCAAGATATTTTGTTCATTCATCTACCAATTTCAAGAAACTAACAGAAACGGAACCACATTTCACATTATATGGAAAAAAACTATTAATTAGTCACATAAACATTCACCACATCAATCACTCATTTGGACAGAGAAATAACGTAGAAACCCATCTGGGAAAAACCACCAAGGTGCTCTTCATCTGGCATGAGAAAGGATATAGCACCTTGCAGTCTGCGGGATGCAGACTGATCTTGATATATGTCTTTAAGTTCAGACTCATAGTTCTCATGCTCTCTGTCTTATTTCTCCTAATCTACTGCTACTACCTACAGATCTGCACACAGCCTGGATCGACTCTCCTAGCATCTGCACCGCTCTAGCAGATCTTTCTCCTTCCACTATTCTAATTACCTTTCTTTTAGATCTTCTCTCTGCAACTATATATAGCTCTCATCTATCGAATCCATTCCGTAATTACGAATAACAAAAAGAAACCTTCTAACTATTAAATCTCTCCTATTTATAACATTTTACATGACCCTACTGGGTTGACTGTTTACAGGAAGTCTGTAAATGTCACCATTAGCCACCCCCAAGCTACAACTGTGGTAATCATGAATCGACACAAGGCACTAATGGCCTTACTTACAACATGCTTTCACTCATGTGGCATCCACCGACTTAAGTCGGCTTCTGTACCCACGACCGCCCTGTCGCTTTCCGGCCATTTTCCCCGTTTGCGCTTCCGCACTTGCCTTTCCTTTGCTGTGCAACTCTCTGTTTTGCCTTTGTGGGTCCTTTTCATCCTTCATGATCTTCCTTTTCTTCTATCGTGCGCGTGCCACATTTCCTTGGTCACGCGTGTGAACTTCCTTTTTGTGCCCCTTTCCTGAGCCAACAGGCCCCCAACACTCACCTGTGGCTCGTCCTAAGCCATGAAGTAAAGGATATGTGAGCGGCCTGACCTGCCGTCTTGCGCGGTATCTTTTGAATTTTTTTTTTTTAGCTTCTTCTGCTTTGTAGCTTACGCATCTCGTAACTTGCCTCTTTTTTTTACTTGGGCTTATACGACTTCCTCTTCATCCTGTTCTGATAAGTCTATGCCCATAGCTTGCTCTGCGTCTGGTCCAGAACTTTTTGATGACGCTTCTGCTGTTTTGCGTCATATTCCTATGTGCCCTTATTTACGTTGCATGCTTCTTCTCGGGGCTCTTATGCGATCTCCAGTGCATGTATATCTTTTCCTGGAAGCTGGGCTATATTGCCAATGTTTTGTTGGAATTGGGCCAGAATAGGTGTAAGTCGTTCTATCTCTCGACAAGCTTCATCTGCCTGCTACTCGAGTTCCTGTACTGTGCTGCTACCTGGGTGCTTTGACGAGGTACTCGCCAGTGCGTGAATGAACTCGTGGATGCACTGCCGAACCAGCTAAATTAACGTTTTTATCTTTTCAGCTTTGGCCTGCTGTTCAGCCGTTTCCTTGTTGCACATTCTTTCCTAGTCGCGTAGGGTTCTGGCCTTATCGAGGATCTCCTTAAGCTCAGTTCCCTGGGTGATTTTCTCCTTCATTGGTAACTTCTTAATCTTAGCTTTCAGTGCCAAGATTTGTAAATCTACTTGCCATGCTTGCTCGGCAAGTTGCTCTACCACTACATCATCGATGAGATGCTCCCATGCTGTAGCAATTGTTTCGACTAATTCTGCATAGACGCTCTCGACCCCTCTCAGTCGGGAAACCACTTGAGTTGCCAATTGTTTCCTTTGCTGCAGCACTTCTGGGGGGGTGTCAGGTGGCGGGTTGGTTTTCATCTCCCGAATATCTTTCTGGAGGTCTGCGGCTAGCTTGGATAGACATCTCAATTGATGCACCGGTTTGACCTCAGACTCTTCTACCTCATCGAAGAGTTGCGCCGCTGCTTCCTTTATTGCTTGTTCTGGAAAATCCTGCCTCTGGGCTTGGGCTACCAGATCTACACGCCAACGGTTGATAACTTTCTTTCACTCCATTACTTTCCTGGTTGCCTTAGCTTCCTGAGAGACAGCGGTAGTTTCACGAATTCTAATTTATGTGGTAGCGTCCTGCTGAATAGAATATATCTGCGGCAAAGTTAACTTTGAAAAATTTAAAATCAATGTGTAAAAGTTATGGAGACTTGCCTCGTTCTCGTTTCCTTTCTTAGATAATGCCTTTGCAGGAATTTCTATTGTTAGGGTGGGATCATGATTGGCGCCGCTAAGGCGTCTGATTGGGCGACACCATGGGTTCCAACCTGCATGGTGTCTCACACTTTGGTGATAGTCCGCACGAGATGGTTAACCTTTGCGGTGATGGTGGTTGTCCAATTGGTTTTCTTGGTCATGAGTTGTCCCAAATTTTTCTCTATGATGTCGGCGACAGTGTCGTGCAGAAGGGTCAAGTCCACATCTGGTATGTCTCTGACATAAGGTTGGTTAACCTTCTGCCTCTTACTATATGGGAATCTCAATGTGTCTTCGTCTTCTTCCTCTTGCATGGGATGCTTGCCCCTCTTTTTCTGGGCTTACTCGGTGCTCAATTCTTCACTTATAGTGGGGTCATCTAGGTTGTCATTAGGTAGATCATGCTCATATTCTGCTTCATCTTCTTGGGAGTCATCTTGGGGCTCCTACATTTGGGTATTGGTGCCATGCTGGCTTGGGTTCTCTATTGGATTCTCCTGCAGGACTTGCTGTCGTGTAGGTACCTTCTCCTAATAGGTAAGGCATTCCTCAGGCCACACTTTGATTTCTTGCTTAATGTTCGCATCCCTGAGGATGAAGAATGTTGGAAGGGATTTCTTATTGGGGTCCCCTCGCGTTTGTAAGATGATGTTGTGGTGCACTGCATGGAATTTAATGAATGGGTACTTTGCAACCGTTGCAGGAGTTAACCGATGCTGCATGCACACTATTTTCCGAAGCCTTTCTCCCTGTAGGAAAAATACAATTCTGGCATCATTATTGCGCTTGCTATCCTTATGGTCCCAGAGGTTCTAGTAAGGCCTGCCAAGAAACTGTATGGGGATATCCATAGGTTGATAGTCTGGTGGAGGAGCCCATACTGCAAAATAAATTAAAACTAAGAGCCAAGAGAAGTGAAACTTAGTTGTGGGTTGTTCCTGTGCTTCTCTTGCATCATCCAGCAGTTCATTTAAGAGGAACTGGGACCAGTTAATGTGCAACCCCTGTGCACATTTTTTTGCGATTTCTATTGTTGCAGCCGTGCATTCAGCCGACCTCATTTTGTGCAGGACCTTGCTACACAAGATCTTTCCTGCTGCTTTCATCGCACTATCCTCAATGGAGCTGATGAGAAAACCATTTCTTCTGTGGATGAGATGATACTTAGTCTTCATATAGTTTTTGTCTGTCTTTTCCTCCTCATTCATCAAGTATAGGGTCCTCATTCATCAAGTATAGGGTCAGGTCGATTCCCTTTTGCGGCAGACCTGTAATGTCCAAAATCAAGTCCACCGTCACCTCATATGGTTTGTTCAGCCAAAGGTAGCCACCATGGAATCACCCAAGCAACTTCTTAACATACATGCCTGTTGGTCCAGAGCAGCCAAAGTGGGGCATAAGGAGCAGGTTTAATATACCATACTACTCCAATCCACGCGCATACTCTAGTACAGAGACAACGTCTGCCTCCGGTGGCTGGCCGTCTTTTACTTCCATGAATTGATCTATGGAGATGTCTAGCTTTCGAGTATCATAGTCTTCAAAATTTAATACCTGGAGCTTGGGAAATATGGAATCCTAGGGTTTTGGGCTATCTCGAGGGTTTTGTGATGTCCTCTAGAATAGTGGGTTCTTCTAGTAGCTTTGGAATGTTCACCGTTGCTGCTACGGCACCAGGCTTCCTGGGCGATACATAGGGTGACAATAATTTATTCTCCTCTTCTGTGAGCTCTGCTTCTGGTGATGATGGCTGAACTGGGTCAGCTCTATGAGCTTTAGGTATTTTTTCCCCAGGGCTAGAGGAACTTGGTGGGTCGGTATTCAAGGATTGCATAGGGAGAAACACTTGTGCTCTCACTGGTTGCACTAACGGCTGGGAGGCAGTTACCTGTGTGAGCTGACTTCTTTCTTATGATGGATGCAGAAGACTCTGCATCGAATTTTTGACGATCCTCGATGTTGGTATTACCTTCGAATTTTCCTGAGTCTTCTTCATATTCTTGGGCGGCCAAACCGGTTCAAGGTGTCCTTACTGGAGTGTTCACTATGGCTGGAATATTTTACTGAGTAAGGTCTTTGGCTCTGAAGGATGGCTCGGTTTGTGTAGTGGGCTCGACTCTTTGTATTACAATTTTTTTTAAAGGAATGCATAAGTTTATGGTGGAAGACAAGGATGGATTATAGGCAACAAGTCTTTAAGCTGACTGGATGAAGTGAAGGACCCTCTGGCGGATCACATGGGCTCGTCCTTTGCATGCTTAAGCTCCATTATGCTTTTTTCAGGGTAGTTAAGGCACTCTACCACATGGGACCAAAACGTTCGCCACCTTTTTCCTTCGGCCTGCCGCTTTAATGCTACTGAACGTGTAGTGGTGCCATATTTTTTTCGAATTTCCGTTGCCCTTACCAGCTGTTTGTCACTTTTGGCCAGCTGTCTTGTGAAAAATTTGTCAAATTTTTTTTTTTGCGCATCATGGCTTTATGGGGCCGTGTCGCAATCGTCGCAATAGGGTTTTAATTGACTACCATTGATCATGCCCGCTACTAGTGTTCCATCTAGCTTATGTAGTTTTATTGTGCCTGCTTCAGTAATATGTGCAACTACATATGGACCTAACCAATGCATTTTGAGCTTACCCAGATGCTTGAGAAACTTACTATCAAACATCACAATAAGTCCACCAACCTTGAACTACTTTGTTGTGATGTGGCGGTCATGCCAATATTTATGTCGTTGCTTTTCCACATTTTGATGGAAGCCTGCAATAAAACTGTCTTCTTCCATTTGAACTAGTAGCGCCAACCTCTCTTCTACAGCGTCGGTATCTGTCATCTCCGTTATTGCAGCAATTCGTAGGCTCGGGACAATATATTCCATGGGTACGACTGCTTCTTGTCCATAGACGAAATGGAAAGGGGTGTATCTAGTTAGTCATTTACATGTTGTTCTATAGGCCCATAATACTGTTGAGACTTTCTGGTCCCAATCATCTCTGCGCACATTGCATACTTTGGTCAATGCATTCTCAAGTACCTTGTTGAATGCCTCGGCAGTTCCATTTGCTTGAGGATGGTAGGGTGTTGTTTTCTTGTGTTGGATTTGAAACTATGTAGTCAGTTCAACAATTATCTTATTTACAAAATGTGCACCTTAGTCACTGATTAGGATTTTGGGACAACCAAATCTTGTGACGATGTTCTCAAAGAGGAAGTGGGTCGCAGTACAATATTTTACAGGTGCGGCCTCTGCCCATGTTGTCAAGTAATATGTGGCAGTGATGATATAATGTGCACCAGTTCATTTTCTCGGTGGACTTATAGGGCCAAAAAAATCCACTGCCCATTTATCAAAGGCCTACAGTGTAATTTGTGGTGCAAGTGGAATTTCGTCACATCGCGATGGTTTCCCCATTCTTTGACACTTGTCACAATTATGACAATATTTTCTTGTATCCATATGTACCATTGGCCACCAGAGTCCAGCTTGCAAAATCTTGCACACTATTTCTTTCCCAGCATAGTGTCCTCCTGAGACACCTGCATGTGCTCCTACCATTACCCATTGTCTTTCATGCTCAAAGACACACCTTCACAGTATTTCATCTGGTCCCAACTTATAGAGTTGTCCTGCTATGAGCGTGTAGTCTAAGGACTTGACAACTAGCTGTTTATTTTTCCATGTTGAATAATCTTCAGGTGCATACCCTGTTTTAAGTAAGTGTATAATTGCATCGAATTATTTATCAACAACATCTATAGAAAATAGCTGCGCATCTAGTAAATTGTCCTCTAGGATAGTGGGTTCCTTCCCACTTTCAATTCGCAATAAGTGGTTAGGCCCAACATTTAGTCATCCTGGCTTCACAATGACTTCAAAGTCAAATTATTGAAATAGGAGGAGCCACCGACAGATTCCCCCCCCCCCCAACACTGGCTTATTGACTAGGTATTTTAGCGCAGAATGATCAGTGAACATTTTGAAGTGTCCACCCAATAGATAATGTCTGAATTTTTGTAGCACATAGACCATTGCAAGCCCTTCTCTTTCAGTTGTGGTATAAGTTTTATCTTCCATTGATAGTTTGCTACTGGCAAATGCGGTTGGGTGGTCAATTGTGCCATCTCCTAATTGAGTTAACACTATGCCAAGCGCAATCGATGAGGCATCAACATGTACATGGAATTATTTTTTCCAATCTGGAAAGATTAATATTGGTGTAGTAGCCATTTTACCCTTTAGTTTATCTAGACTCTCCTAGTAGTTTTCATTCCATTCGAACTTGGCATCTTTTTTAACAGCTTCTCCATTGGGGTAGTTATCTCCGCATACCCTCTTATGAATTTCCTATAATACCCACTGTGTCCCAATGTAGACCTGAGTTGCGTGACTGATGTGGGAGGAGGCAAGTCTAGGATAATTTCTACCTTCGCGGGGTCGACCAAGATTCCATTGCGGCATACTACATGGCCCAGCAGTACACGAAAAGGTGCATAGAAGATACATTTTCTCAAGTTCAGTGCAATTTGATACTAGCGACACCTCTCCAGCATCATGCGCAAATTTTCAATATGGTCTCTTACCAGACCAAAGACCATCCAGTCATCAAAGTATACTTCAAGAAACTTATGAATGAAATCTTTGAAAGCAGATACTACTATTCTAGAAAAAATTGCAGGGGCATTTTTAAGGCCAAAGGGCATTACCATGTATTGGTAGCATCCCCATTCTGTTACAAAGGTTTTTTTTTGTCGATCTTCTTGTGCAATTTGGACCTAATGGTATCCTGAGAACCCGTCTGTGAATGAGTACATTTCTTGTCCACCAACTCTTTCCAAAACCTCATCCGTTAAGGGTGTAGGAAATGGATCATGCAAGCAGGCATCATTTAGTTTTCTCAGGTCGACACAGATTCTGACTTCACTTGTCGCCTTTTTGTCTTAGATGACGATGGGGCTTATCCATTCTGATTCTTCAACTGGTTCAATAATTCCTGCCTCCAACATGCGATCCAGTTCTACTTTTACTTTCTCCTTATAATGTGGGTTTAATATGTATGGCCACTGTTTCACTGGCCTTGCATCGGGTTTGAGTGGAATTTTCATTTCACCCAAATCTCCTACTATTCCCTTCATTTCCCTGAAATTTGTTGGGAATAGGTCCTGAAATTCATGTAATAGATCGGTGATTTTGGCTACTATTTCTTCATCTTAGTAGTCTCCAATGTTGGAAAATTTTGGACTGTCCTCCAATCCAATGTTAACCTTTTTAACCTTTAGTGGCTTACTAAACTGTTCACTGGAAATGCCGCTTCCTTCTACCTCGTGTGATCCTTTTGATTCTGGAATATTGATGTTGGTCGGATCATTGTCTGGGTCCCCATAGAGATTATAGCACATCATCCAATGCTAGACTGTCTCACAACATTGGTAGGAATGTGCAGCACAAGGTTGAGAATACACAACCTCCACTAGGATCTCTGCAAATATTTTTTTCTTAATAGTTTTCAGCGCAATATCAATTGTAGGTTGTTCATCCACAAACTGGAATGTGTAAGTGAATTTTGCACAACTTCTTCCCATTCCATTGTCTCCTAGCGCAACTCCTGTTGGTCTTCTCTGGGCAGACCCAGGTTTACTTTATTGTACCAACAAAACCCCTAGCTCACTGGCCCTTTCGGCGATAGACCACAGAATGGCCTGAAGTCTCACCCGAAGTGATCTTGGATGGGGTGGCTAAAGAATCAGGTTTCCTCAACCAGGTTTTGCAACATCCTAGGTTCTCTGACTCTACTTAACCAGCTGAATCTCTCAGCAAGGGATGTTTCTCTCTTACTAGCTAACTCTACTATGGGATTGAATCTTATCGCGTCACAGCTTCTAGGGCGCTGCGTGAACCTTCCATTCTTCCCAACTCTTAATCTGTGATATCCCACACCGCAGCTCCCTCGACAGTGCGATATCGCCCTTCCTACGCTACGATATTTCCTATAGTAAGACTCAATATACTCATCAACTCTCAAGGTCTAGAGGCTTCCTCTCTGGGTATAATAGCTTAGTTAACCTTCATTAAGGTGTTAAACAACCTCACTTAAGCTTCTATAGTTTAACATGCTTAACATCAATTCACTCAACCCGCTGAACTAAATATACAGAAGTCACTTAACACAGTAGCTGCTACTGTCGTGAATCAAGCACTGATAAACTCATATACAGAGTACTCGACACATTCAACTTGCATTTGAACTTCCATGTTATTGTAAACTGAAGGATAGCATACATACATTCATTAATTGATAAGCAAAGTTCATGTGGCAGATAACAGATAACAAATAAGTAGAGCACAATCACATGAAACAGTCGCACAACACATGGATGTATGTGGTTCACTTCTAGGGGGGAAGCTACATCCACGAGAACTGTGTTTATATTATATCTTGAGAGAGTAACACAGTTCCGCTACAACCTCTTATGCAGCTTGAGATATTCTGGGAAAATCCACGCACACAGATGGGAGCCCTTCTCTCTTAGATCTCTTCTCTTCCTATATTGCTTTCTTCTTACAATATACTCTTTCTCTCTCTCTCTCTCAATCCTTGTGGATTGTTACATTCAGGCTCAAGGAGCTGACCACTGGTTACAGTAAGATAACTATAGACTTAAAGACAGAACCAGAGCTCAACTCTTCCTCAATGTCTTACTATACTAATGACAACAGTTACAACCTTATCAACCAATTATCTAACTAGCTAGCTCACTATCCATCTAACTATCTAACCCTTCATAATACAAAATACATGCTTAAATAGGTGGCCCGAAGGTCTCACCGTGATACAAAACTGTGGGCCTATCCCAACAGTAACCCAAAACCCTAACTGTGATAGTCGACCTTTCTGTACTTTGTACTGTCGCTTTACCAGTCATACCGCAGCTTCCTGCAGTCTTCCATGATTTTTGGCGCTAATCGCGGGTATGGGCACCGCTTCCTTGGTCGCTCCCCTTCTGTCCTTTGTCTTAATACCTTGGCCTGTTGCTCCTTCTTCCTTTATGAGGGTAGCTGAGCCCTCCTATCATCTCCGTTGCCTTAAATGCAGTGGTTGAGCTCTCTTCTTGGCCACTTCAAGTACTATTTCCCTTTGAATTTCTTGTTCTAACCACCGCGATTTCCAGCACTACGGCGTCCTACCTTTATCACATCGCCAAAACTATATTTTTCCAAAAATTGTACATCTTCTACCAAAAATAGCATCTTTTCCTGTAGCTGTGGGACCCTGCTCCAACAGTCCCCTAATACTTACTTGTGGCTCATCCTCGAGCCACTGGCATCTGATTTCTTTTGCTGTAGCATCTCCTTGGCTTCCTGTGAAGTCTTTGTGAATCTCTCCTTGAGTCCTACAATATCTTTGCCCATATCTTCGACACAGTCTTGTGCCACTTCAAGCATGATTTGAGTAATCATGGGGTCTTCTGTGCTATCAATTTCACTCTTGCTTGCAGTGAACTCCTTGACCTTCTGCTCAACCACATCAACCAGCTCTGCGATTTGTTCCTAATACGGTTGAAGCATATTATTGAACTATATGTCCTTTTCTCGCAACCCCTGCGCTTCCTGTTGCAAACGGTTCATCTCTGTCATATTCTTCATCTTTGCAAGAGCTCCTAAGCTCTTGACTTCTTCCTTTATTGCTGCTATTGCATTCTCCATGTTCTGGATGCTCTACTGCAAATCCAGTCTATTTGGGAGCTCTTCTAGCTCTGACCATGTCTTCCTTGCATCAACTAGCAATGACTGTACATCATCTATACAACACTTCATCTGCGTTGAAGTGAGTCTAAAGGCCTGCGCCCTTGCTTCCTTGTCTGCCTCAGGCGTGCTTGGTGCTTGAGCCTCAAGCTCAACAATCTGTGCCTTGTGGTCTTCCTCCATTTTGGCCATTGTCTCTTCCAAAGCCTTTGCTCTATCTGCAATTCTTCTTATTTTCTGCGTTAGAGGCAAGGAAAATTCCATGTCACACTGGGGTAACTCCAATGTGATGTTCTGCAGGACCCGATTGAGATCCTGTTCTCTTTCTTTATATACTCTTAACTCCTCGGCCTTTGTCTGAAATCCTACGGTGAGCTCTGCATTCTGTTGTCTCAGCTGAGTGTTTTGGTTATAAGTTGCAAGCTCTCTATCCCTGAGCTCTGCGTCTATCTACTGCTGGATCATCTGTAGTTGATCAACAGGGAATTGTGCCAGATTAACCTCGATAGGTTGTCTAGCCTATATCTGCACATCAATCATTGAAACAGGGAATCAGATGCTCCCTGACGGTATCAGAACTGTAATGATGCGATCCTCTGCAAATACTTCCTCACGGGAAATCGATGGTTGTGAGATTTCTCCTACTGTCACCTTGACTGGCTGAGTCTGCATCATGGCAGTCTTCTCAGTTAGTGCTTTCAACTCCAAAAGCTACTTATCTATCGTGCCCTGCAGCTTGTCCTGCGATGTCTGCATCACCTAAAATGAGTCCCACATCTCTTCCTTCAATCTCGCTGCGATGAGATCATAGTCATCCTTTGTTAGTGCGGTCTTTGTAGTTGGATTTGAGGCTTTGAATTTTTTCCTCTTTGGTGCCGGTGGTGGCATGTCTACTGCATCTTTCCTCTTGACACCCACCTGAACTTTTCCTTTTTCTAGTGGATCTATTAGTGCGGTGTCTGTTGGTAGATTTCCTGTTGTGGCATCTTCTAATGCCTTGTTCCACGTTTCATCAAAATATTTGATGAAATATTCTACGTCCTGTGCTGTCATCCTGAACAATCCAATAGCCAAGTCATTTGTTCTAAACCCTTTAGGCCTCAGATAGATTGTATGCCTGTCTGCAATGAAATCAAGCCGATTATTATACATGTCAACAACCTCTGTGTTGATCCGCGGTGTCTCCTGGATGACTTGCTTCAACAGCTTATAATATTCGTATAATACTATCATATTGAGCTTTTTCTTGGCTGGGATGTTGCTTTCCCATAAGTTTGCATAGCGTGTGCCTCTGCACTCTCTACCTCGTAGCTGTAGAAACTGGGTATGGGGCGGCTCTCTCCACCTGACGAATGCACATAATATAAGCAGCCACGAGAAATGGAAGGGGTGGTTTGGCTTGTCCTGCACTGCCAAACAATCTGCAAGCAAAATATTTAATAAAAACAAACACCAATTAAATTGTTCACCTTCTGCGACCTGCACGACAAGGTGAATTACTAATCTTGTGACTTCTTTCGGGCGAACTTTGGTTAACAATATGCCTACAAGCAGACTAGCTGTAAATCTGAGTGTATCATCTGCTAAGGTTGTGAGGTCATAAGCCCAACCTCCTCTCTGTAGCATATACTTGTTAACTGAAAGCGGTGGTAGCTTAGTATCTTTGCTTTTCCCTGATATATGTGTCTGAGGGTCCTTACCGCTCTTGGATAGCTCGGTGATGCGGTGTATCAAATTGACGTTCAGGTCAACCCTCTTACCCAGCCAAAGGTAACCTCCATGTACATAGGAAAGTAGCACTCGCACAACGACATTAACCTCTGCACCGCGTCCAAAATGTGGTATTTTTAATAGATTGAGCAAGCCTGACTGCTCAAGAATCTGGACATGTTCCATAGGAACAAACTCATCTGCATTGGTCCTCGGGTTCCTCTGAACCGTAAGATATTGATCCGGCCAAAACTGAGGATATTTCTTACTATCTCCAAGCTTATAGTCTATAAATTTGAGAGCAGGGACATATCCTAACAGTTATCCATCTTCCTTTACACGAGGATCAATTGGCGGTAGCGTAATAGGAAACTTAACAGCCTTGGGAATGGTTACCTCTGGTGCGTCCTTGACTCGTGGAGAAATGTATACTGTTGCCACATGAACTTCTTCTTCCTGCTCTGGGCTGGAGTCTTCTACTATCTGAGCTGGATTCTTCATCCTTGGCATCTTCCTGACTTGTGGTGCACCTAATTTCACAATCCTGGGTGGCGTCGTCATAGCAGATTGGAGGCCACCACGCTTGAATCGTCACACGACGTCTTCTAAAGGTTCCTTCTCGGACATAAACCACCCAGTGCGATACTCGGGACTGGTAATGGCTGCGAAAATGGGGAAACCAGCACTCTGTAACTAGAGTATCTCTGCATAGGGAAAACTTTATAAATTACTCTATAGCTCTCATAAATCACAAAAGTAACCCTTTTGTCTGAATGATCTGTGTATTTATAGTGAAGGTGGTAATATCTGAAGCAATGGTCACTTAGGCTAGACCCGTTGGCGGCATTTATTGCATGGACAAGACAACACCACGTGCCTCACTCCTCATTAATTGCTGAAAATGCGTTCAAATTTCCCTTGAAAATTGTGCACAAGTGGCAGTCTCGACTATGATTTACCAAATCTCGGACAATCATTGTACTGTTTCCAAATCTAGGGCAACGTATACCTGTAATATCTAGATTAATTGCTTGTCATAGGCGAAGTGACTGGTCCTCTTTCCCTTTCAAAAATCATCTTAATTGCACGGGGAACATCGCCTCGCTGCGATGTCACATCGCATCGTCCTTAACCAAAAATTTTGCGGGAACTCTGCAACGTTCAAAAACTCTACCATCGTCCTATGATTTGCACAAAATAAACTTTCCTGCTACGATTCCTCCTACTTATGACTTTTTCAGCTGGTGTAGACTAGTTATGGGTGCGATGCCTCCTTTCAACTACACTGGACATCTGCACCACTTAGTTCTCTGAGTTAGGGCTGGGCAGTGGAGTGGCTATCACTATAAAGCTTAAGCCTACTGCCATTAATCAAAGTAGGAACAAGCTCCCCGTTCAGTTTACTAAGCTGAACAACACCTTCGTCTGTGACTTGCTAAATCTGATATGGCCCCAACCAATGTGTCTTGAACTTCCCTGGAAACTTAGCAAACTTGTTGTCATAAAGGAGCACTAGGTCTCCTATCTGAAAAATATTGCTCTTGATGTGACTATCATGGCAAGTTTTTTCTTGTTCCTTCTGCACTTTTTGATGAAATCCTGCGATGAATCTGTCTTCTTCTAAGGCAAGCACCTGCGCTAATCTTTCATTCATCGTATATGTATCAGCGATCTCAGTAATTTGAGCAATTCTTAAATTGGGAATAATATATTCCATAGGAATAACAGCCTCTTGTCCATACACCAAGCTAAAAGGTGTGTGTCCTGTAAGTTTCTTGCATGTAGTCCTATAAGCCCATAACACAGCATTAACCCTGAGGTCCCAATAATCTCTTTGGTTGTTACAGATCTTAGTAAGAGCATTTTCTAGAATCTTGTTAAAATCCTCCACCGTACCATTAGCTTGTGGGTGGTAGGGAGTGCTCTTATGATGCTGTATCTGAAATTCCTCCATCAAGGCCCTGATAATGCGATTCAGAAAGTGTGTGCCTTGATCACTCATCAAAATTGTTGGACATCCAAATCTACTTATGATGTTTTCAAAAATGAACTGTGCAGCTGTAGCAGCATCACAATTCCTTACTGCTTTGGCCTCTGCCCACCTGGTGAGGTATTCTATTCCTATGATGATGTATCTCACACCAGGTCACTTCCCTGGTGGGTTGATAGGACACACGAAATCTATAGCCCACTTGTCATATGCCTGTAGCGTAATCTATGGTTGCAGCGACATTTCATCTCTCCGCGAAGGTTTTCCTACCCTCTGGCAGATATCGCAGCATCTGCAAAACTCCTTAGTGTCTTTATGCAAAGCAGGCCACCATAATCCTGCAGCTAGAATTTTCTGAGCAGTCGGATTTCCTGCGAAATGTCCTCTTGCAGTACCTGAATGTGCTTCTCTAATAATGGCCTCTTTCTCATGTAGCATAACACATCTGCGCAGGACTTCATCTGGACCTAACTTATATAAATGTCATGCGATCAAATTGAAATTTGCTGCTTTAACAACTAACTATTTATTTTGCTGCTTAGTAAACTCAACTGGTGCCCACCCTATAGTGAGAAAGTGAATAATATCCGCGTAATACTCATCTTCGATCTAGATAGAGAGCAATTGCGCATCTTGCAAATTATCTTCTAAATTACTTGGTTCTTCTCCTGAGTTTATCCGTGACAGGTGATCAGGTCTGGCATTCAATCTCCCTGGTTTTACAATAATTTTAAAATCATACTACTGAAATAGGAGTAACCATATGCAGATCCTTCCCCCTAACACTGGCTTATTGACCAAATACTTTAAAGCGGAATGGTCAGTGAACATCTTGAATGGGGCACCCAGCAGGTAGTGCCTAAACTTCTGTAGAGCATACACCATGGCTAATCCTTCTCTTTTTGTAGTGGTGTAGTTCTTTTCTACGGTAGATAACTTTCTGCTTGAGTACACGATAGGGTGATCGATACCCCCTTCTCCTAGCTGTGTTAAGACAATCCCTAGTGCGATGCTAGATGCATCCACATGTACATGAAATGGCTTGTTCCAATATGGAAATACTGAGATGGGTGGTGTAACCATATTCTCTTTAAGAGTGTCTAAAATTTGCTGGCATTCCTCATTTCATAGGAATTTCACTTCTTTCTTTAACAAATTTTCCATAGGTGCTGTGATATTTGCATAGCCCTTGATGAATTTTCTATAATACCTTGTATGACCAAGCACTGTCCTCAATTGCTTGACCGAGTTGGGTGCTGGGAGATTTAAAATGATGGCAATCTTTGTAGGATCTACCATCAAGCCTTGTCTGCAAACAATATGACCCAACAAAATACCAAATGGTGCACATAATATACATTTCTTCAAGTTAAGAGAAATCTGATATTGCCTACATTTCTCTAACATGAGCCTTAAATCTCCTATATGATTTTTGATTAATCCAAATACAGTCCAATCATCAAAATAGACTTGTAAGAATTTATGGATGTATTCCTTAAATACAACAACTACTACTATAGAAAAAATGGCTGGTGCATTTTTAAGACCAAAGGGCATTACCGTATACTGGAATGAGCCCCATTCTGTCGCAAAGGTGGTCTTATGTCAATCCTTTGGATGGATTCTTATCTGGTGATAGCCTGAAAATCCATCAGTGAATGAGTAGATCTCCTGTCCTCCCACATTGTCTAAAACTTCATCAGTAAAAGGTGTCAAAAATGGGTCATGAAGTGATGCGTCGTTGAGTTTGCGCAAATCGACACAAATCCTGATTTCTCCTTTAGTTTTCTTTTCCTGCACAACCATGGGACTAACCCATTCTCTCTCTTCTACTGGCTCAATGATGCCTACTGCTAGCATCTTATCAATCTCATCTTTAACTTTTTCTTTATAATGAGGATTTAATCTGTATGGACGCTGCTTAACTGGTCTAGCATCCTCTTTCAAAGGTATCCTCATGACTCCCAAATCTCCTACTATTCCCTTCATCTCTATAAACTTAGTGGGAAATAAGTCCTGATAGTCATGTAACAGATCTACGATGTGTCCTACTGTTTCATCATCCCAATAGTCTCCAATAGAGGAAAACTTTGGTTCTGTTTCTGTGCCAATATTGATCTTTTTAATCTTAATAGGCTCTGTGACAGCTGGAATCTCTAGCTTTGGTCCATCAACTTCGCGAGTCCCTTCTGACTCTGGAATGTTGATACTATGAGGATTCTCATCCTCGTCACCTGGCTCTTCTGTGAAGTTGTAACACTCTAGCACATGTTCTAACTGGATGGCCCAATCAGGCTGAGCATACACTGGTAGGGTACAGTCATCAAATATCTTAGTCTTCATAATCTCTAGGGCCTGATCGATGATTGGATACTCATATTCAAAAGTAAAAGTGAGTAGAAAGCTGTCTATCATAATTGGCCATGTAATCGTTCCTCTGCGCAACTCTGTCTCAGTGTACCAATTCCTTGGGACTGTGTCTAAAGTGTGAATGAATAGGCGAACCCATTCATCCTCTGGAATGTCTGACCAATTCTGTTCACAAATCTTAATATGTGACCTGGGATCACTTTCTCCTGTATATTTCTGCTGCAAATGCTCCTTGTCAATAGAGAATCTGATCGCCATCAATCTCTTAAAATCATCCCATGATGCGATATTTTATTTATGTGCATGCCACCATCTTGTAGGTGTGGCTCTTACTGCAAGGTCAATAGATACCATCCTCTGCTCATGAGGGATTTCCTGCTCAAACTGCTGTAAAAAGTATTTGACATCTGCTAAGCCATCAAACGACGGAATATCCTTAATCTCTATTCCAATCCATCGCAGTGACTTAGTCATAAATGCACATTTGCGAGCGGAAACTTCATAAAGTCTATTCTTCCAATTTTCTAAACCAACATCGAAATCCGATGCGCATGAGCTGTCGCATCACCAACTGATATTTCCTTCTGTGGTGGGATTGATATAATCACTCTGGTTAGCAGTCATCTGATAGAGGTTCTCCATATTACGCACCTCTTCCTCTACTCTGATAGGTTCAATGTATCAGGGACCCTAAAAAGGATCCAATGGTACGATGACTCGAATCTGTTTATCCTCAAAGGTCATATGTATTTTCTTCAAATCGATAACAACCATGTTTTCAAATTCCCAATCGATACCTAATAAAGCTGGATACGGTCTGCTATCACCAATAATTTCTATGACTTCAAAATCTACAAAGCGGTGAATTCCATTAATATCAATTGGTACTTGCGGTAATCGGCCTAGTGGCGATACCCTCTGCTGATTGGATAATCATAGATGGATAGGTGATCTGGCTAACTTAGGGCTACCCATTTGTTCCCATGTTTTCTTAGTAAGAACATTTGCCTCTGATCCTAAATCTAGGATTACCTCATCCATTTCAAACTCTCCAATTTGTGCTCTGAGTCTCATTTCTCTTCCTGTTCTTGTATGGCCCATAATATTATGAACAACATGCTGCGTACTGCTCATGGAAGAAGACTGTTGATACTGATCTATGATGCGTTGAAGCTCTCCTATGGCTTTCTGATTTCTTATGAGTTTCAAGTAGCTCCGCAGGAAGGATTGTACACTTCCTGTCAAGTCATCCTCTTCGCACCTTCCAGATGTGGTAGCCTGCGATATCTGCACAGGACTAACGCTACAAGGTTTTTAATATGGTATACCCCTATGAGGCAATATCTGCGATCCTGATGGTGTAGGGTCAGTAAAGAAAGTTTTAGGTTGCTGAAATGTTTCTTTGTTCTTCTGCAGGTCAAGTGGTGTAGATTTATCAGTGGCTTTATGCACCCACCTCAGACCTGTATTCTTTTTGGCATCCTGTGATGTCCTACTAGTAGAAGCACCGCTGCGAGTCACAATATTGACTCTTGGTTCTGGTTCTTTCTGCTCAGCAGCGATAAGTTGAATATTCTGGTTTACTGCTGGCTTAGGATCCTTAATCTTGGCTATCATGATAGAACATTCTTCTATAGTATGATCATAGGACTTCCAATACTTACATGTTGTAGTAGGGTTCTGACAATCCCTAGCATAATGTCCTATGGCTCCACAGTTGTAACAAACAATTGGTCCATGGTCATGGCCAAAGCCTCCACCACGGCCATCATGAGCTGGTTCATGTGGTGGGCCTGTTGCTGGTCCTGATGTCTTTGACTGGACTCTGTAGAAGTCATGTTTTCTCTCTATCATGAGATCATAAGCTCTGCAATTATTTTCATCATGTCCTACTGACTTACAGAAGTTATAGTATAAATTATTAGGAGTTTGTGCATACTTCTGAAGTAAAGGGAATTCCTGTGGTCTATGTCCTCTTGTTCTACAAATTTCACACCATGGCCCTTGATTATGTACTAAGGGGTTAGGAGCCCCACTTGCTAGATACTCAACAAATACTAGATAGTTATCTTTGGTATGGCCATGTCCTTTACACTTTGTACACCATAGTTCTTGTTCAACCTCTTTTCCTTTCTTAATATCATGTAGCTGTAAAGTGAGATTGGATAACTAATTCTGTAAATTTGTCATACCTGCACTAGTCTCAGCTAGAGGTGAAGCCTCTAGTTTCATTGCCATCTCCAATGCTTCATCCGGCGTATGGATTTTCTGTTGCATTAGTGGAAGTCTGATATGAGGGAGCAGTGCTGTGATGAACCATTCCTTATGCTACTCCGGCGCAAACTCAAAACTAACTTGGTATATAAGAGCTTTAAATTTTTGATCAAAATCCCATACTGACTCTGTGGCTAACTGTTTGATGTCTTTAAGTCCTGTGATACATTGTGACTCAGACTTGGGTTTCTTAAATTCCTTAATCATTGCGGTCCTGACCTCTACAAGTGTTCTGTTCTGCACTGATGTATACTTCATATACCATGTTAAAGCTCTTTCTCTAAGTGTAGTGGCCAACTGGACAAGCTTAGTATTGTTATCCTGGATCTGTTTAATGGTCCATACAACTTCACATAGGAACCAATGCTGTTCTGGGTCTTCTGCCCCTGTACCCTTAAAGGTAGGTAATTTCATGTCATCCCCCATTCTGTTTCTACGAGGTGGATTCTGATTTGCTATATTACTACCACTTGGTGGTATAGATGTGGATGGTATAGAGGTAGTATGTACTGTGTGTGAACTACTAGATGGAGTTCCTGTGGGATTATTCTGAGCCTCGGTTGGTTTTTGTGGGGTATAAAAGTGGTAAGGGATACCCCCTGCTGTTCTTTCTCTATTACTTTGACTCTGTTCTCTAGTACTGTTTGAACTGTCTTCAAAGAAGGAAGATATGAAATCTACTTTATATCTCTTACCGCTACGTGTACATCCAATTTCTTCAGAGTTACTCTCAAACTCTTGTGACATTACACTTACTTAACTTATTCATCTGAGAATATATCCAGTACTCCTTTTTTATACAATAACATCTTAAGGAACCGATTTAAAGAGTTCAAGTACTTACCATGATATCCTTTGAAGAAGTACCTCTCTGCTTCGCTGAAACTCTTTCTTTGATCAACTGCAAACTCTGTAATGAAACCTTCCAACAAACTCACAAGCCAGAATTCTACTGCTCACGAAATGGGATTATCTACACTTTTCACAGTGTGAATCAGCTCCGGTGTCCAGACAATGTTCCTTTTCTTCTTGAATACATGATTATCAGTCAACTTTGACAACTTATCGTACAACTCATTTGCGTAGGTCACAAAAAATATCTCATGCAGGTCTGTGAAGATATGTTTCTGTAACCAGTCCTCTGTACTCAGCCTAGGACTCTTGTTTTCTTTCTCAGCAAATTATCTTTCCTTAAACTCAACCCACTGGTTAAGTTCTTCTTTAGTAGGATGCCAACAGAACATCAGCTCTTAAATTTGTTCAAAACCGGCGACAGAACCAGAACCATTTGTTGGTCTTCTCTGGGCAGACCCGGGTTTACTTTATTGTACCAACAAAACCCCTAGCTCACTGGCCCTTTTGGCGATAGACCACAGAACGGCCTGAAGTCTCACCCGAAGTGATCTTGGATAGGGTGGCTGAAGAATCAAGTTTCCTCAACCAGGTTTTGCAGCATCCTAGGTTCTCTGACTCTACTTAACCAGCTGAATCTCTCAGCAAGGGTTGTTTCTCTCTTACTAGCTAACTCTACTATGGGACTGACTCTTATCACGTCGCAGCTTCTAGGGTGCTGCGTGAACCTTCCTTTCTACCCAACTCTTAACCTACGATATCCCACACCGCAGCTCCCCCGACAGTGCGATATCGCCCTTCCTACGCTACGATATTTCTTACAGTAAGACTCAATATACTCATAAACTCTCAAGGTCCAGAGGCTTCCTCTCTAGGTATAATAGCTCAGTTAACCTTCATTAAGGTGTTAAACAACCTCGCTTAAGCTTCTACAGTTTAACATGCTTAACATCAATTCACTCAACCTGCTAAACTAAATATACAGAAGTCACTTAACACAGTAGCTGCTACTGTCGTGAATCAAGAACTGATAAACTCATATACAGAGTACTCAACACATTCAACTTGTATTTGATCTTCCATGTTACTGTAAACTGAAGGATAACATGCATACATTCATTAACTGATAAGCAAATTTCATGTGACAGATAACAAATAACAAATAAGTAGAGCACAATCACATGAAACAGTCACACAACACACGAATGTACGTGGTTCACTTCCAGGGGGGAAGCTACGTCCACGGGAACTGTGTTTATATTATATCTTGAGAGAGTAACACAGTTCCATTGCAACCTCTTATGCAGCTTGAGATCTTCTGGGAAACTCCACTCACACAGCTGGGAGCCCTTCTCTCTTAGATCTCTTCTCTTCCTATATTGATTTCTTCTTACAATATACTCTTTCTCTCTCTCTCTCTCAATCCCTGCGGATTGTTACATTCAGGCTCATGGAGCCGGCCACTGGTTACAGTAAGATAACTACAGACTTAAAGACAGAACTAGAGCTCAACTCTTACTCAATGTCTTACTATACTAATGACAACAGTTACAACCTTATCAGCCAACTATCTAACTAGCTAGCTCACTATCCATCTAACTATCTAACTAGCTAGCTCACTATCCATCTAACTATCTAACCCTTCATAATAAAAAATACATGCTTAAATGGGTGGCCTGAAGGTCTCACCATGATACAAAACTATGGGCCTATCCCAACAGTAACCCAAAACCCTAATTGTGACAGTCGGCCTTTCTATACTTTGTACTGCCGCTTTACCGGTCACACCGTAGCTTCCTGCAGTCTTCCACGATTTTCGGCGCTGATCGTAGGTATGGGCGCCGCTTCCTCAGTCACTCCCCTTCTGTCCCTTGTCTTAATACCTCGGCCCATTACTCCTTCTTCCTTTATGAGGGTAGCTGAGCCCTCCTGTCATCACCGCTGCCTTAAATGCAGTGGTTGAGCTCTCTTCTCGACCGCTTCAAGTACTATTTCCCTTTGACTTTCTTGTTCCAACCGCCGCGATTTTTGGCCCGCAATCCACGGCGGGAAATGCACTACGGCGTCGTACCTTTATCGCATCACCAAAACTGTCTTTCCTCCAAAAATTGTCCATCTTCTACCAAAAATAGCATCTTTTCCTATAGCTGTGGGACCCTGCTCCAACATCTCCATAGATGTATACCAGCCTCATGGTACCATCTCAAGAGTATGGATGAAATGATGAACCCATTCCTGGCAAGGGTAGTTCGAGAATGCTGTGGAACATTGTTCCAAGTGTTCAATAGGATTGGATAACCCTGAATATCTTTGGGTTACAACTATAATTTCCTCTCCAAACCTTACTTCTAGCAGCCTTCTGCATTGTGGCCATTCAGTTATGGTGCTCTTATGCATACCCCACCATCGTGCGGGCATAGATTTTACCACCCCATACCCATGTCATAAAGGGTCACAAAAAGGAAGTTCACGTGCACAACCAAGGAAAATTCACCGCGCGCGTGATAGAAGCAAAGGAAGATCGCAAAGGACGAAAAGGCCTGCAAAGGCAGAACGTAGAGGTGTGTGACAAAGGAAAGGCAAGTATGAAAGCACACATGGGGAAAACGGTTGGAAAGCGACAGGGCATTTGTGGGTGCAGAAGTCGGCTTAAGTTGACGGATGCCACACAAATGAAAGCACGTTGTAAGTAAGGTTGTTAGTGTCCCGTGTCGAGTCATGATCACCACAGCTGTAGCCTGGGGGCGGCTGATGGTTTCATTTAACAGACTTCCTGTAAGCAGTCGACCCAGTAGGGTCATGTAAAATGTTATAAATAGGAGAGATTTAATAGTTAGAAGGTTTCTTTTTGTTATTCATAATTATGGAATGGATTCAATAGAGGATAGCTGTATACAGTTGCAGAGAGCAGATCTAAGAGAAAGGTAATTAGAATAGTGGAAGGAGAAAGCTCTGCTAGAGCGGTGTAGATGCTAGGAGATTCGATCTAGGATGTGTGTAGATCTATAGGTAGTAGCAGTAGATTAGGAGAAATAAGACAGAGAGCATGAGAACTATGAGTCTAAACTTAAAGACATATCTCAAGATCATTTTGCATCCTGCAGACTGCAAGGTGCTATATCATTTCTCATGCCAGATGAAGAGCACCTTGGTGGTTTTTCCCAGATGGGTTTCCACGTTATTTCTGTGTCCAAATGAGTGATTGATGTAGTGAATGTTTATGTGACTGATTACTAGTTGTTTTCCGTACAATGTCAAATGTGGTTCCGTTTCTGTTAGTTTCTTGCAATTGGTAGATGGATGAACATAATATCTTGTTGAATTGAAACTGTATAAATATATATCATTCTGCATAATTCCTATTATGAATCCCAACTTAATTCATAGAGTCAATTGACATGAATTAGCTGTGCCACATGAGTTGCTCCAACTGTGAGGGGGAAAGGAAAGTCAGGTCATGCACGATGACATACAGTTGTGCTCATTCACACAGAACCGACTCCTCCATCCATCTGCCCTGTTTCCTTCATTGAGCTCCTTGGTTGTGAGCCAAGGGACTATACTTCCCTGAAAAATTGTGGAAACATGGTTCCGGTGATTACCCATCTATGAGATATCTCAGGTGAGACTGTGCCTGCTTCGCAGGTGTTGCCGATGGGGATTGCTCTATCAGGCCGGTATCTCGGGTAGTTGTTGGATTGGTGGGCTGCGCAGAACTTGGGTCGTGCAAGTGGGGAAAAGTGGCCAACAAATGGTTCTGTTTCCAGGACCCTTTTGATTAAATCAGGGAGATGTTATGGCACTCAATGAAGGAGGAGATAGAAGATAGGATGGATGCTAAAATGATTATGTTCGCATGAGAAGAAGTTGATGAAAGATAGGTGAACGCAAAAAATTGGATAGGGGAACTGTCATAGTGAATGAGTCGCACAATTAGTGGAGTGGATATGCTATGTAAGAGCTAGAAGTAATATGGAAGGTAGTAAGAAGAGATGTTCCCGGGAAGTTCTGAGGATGAGTTAGGCACTGGATTCTTGAGAAGCTGAAGGAGGTTCCGGTCAGGAAAGAGGAGAAAGGTAACAGGAGGAAGGAGGGCCTATAACTTGCCAAGGGAGGGTGAATATGGATGTGAGTCATACCTAGATTAAGGATCCTACGACGAAGAGGAGGAGTATAGCCTAGTTTCCGAGACAACAGAATCAGGAGGGTTTGCAGAATCACCAAGAATAGGATGTGACTATAGTATTCCAGAGAGATCACCCAGAGCAAGACCTAGAAGTCCATCACCTGAACCCCTTTTGAACAATAGTAGTACCAGTTTTGGGACTGGTGAGCAAGAAATCCCATCAGCAATCCTCGTAAATCCTATAAACTCAAGAGGTCCAGTGAACCATCCCAGTGCCACCCTAATGGCGGGGACGTATGTTAGATTACCTACATTTAATGGGAATGGAACAGAAGACCTAGAACAACATTGGTTTCTTTATGAAGTTGTCTGGATGTTACGCTTAGTACATAATGCCGATATAAAGAAGGCACAAATGATCATGACTCTAAGGGGTCGTTCCCTAGATTGGTTCATGAAATTTTGTGTCGCACTAGTAGGAACCCCGCAGAAGAATCTTGAGGAGATTCGGCATGAAATGATCTCAAAGTCCCAAAAGATCCAATTGGAGTCCCAATGTATTATCGAAATTAAGGAAATTAAGCAGGCTCCAGCAGAAACGGTATGGGACTTTGACCAACAGTTTAAAACACTGATGGCCAAGGTCAGTTTCCAGATGTTGGATGTACAACATAAAAAGTGGTTTATTCCTGCGCTACTACCACATATAAGAGAGCTGCTCATGTAGCAGAAGATCGCAACACAAATGAAGTCATTGGAGTTAGCAATGAAGCTAGAGGCTTCACCCATAGGGGACGGTGCCACAGGAATGATACAGATTCAGTCTCAGTTGGCTAATCTGACTATCCAACTCCAAGATATGAAAATGAGAAAAGAAGCACATGAAGACCTCTGGAGTACTCGATTTTAGACCAATGGACATACCAAAGATGAATGCTCATCATATGTGAACTACGTTTCATCTGGTGGGCCAATCCCATTGAATAGCCAAGGATTACCTTGGTGCAATATATGCCAAACAAGAGGACACCGGGACACCAATTTCCTGTTTATGCACAAGATGGTATGTACACCCACCAATATATATTGTAAATTTTGTAAATCTGTAGGCCATGATGAAAAAGATTGTAGTGCCTACCAACTCATGAGGGAGAAAATGGTAGATGCATATTTGATGAAGACGAAAGAGCAAGTAAAGATTGAACATGCCCCACCTCAGTTCCAAGCTCCTCCCCAATTTCAGGCTGCACCGCAATTCCCATCTCCACAACAGTTTCAGATGGCACCCCAATTTCATAATAAGGCCTTGTATAACTTATACCAACAGCAGTACCAGCAACCACAATACCTGTTACAACCACGTCAAAGGGAGGGTGGAAATTTTAGGGGCTGGGGAAGAGGAGGACTTGGCCGAGGAAGAGGGCCAGTTGTATGCTACTATTGTGGAGTACTGGGGCATTATCCTAGGGACTGCCCAAAACCTACAAGGACTTGTTTGCACTACAGACAAGATCACAATGTGGATTAATTACCACAGCTCATTGCTCGATGGAAAGCCTAGACGCTTGGACCAGCCAACCCAGTACCAAACCATGCTCCAAATCCTGTGCCAAATGCTCCCAATCCGAATGCCAATATCAATATAAAGATGATAGTCATCAAACCATGAGAACCAAATGTGGCAGTGGTCATGAGGGGAGGTGCTACAATAGGTGCAGACCAAGCCACGCAGACAGACCCTGCGACGCATGCACAGCCCCAGGTGTGACCTGCTGCAAAGAAGAAAGTGCCAATTGAAATTCAAGAACAAAAGCGCATATTCATGGATGTGTGTCCAGAGTTCATCGGCGTAGAACAACCATCTACCTCAGGCCAAGTGAAAGATATTCCTGAAAGATTCCCAAAGATATTTGAATAATGAAGTATGAACAAAAATGGAGATAAGGTTAGTAAACGTAAACCTTTCTTGTCAAGTTGTTTAGCGCTAATCAAGGATAAGGAAGTGATTGTAGAACTGGAAGCACTCATCGAAACACTTCCGGAGGGAGACCTGGGATTCGATGTCAATATTTTAACATGCCAAACGTGGGAAATAATGGGCAAGCCACCCTTAGAATGGTCCCCCATTCAATTAAGGCTTGCAAATCAAGAAAATTTCCTCCCTGTTGTCAGTCTGGGTCAAGTTCAAGTGGATATTGAAGGATTACGCACTTTTGCGGACTTCAAAGTCATAGACATAGTAGACGATACCACCCCATACACTGCAATGCTTGGGATTGATTAGGAAATGGAAAACGAAATGATCATAAATTTCAAAAGAAGGATCCTATCATTTGAAGATGATGAGATGCGGGTCGTTGTACCCCTTGACCTGCTAGAAGGACCGAGGTATGTTGAACCGGTATTCAACGAAGGGCATGGTGACCACCTGGACACCATCTACAATATAACCACCATTCAGGAAGACTATATTAATCCTACTACAGATGGTAACCTAAGTTGGAAATGTGAGAGTTCATGTACATCAGACTCAGGAGAGGCACTGGAGAAGTGGCAGAACCGATTACATGAAGTCTCATCGAGAAAATGTGCCAGGATAACTAAGTCTCTTGGATGAGTAGGAACTTAGTTGCAACCACTACCCACATATGAAGGACTGCCTAACTTGGCTATGTTCTTGACTGAATTTGAAGAACTGGTCATAGANCTTTGCATTAAAAAAAAAAAAAATCAAAATATACCGCGCAAGGCAGCAGGTCATGCTGCCCATATATCCTTTGCTTCGTGTCTCGGGACAAGCCACAGGTGAGTGTTGGGGGCCTGTTGACCCGGTAAATGGGCACAAAAAGGAAGTTTGCACGTGCAAGCAAGGAAAATGCATCACGCATGCGATAGAAGCAAAGAAAGACCATGAAGGACAAAAAGGGCCCGTAAAGGTAGAAGAGAGAGGTGCGCGACAAAGGAAAGGAAAGCATGGAAGTGCACACAGGGAAAACGACCGAAAAGAGACAAGGCGGTCATGGGTATAGAAGCTGGCTTAAGTCAGTAGATGCCACATGAGTGAAAGCATGCTATAAGTAAGGCCGTTAGTGCCTTGTGTCGAGTCATGATCACCACAGTTGTAGCCTGGAGGGCGGCTGATGGTGACATTTAACAGAATTCCTGTAAGAAGTCGACCCAGTAGGGTCATGTAAAATGTCATAAATAGGAGAGATTTAATAGTTAGAAGGTTTCTTTTTGTTAGGCATAATTACGAAATGGATTCGATATATGAGAGATGTATACAGTTGCAGAGAGCAGATCTAAGAGAAAGGTAATTAGAATAGTGGAAGGAGAAAGCTCTGTTAGAGTGGTGTAGATGCTAGGAGAGTCAATCTAGGCTATGTGCGAATCTATAGGTAGTAGCAGTAGATTAGGAGAAATGAGACAGAGAGAATGAGAGCTATGAGTCTGAACTTAAAGACATATCTCAAGATCAATTTGCATCTTGTATACTGCAAGGTGCTATATCCTTTCTCATGCCAGATGAAGAGCACCTTGGTGGTTTTTCCCAATGGGTTTCCACGTTATTTCTGTGACCAAATGAGTGATTGATGTGGTGAATGTTTATGTGACTGATTAATAGTTGTTTTCCATATAATTTCAAATGTGGTTCCATTTCTGTTAGTTTCTTGCAGTTGGTAGATGGATGAACAAAATATATCTTTGAATTGAAACTGTATAAATATATATCATTCTGCATAATTCCTGTTATGAATCCCTACTTAAGTCATAGATTCGATTGACGTGAATTAGCTGCGCCGCATGAGTTGTGCCAGCTATGAGGGGGAAAGGAAATTTAGGTCACGTACAATGACATATAGTTGTGCTCATTCACTCAGAACCGACTCCTCTGTCCAGCCACCTTGTTGCCTTCATTGAGCTCCTTGGTTGCGAGCCAAGGGACTATACTTCCCTGACAATTGTGGCAACATGGTTCCAGTGGCTACCCATCTATGAGATATCTTGGGTGATATTGTGCTTGCTTCGCAGGTTTTGCCGATGGGGCTTTCTCTATCGGGATGGTATCTCGGGTAGTTGTTGGATCGGTGGGCTACGCAGAACCTGGGTCACGTAAGTGGGGAAAAGTGGCCAACAGGAGAAAACCCAACAAAATTTTCTCAGAATAAATTTCTCCAGTACAAGAACAATACCAATAATGAAGATTAATCCCTAGCACAAGAGTGTGCTCTTTTTCCACAAGAAACCCTATAGAACCTTTGAGAGAGATAGAGATAATAAAATAACCCCAAAATTACTTCTAGTGATCTTGAATTTTCCTCCTCGAGAAGTGAAGATAACCTATCCCAAGCTTTAGTTCCAGGGGGAAAAAAATCCTGTAAGATTACTGCTGCTTCTGCAGATTATTTGTGGTTCACCCTATTCCCCCTAAGTAAATTTATAGATTGTATGGCCTTGTGGGTCTAATATAGGCCTCCCTAGTTATTGTTGGCTAGGATTTCATTTAGATAATCTATCAAAATTGGATGAATTTATCTGATCCATTTTTCTGTATCTCTCAGGGAGATCTAACTGGTTAGAATTTTTTGGTGAGTGCAAGACTTTGGTTGGCTGTAGATTATGGAGTTGGTACCATAACTGCATTATTTTAATCCTATGAATTTCTTTATTCTATAGGCCTTGAGCCTGTCTTCTGCCCCTAAAGTTGTAGAGAAAACTCTCTCAGAAAGGATACCACTTGATTAGTAGTATTGGAGGGCCTGGATTCCTTTAATATTAGGTTGTTCCTGAATAACCAGAGTTTCTAAAATATGAATCTGGGAAGTAGGTTCAAGACTCTAGAAAAAATTGGTTTTTATTTTATGGAACTAAAGTAGAGGGAGTTCCAAGATCCAAATAACAAATCCTAGTCCTGACCCCAAATGTCTCAGCAATTCTGGTCTCCACCATAACAATTTCCCACACATCCTCTATTAATTTACAGTCGAGAAAAGTATGCTTGGATGTTTCTATTTCAGATTCACAAAGTACACATTGATGATCGATGGACCCCTATTTTCTTTAGATTCTCAGCTGTCAAAAGTTTCTGATGGGGTAATGGCCAGAAGATGGTGCTTACCTTTTTCAAGGAATCCTTTGCTCAAATGTAATTCTGGTATTTATGTTGGCGATATCGTATCTTCATGGTATAGAAAGCTCTGGATTCCCATCATATTATATTGCCTAGATGGTTCATCGTAGTAGGCACTTGCCCTTGCATTGGATAGAAGGAGTTGACATTCTTTATATCACATTAGGAGGAAAATTTAGTGCCCTGTTTTATTTCCAAATTAACCAACCGAGGTAGTCATCATCCCATACTGGAATATTTGACATGTGGGTTAGCTATTGGGACTTAAACCATGCTTGCTTATTATGGAAGTTTATACTTTCTTGCACATCTGGCATGGCAAGAATTCTATCCTCCTCCCATAGTAGGATACTCTTCAGTCCTAAGACAGTTTGCTTCTTTACAGATTATGGAAGCTTATACTCTCTTGCATGGTTGGCTTGGAAATAATTCTATCCTCCCACAATAGGATAATTTCCTCACTAGACACATAGTTTGCTTCATTATCAGTCACAATTCGCTTAGCATTTTCTTGTGCCACCTTCAAGACATTGACTCAAACGACTCACAAAGGAATTTGATATTCTTTACCCGAT